>OY755245.1:31479608-32079608 GCA_963576725.1 Azorinus chamasolen
AATGGGTATTCATAAACCTTATCATGCTAATTGCAACTCGGTTGGTATTCATAAACCCTTATGCTAAATGCGACTAGGTTGGTATTCTTTAATCAATTAATTAATTATTAATCATGACATTAATTATTAATCATAAACCGTATCATGCTAATTGCCACTTGATTGTATTCACAAACAGTTTGAACTCGGATAAGACGATGTAAACGCATATTCGCGTGAAGATCCATTCTGTTTGCTATTCCGCTAACCATTACCTCATAGGCTATTTTAGACTCAACCTCTTTGAATGAATCTACCCAAAAGGTGCATTTACTAGAGAAAAGTAAAATTTTAGAATTTTGTAGTTTGAAACCATTGTGATAAACAGAGCATTTGCTCCAATAGGAGCAAATGATCTATTTATCACAATGATTTCAAGAAGTGGTTATTACAGAGGCATAGAAAGGCGTATTTATGGAGGAAAGGGTTAAAGCTTCAAAACAATAGTGCGATATAATAATGTACAGATGACACTTTTCATAACCAGATATAACCGTTAACAATAAGTTTTTGTTAACAGAGTAGACTAAGCTCAGATGTCTCCTACATGACTGCTACAAGTTCAAACGAGTTTTATTATCAACGAAATACCACGTTCAACCGAGTTTATACTATGAATCATCTACCGAAAAATATCGCGAATGCTGATATTATTTTTAAATTCTATAATTATCAATACCTATATTTAGTTATTGTCTTGTTTTAACCCTTTCTCTGTTGACTATTCATGTAAGACCTATTATTATTTCATAAGCAAACAGAGCAGATTTTGATCGGACTACAGGAGCCGTCTGATCTGGGTCTACTCTGTTTGCAAAGGCGTGAAAATGCGTTTATATAAGGGAAAGGGTTAGCTAGTAATTGACCAAGACAAAATACAATTTTTTTGTAACAAGAACTGACTTGCAGTCTTTGATTCTCATGTGCCTTTGCAGATGACAGTATCTGGTATGTGTAAAGTCGGTAATGGTCCCAGCAGAACCCTTCTAGATGACGAAGATTCAATCAATCCATTTGTCATAGAAAAATAAACACATTGACTACATTGCATTATGAAATAGTATATTCTGTATTATGCATTCGATGAATGTTGATAGGCCAGACTCCCACGACATACAGAAAATATCAATTTGCTTTTGGAGCGTTTTTCAATAAATGTAATATGTCAATTTAAGTGCCAACATGGTCGTCCGCTGGACAGATTTTTGTTGGTAAAACAAACATAAATTGCAGACCATCCTGGCTTAAAACAGCCATACAATTTTACAGGAAACTTAAATATCAAGTCGGAAAACGGTTCGTATCATATACATATTGCCAAATTATTTTGTCATTCTGTCATATTATAGAACCAAGGGGAAATTTCCGGAATATAAAGTAACTAATACAGACACAGGTTTCTATTACTTCAGTACAGTACGAGCACATCATTCTGAATAAGACCCGCAACTGATAAATATTGGAAGAAATTGCCGATCTTAAACATAATACATGTGCCAAGGATTTGATCAATATCGCCCCTGATAACATGTTTTGTTTACAGACAGACATCGTCTACAGTCGACAACGATTCAATTGTACTTCTACACATTCTATCTTCATCTAAGTCTACTTTACAGACAACAAAATCGAGCCTTTCGAGACAAAATCATGATTGATGTAATTCAAATGGAATATGTAGGATATCTATGGGTATTTGCCTCATTCAAGACGTATTTACACCAGACAACTAAGACAAAGTTCCAAAACATGTAAAAGTCCTGGACAGTGTCTGCATTGATCCTATTTATTTCCATACATGGTTTGCGACCCTCCGTATGAAAGAAATGTCTTGATTTAACCCATTACCTCATAGGCTATCTTTAGATACAACCTCTTTGAACAAATCTACCGAAAAGAAAAAAATAACTTGAGAAAAGGAAACTTTCAGAATTTTGTAGTTTGAAACCATTGTGATAAATAGAGCATTTGCTCCTATAGGAGCAAATGCTTTATTTATCACAATGGTTTCACAAAGTGACTTTTACAGAGTCGTCAAAAGTCGTCGGTATGAGGGAATGGGTTAACCCTTTACTCCATAAATACACCTTTCCATGCATTGGTAAATACCAAACTCAGTTGTCCATGTAGGAGCCATATGCTCAGGGTCTGCTCTGTTTGCTTATGATATGATATAGATATAAATCTCCAGTTTCTGCAATGGTCAAAACATGCATGTATCCATGTGCTATTCTAAACAATTAATACAATTAATATTCATGATGTCATTACTTCTTATATGAATATGCATGGAGTAAAAGGTTAGGCAAAATTGCAACATATATGATAGCCCATTACAATTCTGAGATCATTCACACAAAGAAACACCTGGAATCATAGAATGGCTCGTATGCTGATGTATAATACATGTAATTACGCTAGTATGTGTTTCTAGTAACAATATTGAGATATAATATTTCGTATTGCAGGCAATACAGCGGCATTTTACCAAACAAAGGCAAACATACAAAATACTGTTACAAGAAGGATACACTAGGACACAGACGCATACAATGTTTTGAGTGTATAGCGAAATTTGAACAGAGCAGAACATCAAGGATAACTGCTAACGCGGTTCCATTTCTTTAGATATAAAATTGGCATTCACGGAATATTTGTGTAAAATTGTCATTGTAAATGCAAAGTTTACAACTAAATAATAATCATGAATTCCTTTCAGGTGTCGTTTCCAAGAGTTGCACTGGTGAAAGCGATACATAACATGTACAACACTAACGCACCAAATAAATATTTATTAATATGGGTCTGATCTATTTGCTAATGGCTACAATCTTCCACTTTCCATATTTCATTAGAACTATTTAACCATGAATATTCAGTAGTTATTGAAATTAAGAATAAACATAGAATATCCAGAATTTCTCTTCTTCTGAGTTGCCATATTAGTGAAGTGTTACTGTTTCTGTTTCTGGGATGCAAGGTAATTAACTCGTATGAATATACAGGTAAACGTAGAGAAGTAGCAATGCAGCCCCCCCCCCCCCCTTATCCCGGTCCTATCCTGCACAACCGCTTACTCTACTGAGGTTATTTTGATAAGTCGACTATCACCAAAGACAAACAAACATGACTAAGACAGACATACATGACTAAGTCATAAGTAAGCTCTACAATAAAATGTAGTTTGATATAGGTTAACAGACTGTAAAAAGGGGCGAATATCATGCAATGGTCGATCATCTGCAACAAGTCATAAAATATCTGTATTTAACATTACGAAAAGGAACACCAAAAAGATATGACGCCATTTGAAAAACAGAATAGACCCAGATCAGACAGCTCCTATCAGAAAGGGGGGATAGATAGATAGATAGACAGATAGAGAGACGTGTTCAAATACTAAAATCGTCATTTCTCCACCCTATGTTATGACCACTGTTCAGAATCGTGGTAACAAGATAGTAGTTGGAAGCAAATTGGCTAATTTTTGAAACTGTTCCAATTTACGCATATTATCGTTCATTAACCCATCTGTGCCCAGTGTCCCTTAAACCCCATAGGCAAACAGTTTATACCCAGGGCAAATGAAGGATTCCTTTCTGATTAATGTCTGCACTGTTTGGCTGCCTCGATGTTTATACCAGTAAATATGTTATAAACTGTGCCCCTCAACATGAACAATGGATGGAGTCCAAAATAAGATCTAAACGAGTGTTTCTTAACCCTTTCGGCGCCAAATTTCTAATTGTCGTCTGCAATCCAATTTTTGTTAAATCATTCGGAACAATAAGGAAATGATATAAATAAACGCAAATTTCAAAGGAGTAAAGAACATACATGTATATAGAAATAGAGATTGAGACAAAAAGCGTGGTCCCTGATCAGACGCCGCCTTGAAAAGGCGGCGTCTGATCTGGGACTTACGAAAGACCGGCGGTTACATTGCCATTTCAATATTACACACAAAGCAACTCATGATTTCACGATTTCACAATTTCACGATTTCATGATTTCAATTTGTCCATTTTAATTGTTATGACGTCATAAAACGCGGGAAATCACAGTGTTGGAGTAAAAGCCACGATGAAAGAAACGAAAACTATGACAATCTTCCCTTCCAGAACTGCAGGACCGAGGACCTTCATATTTGGCATATAGCTTGTGCTCATGGTCCACCATCAAGATTGTCTAACCCTTTCCTCCATGAATATTCATGTACATGTATGAGAATTGCTAATCATGTGTTTATTATGTTAAATCATTGTCTTATGTTTGTATGACACTGTATTGGAGGAGAATTTAATTAATAATAAACTGTAAGAAATAATGACATCATGGAGTCTAATTAAGATTAAATCCTATAGGAGTCGTCTGATCTGGGTCTACTCTGTTTGCAAAGGCGTAGAAAGGTGTATTTATGGATCTCCAATTGCCATCCTTATTTCAAGGGTGAGAGCCACTCTGTTGCCTTATTTACATTCAAGCGTGTCACGTGACTAAAATATTTTACATGACGTTGAAATTGCGAAATCGAGAAATTGTGAAATCGTGAAATCGTGAAATTATGAAATTTTGAAATGAAATCGTGAAATTGTGAAATCGTGAAATTGTGAAATCCTGAACTTATGAATTGTATTGTGTGAAATCTTGAAGTGGAAATGTCACCGCCGGTCTTACGTAGGGACTGCAGTATTTGTCATGGTGCATTTTTGCAACATTGGCGGTGAAAGGGTTTTAAACAGTTTGGGAATAAACTAGTCAACTATGGCAATGTTTGTACTTCAAAACTTGTTTTCCTAGTCAGACAGACAGACAGACAATATCTTTATTTTCATCTCAGATACACAAGGTACAACATGAGGAATTTTTATAAATCGTTTTTAACATAAAATGAAAACATACATTCCGGTCAATGTGTAAATTTCAAAAGCTTTTGAGTGTGGAGGTTGATTTAAATGTTTAGAGAAATTATTATATCTATCCAGAGCAGACAATATAGTGGAAAGTTGATTGTCTGTTCCAGACAGGTACCGTAATATCCGGGAGGGAGAAATATTGTAATTGACACGCTGAGTTGTGACAGGTATGGCCTAGATGTCGTCCACTGAGTGCACGCTTTGACCCGGGCCATACTAGTATTCTCGTGCTCGTTAGCGATACAGTAATGATTAAATAACCGCGTTAGTTTTGTGAATGGAATACTTTTTGATGGTTACGAAATACAACTACATTATTATACATGGAAGAGCATGAAATGAAAATAACTGAATTATGCGAACAAGGTAAGTATTTCAGTGTAGAGAATGGGTTAGCAAATGACTGGTTTTCTTCAATCTCGTACTTAATGGTGCGTGAGCAGAAGTTCAGTGGTTTGCCCAGATTAACTAACCGCCATCCTGCTACGGACAGATCAGTGAAATCTTTACAAACAGTTTGGATCCAGACGGGGTGCCGAGTAACTCGGCGTCTAATCAGGATCCTAACCGTCCTAGGCAAATAGAAAAACTTCTTCAAATAATTTATACTGAATGTATAATAGTGCTGAAAAGTACGCTGTTGCCTTTTTAAATACACACATATATATATATATACAACATATGAAAAAGCATGATGAAAGCGTCGTTAATCCATTGCTTCTTGAACATTGCAAGATGGGTAACGCCAGATCTCGAACAACTCCGTATATAGGGACTGTCTAGTCTGGGTATGACCGCTTGTCTATGCATTATCCATTAAACCATTGCTTCAAACAGGTACTATTTGGTGCATTTGCAGGCTGGGTGGATCCAGACCGGACAGCTCCATCATGCATTATCTTAGCTATGGTTCAGTATTTTACACAATCATTAAACCAATGCTCCAAACATATCCCATTTGGCGCATTTGCAAGCTGGGTTGATCCAGACCGGACAACCGCTATAGGAGCTCCTGTTGGAGTTGTCTAGTCCGGGTCCGCCCTCTTGTCTATGCATTATCTTAGTTATGATTCAACATTTGACACAATCATTAAATATTTGCTTCGAATATATTACCATTTGTCACATTTGTAAGCTGGGTAGATCCAGACCGGACAGCCCCCATAGGAACTGTCCAGTCTGGGTCTGCCCGCTTGTCTATGCTTTATCTTAATTATGTTTTAACATTTGACAAAATCATTAGACAATTGCTTCAAACATAACACATTTGGCGCATTTGCAAGCTGGGTAGATCCAGACCGGACAGCCCCTATAGGAGCTGTCCAGTCTGGGTCTGTCCCGCCTGTCTATGCATTATCTTAGTTTTGTTTCAACATTTGATACAATCATAAAACCATTGCTTTAAACAGAGACACTTTGGCGCCTTTGTGAGCTGGGTAGGTCCAGACCGGACAGCTCCAATATGATAATAGGAGCTGTCCAGTCTGGGTCTGCCGCCGCTTGTCTATGCATTATTTTATTTATGTTTTAACATTTGACAAAATCATAAAACGATGACATTTGGCGCAAGTGCAAGCTGGGTCGATCCATACCGGACAGCTCCTATAGGAGCTGACCAGTCTGGGTCCGCCCCGCCTGTCTATGCATGTTCGTAGTGTTGTTTCATCATTTTACACAGTCTTTCACAGCTTCTGAGTTGACAAAAAGTGTTATTTTCCATTTATATTTTCATTTACTTAACCATCTCACATAAGCCATTGTTTAAGATTGACTATGTGCAACGACACTGTCCGACGCAAAGGGGCACATAAAAAGGAAAGGGTTGTACATGTACATAGCACGACTGGGTCATTTTGAAAAAAGAAGTTGGTCATCGTAAGTAGTTGTTTTTTCGCTCTCTAAGTTTTTCCGATATTCATACAGAACGTCAGGACGACATGCTATAGTAGGATCTCTTTACCAGAAATAAGACAAATAATTTAAATTAAAATTAGTCCAACTTACATGGAATCTAAGGGATGGAAATACAGCGAAGCAGAGGAATGAGGATAGCCCATACACTAATGTGCGATACCCCACCCTCTGTTCCACAACTGCATAACTACCATTTTATCTCTTGAACTCTTTCATTATTAAGGAAACAAATCGGCTCGTGTTTATTAGTTTATCTTCTGGAGCTTCAGATAAGAAATATTTGAGGACTATATGAGCTGGTGCATGTGGATAAATTTGACCTAATAATGCATGTCTTTCCTGTTGGAAATAATTACATTCTAATATATAATGTTTTTCAGACCCAACAGCCCCGTTATCACACAAAGTGCACTTTCTGTCCTCGTAGGGTGTTCCATCGTAACGCCCAGTTTCTACTGGTAATCGATGATTTGCGGTGCGTATTTTGAAGATATTTAAATAATCTTTTTTATCGAGTTTCGTCATGTATGATTCGAGTTTTAAATCTGTTTTAAAGGAGTTGTATATCCTGCCTTTATTAGTTAACTGTAGCTGGGCATGCCATTCCTGTTTATATTGGTCGATAAGGCTTTGTTTAATAGCTCGGCATTGGCTTTGTAGGTATTTTGGGTCGAGCTGAAATTGGTTTTCCCAGAGGTCCGCTCGGCCGACCTCTGAGAGAATACATTTTATCTTTTGTAACCATTTAAAAGAAGCGTTTGGCTGATTATACATGTACTTATAAACCTGTACAGATATTTTTTCCTCTTTTCCAGATAGCAGCCTAGTCCAGAAAGATATCATTTTGTGTTTGATGTTTATTGAGATTGGGTGTCTGCCGAGTTCACCATAGAGGAAGGTAAGGGGTGTAGATTTCCGTGCATGCGTAATCTTTCGCAAAAATTCGTTATGAATTTTTTCAAGCATGTTAGTATTCTCATATCCAAATATCTCTGAGCCGTATGTGAGGATAGGGAGAACTGTATGGTCAAATAATTTTATCATTAGATCTACAGGTAGGTTTGCTTTATTGGACTTTGTAAATAGTAGATAAAGAGCTTTATTTGCTTGTTGCACGACATGCTTTCTTGCTGTCAGAAAGGAGCCATTTGAACTGAATGATACACCTAAGTAATGGTATGTTGGTGAGATTTCAACGGGTTGGTTGCCAAGAGTGAAGTTGAAATTAGCCCTCTGTCTTGCGCCAAATATGACTATTTTTGTTTTTGCAATATTTACATGCAAGTGCCAATTTTGACAGTACTCGTAAAACATATCTAAGGAGTGTTGAAAGTCATTGGGAGAACTTGATAGTAAAATAGTATCATCAGCGTAAAGCAGAACCAGGAGTTTAAGCCAATTGTGTATCTGTGAGTCATCCTTTAACTCTACGCCGACTGAGCCATTCCTCCGGAGATGAGACTCCAAATCGTTTAAGTAAAGAGAAAATAGAACAGGTGAAAGGTTTTCTCCCTGACGTACACCGATTTGAGATACGAATGACTGCGAAAATGAACCATTATGGAATATACTTGATTTTATTGTATTATACATGTTATTTACTACTGATAGGAATTTTCCATTGATAAAATTTTGCATTAGTTTGAACCACAAGCCGTTTCGCCATACTTTGTCAAAGGCCTGAGAGAAATCTATGAATGCGCAAAACAGTTTCTGTTTGCGTTTTCTCAGGATTTCTGTCAGTGCATTTAATGTAAACATATGGTCAGAACAAGAGTAGCCTTTTCGGAAACCTGCTTGATTTTCTTTGATTACATTTGCATCCTCTAAAAACATAGTTAATCGACGGTTGAGAACTGCTGTAAATAGTTTGCCTAGGCAACTTAAAATTGTGATTGGCCGGTAATTGGCTGTAGCTAACGGGTCTCCTTTATTTTTGTATAAAGGTAAAATGGTTCCTTCTAGCCAAGATTTTGGTAGATGGCCTGTGTCGAAGACTGAGTTAAACAGTTTACAGTATAGAGGTAAGAGTTTTTCTTTAGTTGATTTAATATATTCGTTTAGGATATTATCAACTTGACTTGATGATTTTCCATTTTTCAGATTACCTATGCAAATATGTATCTCTTCTTCAAGTATGGGGAAATTTAGAAGCTCATTACCATCTGCTATGTTTTGAATGTTAGTGAATCGTTCGTCATCTATTGTGTTTTCGTTTATGGCTCTAAAATGGTTGTAAAATTCTTCTATAGAAGGTGTGGAGTTTGTAACTTTGGAGGGTGTAAGACTTTTAAGGAATAGTCGACGATCAGGCAGAATGTTTGTTTGTTTTGCACAAGACTGTGTTTGGTTGTCTGACTCCATCAATGATAAATTGTCACCTCTATGGCTACAAGTATAATTTCATTCCAATTTTAGACGACAAAACAACAACTTTTCCAGACAAAATGATGATTGATGGGAACAACATTTTGGTTGTTTATTTTTTAGCTTTGTTAGGAAATGTTCCTGGCAGCTGTGCAGACATTGTACACCAAGAACATTCGCCCAGCTACATGTAACTTGGCTCGTACATTCACCATCTTGTGCATTTAATATCTGACCGAGCAAATAGTACATACAATGGCTTGAGACAGTTTCTCTCTTTCGGGATTTCTAAGTGATAATGTTGGTTTCAAAATAAGGCAAAACTGTATATGCATCATAAATGTATCACCTCACCCACCAGCATCATTCTGCTCATATTATCTTACTCAGCATCTAGTGAAGGCAATGGCCTGAGACTGCCTCTCTTTTTTCGGGAGTTCCTAGCGCGAATGCCGGTTTAACCCATTTCTCCATGAATATTCATGTAAGAAAAAATGAAATCATGAATGTTAATTAGATTAATTGTTACTATAACACATGAACACAATGAAGGTTTGGTCATGGCAGAAACTGTAGAATCATATTTATATCATACCATAAGCAAACAGAGCAGACCCTGATCAGATGACTCCTACAGGAGCCGTCTGATCTGGGTCTACTCTATTTGCAAAGGCACGGAAAAGTATATTGATGAAGTAAATGGATAAATACACGAAACAATTGTATATGTACCATGAATTCAGACGGAAACCCGTGCTCACAATTCTCTTGTATTACCGTAATAAGTATTAACCATTATGCCGCTAAAATAACATAGACTTGATTCGCATTTGCAAACAGCTTGGATCCAGATGAGACACCGAGTTACTTGGCGTCTTACCAGGGTCCAAACTGTTTGGCATTCGATCAATGACCTCTCAAAACGCTATATCCTGAATCGAAGTAATCAAATTTTAAATTGCAATTGATCCACATTTGAGCACATAATAAGAGCGACAGATAAAGGTGTGTACTCAAATACTAAATTCGTCAGTTCTCCACCGAACCCATGTTGTGACCACTCTTTAGAATCGTCTCTTCGAGACGATTCTAAAGAGTGGTCGCAACATTGGGTTCGGTGTAGAAAAAAGGAGTTAGTTTTGAAATTGTTTTGATTTAAACATCTTATCTAAACCTCTGCATAATTTTTTTTTTCACAGCAAGATCAGGGCGGATTTGACTGTCCCTGTATATAGTCCATGAATCATTTTAACTCTTTGATAATATATAAATAATAGATGGTGTGTATCGACTTTTATCCCGCAGTGGAAAAATAATACCTGCTCAAATTTCGACTAGGCCCAGAGGTTATAAACCCTTTTTCCTGAGTCTAGGATCATTCTCAAGCATCTGAATCTCAAGCTCAGAATCTGACCAATCAGATACTTGAGAATTATCTCAGACTCAAAAGTTTTACCTACCTAGGACCCAGATGCATGTTTGACTACTTCCGATTCGAACCAGCTTTTAAAAACCTGTTGACTGATTGTCAAACCATTTGAAGCCGAGAAAATTTGTGTCTCATCTGGATTCCAGCTGTTTGAAATGTGAGCAAAGTAAACCACAGTGGTAAATTAGAACCGCTATACTGTGTTTATTAATTCTTTATTTGATGATTGAACTATTCTGTTTGTGAATGACAGATATTCATAATAAATGTATCTGGTGGCTTTCCCCCCAAACAATTTAACACCTTAAATAGGAATCAGCTTCCTACCAAGGACAGAAAGAGCCCTGATGGTCATTAAAAATTAATCGGACAATCTGGCTAGAAAAAGACATCGTATTTGTCTATAGTCAACTAACACGATTAGTAGACGCGTACGTTTTCTTATGCTTTGCCTTTGTAGGCCTTTAACTTGTTTGTTGAATTACTGATTGTCGAGTAACATGCACCTGACCTATGATATATGACCCAGCTCACCCGGATAATAACTATAATTTCAAATAAATACAGTAACAGCTGTCCTTACCCTCCCCTGTTGAAAATACAGTAAAACCCCGCTAATGCGACCACCTAAAAGAGGTACAATTCTGGGTGCTACATGCAGGCGGTAGCTCAATGCAGGACAAAAGTAATGCAGAAGGCTCCTATAGGAGCTTTCTGCATTACTTTCCTCCTGCATTAAGCAACCACCTGCTTATACATGTAAGCTTATAAAATACCAATGTTAATTCATTAGGTGGTCGCATTAGAGGGGTTCTATTGCATATGTAAGAAATTATTACATTATGAATATTTATTAGCTGTTTTTCCATAACGGTATAATTTTCATGTCCGTAGGGTTGTTTTGTACAGGTAGAAACTGTTGAGTATAATACTTTCATGATCAAACATACCAGACCCTGATCAGACGGCTCCTACAGAAGTCCTGTGACATAGGTCTACTCTGTTTGCAAAGGCTTTTGCATGGGGATAAGGGTTAAGAACTATGATTCGGAGAGTTTAATGCAGGTGGTAGCTTTAATGCAGGACAATAGTAATACGGAAAGTCCCCAAGGAGCTTTCTGCTTTACTATAACCCTACATTGTTTAAGGATTCTATGCTTAATCATTCCATGGTAGATTAAAACAGAATTTTGCTCTATCTGAAAAGCGATACTATCAGAAGATTGGGTGTAATATTTCAGACGGAAGCCTTGAATAGATACTAGAAACGCCTTAACTAGCATTGAAACACACCTTTGTTCAGTGATTCCTTTCCAAAATAATGACCAGATGAACAGATAAACGTGCTTGCAACTCAAATATTAAAATCGTCATTTCTCCACTAAACCCTATTTTGTGACCACTATTTAGAATCGTCTCGAAGAGACGATTCTAAAGAGTGGTCAGAACATAGGGTTTGGTGGAGAAATAAAGAAGTTATTTTTGAAAATGTTTTAATTTACGCATCTAATCTGGCCCTCTGTATGATATACTCAGAATGACGTTTCACTGCCACTACGCTTCACAATCACTACGCTCCGCTACCACTGCACACTTGTATTTGACAATTTAAGCAAAGATAAAGCTGCATTTCTTTAACCGCAGCATAGCGCTCTACACGAAGTTTAAATAAACATCTCATATATCTTTCTAGATTTTGTTCAGAAAAGAGAATGTACGCATCAGTTCACCAGACTATTTTATCTAAGCTCATTTCCATTCCCTTACACTTGCTATGTGAGATCAGATAAAGAACACAAAGGCGTGATCGTAGTCGTTTATATGGATATGTGAAACACAAATACATCGCAGCACGATAGCACGCGCATTCTGGGCATCACAACAGGCTAGCAGCGAGGTCAGGAACCTGAAACTGGTGAAACGTCAACAAACTTCAGTCACCTATGGCTGTATGAGAATATTCGGATTGTTAGACAATAGTAGAAACTGCAGAATCAAATTTATACTACAGTAAAACCCCGCTAATGCGACCACCTAAAACAGGTATACTTCTGGGTGCTAGATGCAGGTGGTAGCTTAATGCAGGACAAAAGTAATGCAGAAAGCTCCTAGAGAAGCTTTCTGCATTACTTTTGTCATGCATTAAGCACCCACCTGCTTATAAAGACACATATGTTTAGTCATAAAGTGGTCGCATTAGAGGGGTTATACCGTATCTCATGAACAAACGGCGTATACAGCTGTCTGTACAATCCATGTCTTGGATAATTCATTTATTGAACATATAAGAAAGCAAGTGGTTGCATAATGCAGGGCAAAACTAATACTGAAAGTTCATATAAGAGTTTCTGCATTACTTCTGACCTGCATTAAGCTATAATTTGCCTTACATATAGACATCTTTTAGATGATCGCTTAAAATAGGTTCTAATATGCACTGTTTGCAATGAAAAAATAAACGCCTTCATCGGGTAGACTATAATGTAACTTCTTATTTTGATTGTCAGTAATGTCTAAACGATGCGACTGGTCTGTTCACACGGTTTGCAAATGTCCGTCCCTTAGCGACACCGGCCTACTCAAACACACAGAAAGCAATGAATTATTCTTGAAACATTACAAAAGCAATACTATAAAATACCAATATCGACGCGGTCTCTCGTCTCTGCGTATTAGTGCTGTATTTATTCGCATGAACAAGACATTGCGAACAGCTGATGCAGGTTTTACTATGTAATAGAGCCCCTCTAATGCGACCACCAAAAGGGGCATAATTCACAGTGGCAAAGGCAGGTGGTAGTTTAATGCAGGACGAAAGTTATGCAGAAAGCTCCTATAGGAGCTTTCTGCATAACTTTCGTCCTGCATTAAGCAACCACCTGTTTATGAAGACAGCCATATTTGTTCATTAAGTGGTCGCATTTTTTACTGTACTTCCAACTCGTTCAAGCTTTTGAGACACCATTGGCCAAGCGTCAAACAACACCCGGCGTCTTATTAGGATCTAAACTGTTTATAAAGAAGATGCAGATCGTGAATAACAAGATAACCGAAATATGTGTGTGATTACGTTTGAAACTACAGTAAAACCTCTCTATAACGACCACTAAATTACAACAAATATTTTGTGTTAAAGGCAGGTGGCTGGCTAAAGCAAGGTGAAAGTAAAACAGAACGCTCCTGTAGGAGCGTTCTGTTTTGCTTTCACATTGCTTTAAGAAGCCACCTGCCCTAAATTCCAACTAATTAACACAATTTAGTGGCCGTTATACGGTTATAGAGATACTTTTGAAGAAACAAAAAATGGAAAATGACGTTGGGTATTTTAGGCCTTTTTTCCTGCTATAAATCTTATTTCCGCTCAATCTCCGTTTCAGAGCTTTTAACATATTTGCCAAAATTACTTTCCACTCCTTTTACGTTTAAAAAGCGTGATCGAGTAAAAGTTGCAAATAACAAGATGTGTTTGTGAAACACTATGCCCCCTCATATATTTGACCTCTGACCTTGACCTCTGACATTGACCTTGACATGCCACCCCTCAAAATGTGAAGCCTCATGAGATACACAAGCATGCCAAATATCAAGTCTCTATCTCTACTGGTCCAAAAGTTATGGCCAATGTTAAAGTCGGCGATTTGACCCATATATTTGACCTCTGACCTTGAAGGATGACCTTGACCTTGACACGTCACCCCTCAAAATGTGCGGCTTCATGAGATACATATGTATGCCAAATATCAAGTCTCTATCTATACTGGCTCAAAAGTTATGACCAATGTTAAAGTTGCTGACAAACAAACAGACAAACAGACAAACAGACAGACAGACAGACAGACAGGGCAAAAACAATATGCCCCCCGACTATCGTCTATGGGGGCATAAAAAGTCAACACTATCTGATAAAAAGTCAACACTATCTGAACATTGCAAAACCTCACTGATCCGAATGCTTAAAGTAAACGTCATCATAATTCATTTTGACATGCGACAGCTTAATGCAGGATGAAAATCGCGCAGAAAGCAAGCTCCCCTGGGAACTTTCTATGTAACTTTCAATCTGCATTAATCCTTTCCTTCGATTTGTTCAGTGTAAACAACTTTCTCCACCTGTTGATGGACGTCGTGATATGTTAAAGCGACGACGTAAAACGCGATAAAAGCCAAACCAAATCATATTAACGTGTGTTCACGCATTTGCAAACATAGTCGACCCAGATCAGACGACTCCTATAGGAGCTGTCTAATATGGGTCTGCTCTGTTTGCTAGTGGGATTCGAAATATCTTTTTCTTTATGTTCTAAAATGGCTACAATGTTCTACCTTCCGTATTTTATTATAATTACTTTATCCATATTCAGTAGGTATGAAAATTTAGATTAAATATAGAACAAGGAAAGGGTCAAACAGTATCCGTACCCAAACTGTTATCTAAATTTGTCTTTACTAAAAAGCCGGATTAACGTGGTTTCACTATAAGATTTAATACACATTTGGTGACAAAAGATTCAAGTACACATAATGTATTATTTCATTATTCATTTTGTAGTATTGTGTGAGTACATGTAGTAAATGCAATACTAATCCCCGTCTTAGTAAATACAGTAAAACCTCCCTGAACCGGATATCTATTTTAGTATATTATAATTATATCGGTCTTGGAGGCAGGTGGCAGCTTAAAGCAGGGTGAAAGTCGTGCAGAATCCTCCTGTATGACTTTCACCCTGCATTAAGCAGCCACCTGCTTTAAAGTATTTAAATTATTCTGTACTAGAATTCCAGTTTATAGAGGTTTTACTATATTAAACGCTATTTATATACACATTTGATATTCGTGCTTATCAACCCTTTTTTCGACTATTCATTACCCATTCCCTCATATTGACGACATTTGACGACTCTGTAAAAGTCACGTTGTAAAACCGTTGTGATAAATAACGCATTGTTCATATAGGAGCAAATGCTCTATTTATCACAATGGTTTCAAACTACAAAATTCTAAAAGTTTCCTTTTCTCTAGTTAATGCTCATTTATTATCGGTAGATTTATTCAAAGAGGTTGTATCTACAAATAGCCTATGCGGTAATGGGTTAACTTGTCTGACATGTACAAACATGTTGGATCAAGATGAGCTATGGAGAAACCCATTGTCTGATCAGAATCCAAGCTGTTTGACACGCGGTCAGTAGTTTCTCAAAACATTTGATCGATTCGGAAGTAGTCACTATTGCATCATATTGAAATGTGTAGCAAACAGTATTTTTTCACAGCGGAATAATGGATATTAACCCTGTACATGACATAAAAGCCTTTTCACGCATTTGCAAACAGAGTAGACCCAGATCAGACGGCTTTTATAAGAGCCGTCTGATCAGGGTCTGCTCTGTTTGGTAACGGTATTTGATATATCTGTTTCTGTAGTTTCTAACAATATTTTACAATGTTTTACCTTCAGTATTTCTTTATATTAATTTTGACTATGGGTATTCAGTAATAATTGGAATATAAATATAAGACAGGGAAGGGGTTAATTGAGACGAATTTACGTTATTACTTTATACATAGCACAAATCTAATTCTAATTACAACTAAAAAGAGCTTCTTTGGGATGGTTAATCAATACTTGAAAAAGAAACACAGATTGGTGGTTTTATTTTGCACATCGTTTTGAGAGTCCAAAGCAATAATTTACTCATATAATGAGATCAGTTCTTGAAGCCTAATTTGTTTGCTGTCCAATTTAACCTGATACTATGTTAACTACAGGCAATTAAGGAGAAGTTCTGGCTAATCCTCTACAAATATTCGTGGGAAATTCGCGAAATAACTCACTGACAGAAACCAGCAAATAAAGGAAAAAACCTGACACGTTATTGCTAAATGTAAAAATACTCAAATCAAGTACATTACAAATAGAGTGAAAACAAAACATGGTTCATGCCAATTTAGTTTTTTTTCTTTTATGCTTTTACGTTAATTTATTTGACTGTTCAAAGGTTTTAACTCATTACCGCATATGCTATTTTTAGATACAGCCTCTTTGAATAAATCTACCGAAAAGGAGCATAAACTAGAGAAAAGGAATGTTTTATAATTTTTTTGTTTGAAACCAATGTGATAATAAATAGAGCATTTGTTCCTATAGGAGCAAATGCTCTAATTATCACAATGGTTTCACAAAGTGACTTTTACAGAATCGTTAAAAGTCGTCAATATGAGGGAATGGGTTAAGCATAAATGTTCCAGAGACAACCAAAGCGGTCTTCATATTTACCATAATACGTAATAAACTCACAATGCATCACTAAAGTATACAATACTGTGGATCCTTGATATTTCGAACTCGGATAATTCGAACTTCGCATGTATTACATATTTTTTTCTTCTAAAATTCACAGCTTGATGAAGGTCGCAAGTAATGCTGAAAGCTCATGCAAGAATTTTCATCATTACTTGCGACCTGCATATTTAGTGGCAGCCTAAACAAGCTCAAATCTATTTCGTTTATCACATCACAAACATATTTACTCCATGCTAGCTATGAATGAATTCCTGATTTGTAGTGAAAACCATTTCGATCTAGACAAGACGTTTAACAATGAGTTCTAACTGTTTGACTCTCTGACTGCATGTCTGAAGATAAATACCGAATACATGAGTTTTACTATTGCAATAGATGATAACGTTTTACACACGGCATGTTCATGGCTTGCAAATAGTTAAGAGACCAAAGTATAAATACAGATATGTAAATCGCATATGTCCGTCTGTGCCAGGGCTGAATTGTTTAAACTTTATAAATACCACTGCTATTGTTGGGTCTTGCCGATACCATGACAGCATCACTGAATAACGTTTATTCTGTCACTTTTATATGTTGTATTGCTATATTTTATCTTAGTTTGATTCACAACACAAACTAAAATCATTCTATATTATTCAGTATTGAAATTTACCTTATCCTGCCCTGATCGTTAGATCTACTCCTTCTTATCAGCAGTTTGTACACTCGTGTCATTGAAACGTCGAATGGATCGGACGGATGCACAAGAAGAAAATATTCTTCATCCTGCCCTGTTGGTAGCCTTTCTTTACAGATATGACTGTTCAATGACAGTATATTCCTTCAAATGTATGTTCAAGATATTTCAGTGACGAACACCAAGTCCCGTGCCATCAAAGGCTTTTGTATACCTATCTAGTATAGGTGGTTGTGCCAGGCAACAAGACCGAAGCATGCCATCTTATATCCCCTAATTGTATCTAGAAGAGACTACTGTGTGCATTCATGGATTTTGACCACATACACATTCGTTTTCTGTTCAGGCATGAATTGAATTAGGGTAGACATTTCATTTCGAATGCCTAGACTTGTCTTGTCTCTATCTTGTTTCGTCTCTCTGACTCGGTAAATAGGGTTCAAGTCTCATTGATATACTAAGATGAAAATGACCAGTGATCTACAGAGTTCGCACTGTGTATGAACACTTGCCGTGTCATGGTATCTGTTGCGGAGAAAACCCGGGTTGTATTTCTTTCCAACAAAGACAACATATAAATGTGCGTACTCAGATACTAAAGACTTAAGTTCTGCACCGAACCCTATTGTGTGACCACTCTTTAGAATCGTCTCTTCGAGACGATTCTAAAGAGTGATCACACCATAGGGTTTAGTGGGGAAATATATTATTGATTTTTTTTTTAATTTACGCATCTTATCTGGACCTCTGCAATAGGAGCGCAATCTTTGCCCAGGCTGCCCCAAGCACCACTTCACCATTCGCTGTAATGTTAGCACTAATGTACGTCGTATGTTGAGCTCCTGGTCATAAAAAGACTTACCAGTGCCAACATTCATGCCATCAGTTCGAGATGTTTCGCCAAGATCGTTCGTAAATTCTTGCAACTATTTATTAACGTATGGCGTTGAAGCCATTGGCATCAGCAAAACAGAGCCATGGGCATGTCATCAATCTAGATGGATGTGTAGTGGTCATGTATGGTTTCTTACATTATTTCCAAGAATAACAGTTGACACGGAATAGTGACAACATACATTATTTTCGAACTCCTACGATTGCATGGAAGTCAGGAAAGCGCTGGTGATTTGTGTCGGTCCAGTCTCAACATAGAAGCTACATACCGTAAACTCATACTATAGCTTAACCCTTTACTCCATGATTATTCATGTACGACATATGACATCATGCATATTAATTGAATGCATTTCATAACAGCATATGAACACATAAAGTGTTGACCATGACATAAACTACAGAATTACATCTATATTATTTCATAAAGTAACAGAGCAGACCCTGATCAGACGGCTCTTACAGGAGTCGTCTAATATGCGCCTACTCTGTTTTCAAAGGTGTATAAAGGCACACTTATGGAGTAAAGGGTAAAATCTACATGTGTGTAGTTGTGAAAGAGATCTCTTTGATGTTTAAGTTGGTTTACTATGATCTTCCTGTAGCTGAAGATATATTCAATTGTATTTCTACCTGCTCCGAAACCAGTTTTAAAGCTACTGTTTTGATTCTGACAAAGACCTTGTAAGTGGTTGTTTGTAATTTTGTCCCTATTTCTGACAGTTCTGATGGATTACTTTCAAAACCAGGTTAATTCTCCCGTTTTCAAGCTCTTTACAACAGCTTAAACCTCTTCCGTCAGCATCGAAAGATGCATCCATCACTGTAGTTGATTATTCTGCACTATGCTGATGTCCAGATGCAACCGCTGATTATAAAACAAGCTGCAGCATGTTCCCACCAATCAAGAACTGTACCCTAAATCCATAATGTAAACATGAAGACGTAAAACTCTGATATTATATATACACATGCTATTTTTAACTTCGGGCATTGTCTGTTGAAGAGTCATACAAATTGCATTTCCCGTTACATATTTAACAGCATATTTATTAATATATTCTGAAAATGGGAGATACTTCGAAAGCAAAAGTAACAATGCTAAGTGAGAACCTTGCAGACTCGGGTTTTATTGAGACTGTTCATGAGTTGTAATTAAATGTGCAACACTACTCACGCCCTCTAGCACCGGCTTAAGCAGTATTCAATTTTCAAAACTTATATCATCAAAACTAATTATCCCGAAGGACCAGAAAATATAACAACACTGAGAATGAATGGAAAAGTAGTAAAGTCAAGCAGGCAAAGCCACATACAAGACGCAACCACCACCAAAACACCGATAGACAGCATGACACACACACACAACCACACACCCAAACGCACACACACACACATACACGAAATGAACACAGAAAACACCAAAAGACACACAAGAACCAGAGACAAACGTTCCACACATGAACAAAATCACAAGCACAAAGACGCAAGGCAAACAAAAGGAAGGGTGACAAAGAGAGTATCGCCTTGGCACCGTCAGTAGCAAAAAACACCACTGAGGGTTTAAACCGGTTTACGGACGTCCTAACCTCACACTTCTCTCAAAGTCACCCTAGCTTTACAAATATTGTAAATAAAGGTATCCCCGCTGGACTTACCCACAACATAGACGACGGTGAACACAGGACAACATGTAACACATAGCATAATAACTGTGACAATCCGTCAAATATGTACTCAATGACGTTGCTGAAGTCAGAGCACCTGCAGGTAAGCCGTCAAGGGCACGACAGGGAAAAAGTAATACATGAGTCTGGTAAGCTCATCCTGTATCCAAGTTTAAGAGTATACCATCATAGAGTACTACCCTCGGCCTGTCATCGCGCAAGCAAAGAGGGAAGCGTAGCTACCGACTGTAAAAGGGTCGATAACCAAACATGCAGTGCGTTGCAATATAATAGGATCATAACCTTTCTTTTTAAATAGTACGGGGCTACTTTTTACGGCCGCTACACAAGCATTTAACACCTGCTGTTGTGAAGTAAATATACATGTACTCTGGAAGTGAGGGATCCTTCAAAAGTAAAAGTAGCAACGCTAAATGAGAAAATTGCAGACTCGGTTCTATTGAGTCTCTTCATGAGTAGTAATTAAAAGTTAAGTTATTATTTAATCGTGCACTATTATTGACCGATTACCATAACAATCCTGTATTATGTCTGGCTCACCTTGTTAATAACCATTTTCATATTATGCTAAATCATTGTTTATACAGTTTACTGAGCGACTTGCAATAAGCAATAAATGTCTGTACAGTACAACGGTGTGATTAAAATGTTTTAAATTGTTGTTTTTTGTTGTTTTATTTTCGTAATGACATATTTTGTGAACGTTTGGCCATGAAAAAAAAATGTAAAATCATATCTACATGTACAGTAAAACCTCGATTATTCGAATTTTCGGTATGGAAGAATTTAGACCCTTTTAGGCAGGTGGCTGCTTAATGCATGGTGAAAGTCATGCAGAAAGCTCCTAGAGGAGCTTTCTGCATGACTTTCACCATGCATTAAGCTGCCACCTGTCTTAAAGAGCGATAATAATACGTATTTTAGTGTTCGAATAATCGAAGTTTTACTGTATATTATTTCAAAAGCAAACAGAGCAGACCCTGATCAGACCCGTTTGACATGGGTTTACTCTGTTTGCAAAGGCGTATAAAAACATAGTTATTGAGTAAAGGATTAAATGTTTGCAAACCTACATTGTACGCTCAAATTCGGAACTTATTTTTTCATTTACAGTAAAACCCCGCTAATGCGACCACCTAAAAGAGGTATAATTCTGGGTGCTAGATGCAGGTGGTAGCTTAATGCAGGACAAAAGTAATGCAGAAAGCTCCTACAGGAGCTTTCTGCATTACTTTTGCACTGCATTAAGCCACCACCTGCTTATAAAGACAACCATGTGTATTAATTAAGTGGTCGCATTAGAGGGGTTTTACTGTAATCAGAAATAAAAGTGAATATATTGCCATAAAAATAGTATGAGACCTAAAACGTAAACCAGATATCAATCAGATAGCTCCTATGGGATTTGGGTATATTGTCTGCAAATGCATTACAGATATTCTCAAGGTAAAGTTAAGATATGTTCGGTTTCAAAGCCTCCGTATATTAACGTACTCGTGGTGTCAGCTGCAGTGTGCTTCTCGTCTATTCAATTAAAAAGAAACACACCAGCAGAATTGAAGTAAACAGATAAATAATGTGTGACAAATCTCATGTAACATTAACCAAGCTACTGAATTAAGCCCAAATTACATCAAAAGACCATTAACAATGTCACCAAAATAAACCCCGCATATTACAATTAAAAGACGAGTGCGGGTAACCATTTGTTTTATATGCTCACGCAAATGTTCTTTCAATTAGAAACAAATGCAATCAACTCCAACAATTTCTTATGAAGCATAATTTAACTGAGCGAACCGGGGTTTGCATAATTGGTCTTTATGCCACTTCATTTCAAAGCCACGCACCATGAGACGTTAGGACGTCGTGTTGCATTCTACAGAGGTCCAGATAAGATGCTTAAATCAAAACATCTTTAAGAATAACTCCTTTATTTCTCCACCAAATCAAATGTCGTGACCACACTTTAGAATCGTCTCTTCGAGACGATTCTAAAGGGTGGGCACAACATAGGGTTTGGTGGAGAAATGACGTTTTAGTATTTGAGAAGGACCTTTATCTGTTGCTCTGATTCTATACGTCAATTTCAGTGTTGTTATAACAGCGTCGTGCAATTATCCGTTGACGGTTCGCTATATGACGTTGTACAAATTTTGACTACTTCCGAACCAACCAAAGCGTTTGAGAAAATATTGACTGGGTGTCAAACAGCGTCGATGGCAAACATCACACGAATAACAGCAACTTAAAAAAAGTGAAAGTCGCCCCATACTTCATTCTCGGTGTTGTTATATTTCCTGGTCCTTCGGGATCATTAGTTTTTAAAATTGAATACTGCTTAAGCCTAAGCCGGTGCTAGGGGGGCTGAGTAGTGTTGCACTTTTAATTACTACTCATGAACAGACTTAATAAAACCGAGTCTGCAATGTTCTCTTTTACCATTGCTACTTTTGCTTTCGAAGGATCTCCTACTTTCAGAACATATTAGTATTCATACTTGATTATTTCTTAATGAATATTAATCTACTGTGATAAAGTGATTATTAACACATTCGACAAACGTTTGAAGAAAACATATCCAAAATTCGATATTTGAAAACAGTTCAGTGTGTTCACACGTAATTATTGTAACTCTTTGAAAATAATTTATATTAAAATTTAAAAGGGCTTCTGTTAGGTATACCAACTTCGATGACTCAACAATGTTAATTATTGCCAGTACGTGTTGATTGTTTCTTTGTTAATGACTGTCTAACACTATTGTGCGTTATACATTTACTAGTCATTCACACTTGGAGTAAATAAACGATGACTTCTTGGAACATTTAGTGTTTAGATTGAAACAGAACAACAATGCCCTGACCACTCCGTATTGCTCAGCAGAATTACCATTCATCAAGTTTCGATTTTAGAGATAAAAGTATAAATATTATAGGCCAGTGTACAGCGCATTCGTGTTGTAAACCTGAGAAAAATTCTGATTTTAGGGTTGACAATACAAATATCTAACACATTGGCATGTAACATGTATTTTACTTTTCAATAAAAAGCAATGTCAGATATGTGCCGTTTAGACAAACATTATGTCCGGTAAGACCACCAGGCGTGATTTTAGCACACGAGAGTGACGTCATGTAAGTGAATCTTTATTTTGCTTAGCTCGACTTGACTCGCATCTGCAAATAGCTGGGATCCAGATGGGACGCCGAGTAATACCGCGTCGCATTTGGAACCAAGCCGTTTGAAACTCGGTCATTAGTTTCTCAAACAATTGTACGCATCACAAGTAAAACATGAAACACTTCAGTTTTGGCGGACATATTTTTTCCAGAACGATAAGGGTTAACCCATTACCTCATAGGCTATTTTAGATACTAAATCTTTGAATAAATCTACCGAAAAGGAGCATTAACTAGAGAAAAGGAACATTTTAGAATTTTGTAGTTTGAAACCATTGTGATAAATAGAGCATTTGCTCCTTATAGGAGCAAATGCTCTATTTATCACAATGGTTTCACAAAGTGACTTTTACAGAGTCGTCAATATGAGGGAATGGGTTATGTTAAAATGTTGTTTTTTGTATTATTGTTGCGCTTTCCTAGAAACAGTTTACGGAAGCGCATAGTCCAGAATCAGTTGCATTCAGTCAATATCAGAATAAAATTCAATGCATTACGTGACAGTTATAGCTTGAGGCTAGACTGTTTGTTGAAACCGTTCTTATGCGAGCGGGAACTATGGGTGCGGTAGTCCTCACAATAAAAAATACAACTATATCTAGGTCGACTGATCGCTGTTGTAATAGCCGAATTTGGCAAATATCTTATAGGTATACATAGTACAGGGAAAACAGTTCGAACACTTAAACAGGTATTATCATTTCTCATTAAGACAGATGGAAGCTTAATCCAGAGTGAACGCCGTATAGAATGCTCCTCTAAGAGGTTTCTGCATGAGTTTTTCCCTGCATTAAGCAACTACTGCATAAAAAGTTCTCATTTCTTCATTACTGATGCTTCGAACTATCGAGTGGCACTGCATTTCTGAGTATTTAATGTATCTATGAGAAGAACAAGTGTACTGAAGTGCAATCCTGGTAAATATACAGTAGAAACCCTGTAATGCGACCACTTAATGAATAAACACGGATGTCTTTATACGCAGATGGTTGCTTAATGCAGGACAAAAGTAGAGGAGTTTTCTGCATTACTTTTGTCCTGCATTAAGCAACCACCTGCTTATAAAGACACACATGTTAATTCATTAAGTGATCGCATTAGAGGGGTTCTACTGTATTTATAATTTATAACAAAATGATTTGTACATTTGCTATATAGAAAACAACGTTTGAGTAATAGAAAATAGATTAAGTATATGAACTTACTGTTAACAGACGTGGTACTTCTAGAGTTGAGAAGATATTTCTGAAACGAGAAGAACAGTAACATTTTATACCTACTGTGGCCAATACAAGTATATCATTTTTTCCCTTCAGTATCTGGTATGAAAGCTCATTTCAATTTAAACTGAACATTTTTCCGTTTAAACATATAGACGAGGCATATGTATCACTGTTGTCTCCAGTGCTTGTTCAGATTAAATAAGTTTTTTGTAGAGGACATGCCTTTATTTTTACATGACAACTAAAGTGAACGGATGCGGACGTTCTTGTTGCATTTCCTGCCTGACCTCTGTTCTATACTTGCATCAGCACTATTGCAATCCATCATATGTAAATGTACAGCAACGGCAGTGATACGCATACTATCCCTTCGCTTGCTGAATTTTAAAATACATGTCTCCTTCTTTACCAATGCCCTGTTGTATAATTACATATATCTTCACTGTGTACAAGTATTTCGCCGTGCAATCACTGCTGCGGAGTGCACTGGTTGCACAATCAACTTGTAAATAGTGCAGACCCTGATGAGACAGCTCCTGCAGGAGCTGTCTCATCTGGGTCTTCACTATTTACAGGTGGGTACATGTATATTGGCGTGATTAGCAAGCGAAGGGTTAAGAACTAAAAGATTAATGAACGACTTTCAAACCCTGCCGAATAGGTAGTTTGTGTATTCGCAATTCTAAAAACAATACAAATATGCATAAAACATTGTTAGGAACGAGAAGTCATTTAAGGAAAACACCCTGTCTGTTGTTATTTGTGACGTCCCTATTCAAAGGTGACAGTTTCGAATTGGCCTGTGATGTAAACGCACGTGGAATTGGCTATACTGGCCAAATTTATAAAGAACGACATTGAAACAAATCCGTATGATTTACTTTATTTAGAACAATATTTACTTCTTCAATGTGTGCCCATGATTTGAATGCACACAACTTGACAAGACCATACCCAATCCAGTTGCAGTTGACTTTTGAGAAATAATTACAGTCCGAATGAAAACAAAAAAACACATCCGAAAACGATTCATTTATTTGACGGTACCAGTGATAATGAACATTGGTTCAAAACCAAATTCCCTTAGGTACACACGAATAAAGCCAGGTTCGTCTAGAAAGACTCTCGTGCAGTATATGATGCCGAATATTCGCAAACATTGATAAAAAGTATTAGCCCTTCCCCTTATGTAAGCGCATTTTGACGCATCTGCAAACAGAGTAGACCCAGATCAGACGGCTCCTATAGGAGCCGTCTGATCTGGGTCTGCTCTGTTTGCTTATGGTGTAATATATAGATCTGATGCTTGTGCCTGAGCCAAACTGTCATGTGTCCATATGCCATTATAAAACATAATCTTATTAATATTCATGGCGTCATTGTTTCCTACATGAGTATTCATCAGTGAAAGGGTCAATCAGTCAATGCTGAATATTCAATGTGGAATAATCCAACAGTCTTTAACTATAATTTACAGCCTAGCAGTGTGAAAGGCTTGCATGCTGGGGTGGTTTTTAACGACAAATGATGTAGATCCTTATCAGGACTGCTCTAGAAGCCCTTTGATCTGGATTTAGACTGTTTGTAAATTTCAGTACGGTTGCTTCCCGCATTCAAAGGGTTCAGAAAAAGTAATGATTTGAAGAAGTTGCACTGCACTCTAAGATTATACCACGTTTTAGTTCCATATTGGCCAATGATTGAGAAAAAACAGTAAAAACGATTCTTCTCAGTGATCTGATTTTTGGGAGAAATTAACCCAATCTGCTTTTATGGTTGTTTTCAATTGAGCAGGGACTTTCAACAGGTGTGTACATCACACATCGTTATTACATATGTTTCGATTAAACTACAGTAAACTATTTTATTAATAAACATACTTATATTTAAAAGCGGGTTGCTTAATGCAGGATGATGGTTACGCAGAAAACTATTGCAAGGAGCTTCCTGCATAACTTTCATCCTCCATTAAACAATCACATGCATGAAATGCATATAATTAGACATAATTATTGTGGTGGTCGCCTTAAAGGAGTTAAACTGCATTTCACAAATTGACATTTTTGAACTTGTAACAAGTACCAGGTGCATTTATATGACCAGTATTGAGTCCACGCGTTGCATTATCGTTGGTCACATTATGTTTAATCGCTGCGTGCTAAGTATAAAGAAATGAATCTACAAATAATATTTGAAAACGAGCATAAAAATTGCACCTAATCAATATTTGAGCAGACATTATTTTTTACAGCCAGGTGAGGGTAAACACCATGGATACACTCATCAGATGCTGTGAGTTAATGAGGTGATTGATGATATCAGTCCACAGCATTTACGCATTCACACAACGTTATAATGTCAGCCTTCCTAAGAAAGAGCCATTACAGTAGAATCTGTCTTAAGCGGACATCAAAATGAGGTCTAATTATGGGTCTGTAAGGCAGGTTGTAGCTTAATGCAGGTCAAACGTAATGCAGAAAGCTCCTACAGGAGCTTTCTGCATTACTTTTGTCCTGCATTAAGCAACCACCTTCCGTTTATGACTCCTATGTTCAATAAATGACTGATCGTTTAAGACAGGTTCTACTGTATAATGATACACTTGTCTAGTAACCCTAGAGTGATAAATGATGTTCCTTGAAAGCGGTTATCTTCATAAACCTCATATCTTCATGACCTCGATTATGCTACTTAACACCTTGTTAAATGTACGCTTTCTAATCAAAAGGTTATGTATTCTCTGTGGGGCCTGAGATGTAAGTGTTATTTAACGACCTTACGCATTTTGAAAGACGCCTCGCCGGTCGGTGCTACTGTATATACAGTATACCTACTACAGAACCTAAACCAGTGGTAACCCTTCTCATGATATCAAAATATGACTTAAGCTGACAATTTAACCCATTCCCTCATATTGACGACTTTTGACGACTCTGTAAAAGTCACTCTGTGAAACCATTGTGATAAATAGAGCATTTGCTCCTATAGGAGCAAATGCTCTATTTATCACAATGGTTTCAAACTACAATATTATATTTGTTTCCTTTCCTCTAGTTAATGCTCCTTTTCGGTAGATTTAATTAAATATGTTGTATCTAAAACTAGCCTATGAGGTAATGGGTTAATTGTAATCCTCTTTAGTTATCCAACTGGTTGAACGTTTGAAAAGCTATTGGCCAAGTGGCAAACGACTAGGATCCTGATGAGACATCGAGTTACTCGGTGTCTCATCTGGATCCAAGCGGTTTTCAAACGCGGGCCAAGACGCGCTTAGCACGATGCTGGTTAAGCTCAGAGGTAAAAGCCATTTGGTCCACTCAAGTAACAGACATACAGATAGAAAACATTACCTGGTAATTCGAATCGTTGAATTTACATATTCTTGATGCCCTCGTGGTTAAATTGATCTAATCATGTTGCACAAAAATAAAAAATGTACGTATTTCCTGTTGAATTTTCACCTTTGTGAAAACAGAACATAAGTCAGGCAGAAGATGTCACACGACAGTCCACAGCAGTCCTGAAGCACAAATGAAATGCTCTCGCCTACATACACACAACCTTCACAGAACTGTTCCTCGCCTGCTCACCTTGGCAAACACATCGAAGCTGTGTGTCATTAATCTGTCGAAAATGAAGTTAAACCAATCTCGAACAATCAACATAATAAATGACGGCACAACTTCCACAAGAGTAAAATAAGAAATAATGTTATACAACGCCTTACTGAAAAGTTGCTTACATGTATTAGCTGGGCTAGCCCAGCCAAGCTAATAAGTAACTTTTCAGTAAGAGCAGGGCTTGGTTTAGGGTCCTGCCATATTGAATTAGACGGTTTGGGCGTTAGGACACAGATATACAGAATTGGTAGGACCAAACACACACAGGTGCATACTTGTAAAAGCACTATACACATGGTATATGTTTATTTAATGAAATCATATAATATTACTGAACAAAGTGTTGTGACAGTGTTTTTATTGTTAAAATAACATACTCCACACTTCAGTCTTCATTTCAAATATATTGGTTTTCCTCCTACAACCAGAGTGATCACGTAACAGCTAAATAAAATTAAGATAACGTAACAGTTACATTATTACGATCACTGTAACAGATCTATTTCTGGGAGTGTACGACAGGTGTTAACTAATTGCAGGACAAATGCTATGCAAAACGCTCATAAGGATCTTTTTGTATAACATTCGTCCTTTATTGAGCATGTGCACCTTTATTTACAAACCGCTGTTAAATAAGAATGTGTAATTGCGATAGATATGTTCTACTGTGTATAGAATGATTTAATTCCAGAACTCTATTGTGTATTATAGCACTGTTCACTGTTGATATTGTTTTTTATAATTAAGTTTCTGGGCCTGAAGACACCCCAGTCTGAATTACCCCACATCTTAACTCCTAATAGTGACACGATACACACTAAATCACTTCCACTTCCGCGTGAGCAAAATGCCGTAGAGAGAATCTATGAAGAAAGTTTGCATGATCTAATCATAAATCAAAGTCCCACATCTCCCTCTTGTTCTTTGTGTATTATGCTCATTCAATGTCTTATTAACGCATGTAGGTTCTATTTAACTCTTAACATGCGGGAGCCGAGTGTATGCAACCAGTGCACACCTAGACCAAAGGATTCCCCATAGCCTAGTTTTAGACCAAACATCTTTTAATGAATCTACTGAAAAGGAGTATTTATTAGAGAAAAAGGAACATTTAGAACTGTGTAGTTATGAAGCCATTGTGGTAAATAGAACATAATGCTCATATAGAGCAAATGTTCTATTTATCGAAATGATTTTGAAAAGCGACATTTACAGAGGTGCCAAACTGCGTCAAATAAGGGAATAGGTTAAGCCTGGTATGCATACTTTGCCTAACTTTCATTGCGTACAGAGTTGATCAAAGCAATTAAGTTATTGATAAATGAATGGCAATGGACACGCTCTTTGTAATGTGTATATACAGACTTGTATGTTTTATAGTCCTGAACAACGCGTTTGAAATACCAAGTCCAAGGACAAAACAATAGCACTGAGAGCATTTATGTTTTAAATTACAGTGTAAACAGTCCTTGATGTAAGCATCAAATGACAAATCAATGAACCATATCCAACTGTGATAGACATTATGACTGCACAGACCTGGAAATGGTCCAAGTTTAACCCTTTAAGAAATGATGACGTGATGAATATTAATTTGGATTAATTGTTATAATACGTAGCACACTTACATAGGAAGGTTTGGCCATAGCAGAAATTTTAGAATCCGATCTATATCATGTCGTAAGCAAACAGAGCAGACCCTGATCAGACGGCTCCTATAGGAGCCGTCTGATCTGGGTCTACTATGTTTGCAAAGGCGTAGAAATGTCATATTTATCGAGTAACGGTTTTAACTACTTCCGATTCGATCAATGTTTTGAGAAATAATTGACTATGTGTCATGTAGTTTTGATCCTGATCTGTTATTCGACATCTTAGTTGGATGAACGCTGTTAACAAATGCGGATCGGGTCACGAATAGTGGAAATAAGGGTCAAACCCTTCAACACTATGGACCGATCTTGATGACCTTTGCAAATACAGTAAAACCCCTCTAACGCGACAAGCTATAAGAGGTATAATTCTTGGTGCTAGATGCAGGTGGTAGCTTCTAGGAGCTTTCTGCATTATTTTTGTCCTGCATTAACCCATTTGTTCCTACGATCACATAATTATATGGAACATAGTCAAACAGTGTAGACTCTGATCAGACGCCGCATTATGCGGCGTCTGATCAGAGTCTACACTGTTTGCTGATAGGAATTTCAATATAAAACAAAACGAAATTGAAAATTTAGGCCAGGCACCCCTTAGATAAAAAATGGACTAATCCAATATATAAACATGGAAGAATCCTCTGAGCGCTAATGGGTTAAGCAACTACCTGCTTATAAAGACACCCATGTTTATTCATTAAGTGGTCGCATTAGAGGAGTTCTACTGTAGTTTGGATCCAGATGAGACATCCGCTGTATCAAGGTGAATACTTACTCATAATGGACAATATGAATCCAAGTGTATATCTAGATTTGAAGCGACACATATTGTAGAAGAAAGTCATTTAGTGTTGCAAAGCTTACCATACTAAACCTGCAGTATAAGACAGGTTGTAATTAGTTAACAATCAATTCATGATCAATTAACAATAATTAGTTGTCATAATCAATTAACAATTTGAATGCTGACTATTCAACGTGTTATGGGTCATCGGTGTTTAGAGGTCCATTCAATATGAAATGCTTGTATAAGTTAGATGATTTTGAATGATCGCCGCAAACCTTGAAACTAGTCCTCTATGAATCTTAATATCTGGGTCTACAAGATTTGTAAATGACAGTACACGTATTTAACGCATTCGAAAGTTTACTTAATATCCGAAGAAGCATGGTTAAAGCTATACGTCAACACTATGTAGATGAATATGTTCCATCGCAATGAGCATACGTACCTACATGTATGCAAATGTTTTCTATTAAACAAGCAAACTACCCTAAGGACACATTGTCCACTGTCCTAAGAAATGGCTGAATGGAACCTTATTCTGTAATTAGCCAGCGACAAGTGTGGTCTTGCAAACAACTGGGATCTACCACAAGCACCATGTAGCGTAGTGTCTGATCAGCATCTATACGTGTTTTGATACATGTACTCGATCGATAGTTTTCCACAAACCTTGATTTATTTGGTAGAATAAAGGAAAATTTGAGGTTTTGAAGACATCACGATGTAGCTTGGATCCGGATGAGACACCCAGTAACTTGGCGCCTCGTCATGATCCAAGCTGTTTGGTACTTGGTCAATTGGTGCTTGTTCGAATCGGAAGTATTTAAAAATGCACCACATCCAAATTTGAGAAGATATATTTGGTATACAAAGGGGTAAGCGCTGAAGAAGTATTTAAAATCCATTTCCATTGCTCAATTACATATTTAATGATGCGACGACAGGCCACTATCCCTGATAAAAACACGTAAGTATTTTGTACTACAGTCTGAATCGTTTATATAATTCATTTATTGAATACAGTAGTGTGCAAAAACAGGCGTTTGTTTAATGTAGGACAAAAGTAATGCAAACAAGCTCCTGCATGAGCTTTTTGCTTTACCTCTGACTTGTATTAAGCTACCACCTGCCTTACATTAATTATATAATTAAACCTCTTTTTATGGCCTCTAAAGACATCTTCTACAGTACATAGGAAGCAGAAACGCATTTGAACGACGTAAAACGTGTATTATGTATAATGCTATACCAGCCAATGCTACGAAGATGCATGAGCATTCTATTGGGAACATGTTCAAATGTTTAATTTGGTAGACGCTAATGGTTCAAGAAAAGACAAACGCTTTATGACTTCATTACAATAGTGTCCAGACAGCATTTGCATATAGATTTGGAGGTCTGCGTCTGAATGTTTTTTTGTATTACAACGATCATTCCTTTTTATAGATAGAATTGGACATATGAACAGCAAAAGTATGGACAAGCGAGATTATAACATTAGTTCATCGATGTCCCTAACATATTCCCCGCTGACATTAATTGTAGCTGATGTATTAAAAGCATTGCCCTAAGGATAAATACCGTCAAGTGTGTATGGTTCATCGGGCCAGTTCAATGAAAACATGTTTGCCAAGGTTGTGAAGTCAGTCAATATGGCACGATTCATAGATAAAAATACCTTTGGTTCAGTATTTTTTTCCTAATAGATACGTTTTCATGTCTTTGCAGACAGAGTAGACCCAGATCAGACGACTCATGTAGTATATAAGTATCTGCTCTGTTTGCAAATAGAATAGTTCTGATTGTACAGTGTTTGCTGTGTCTAAAGATTCTTGTGTCCATTATGCTATTATAAATATTAACCAATTGCCAGTATGGTGTCATGAAGTAAGGGGATAAATCAAGCTAATGGAAACGAGAGTTCCCATGTCTTGAAATAGAAACAAGAAGTCAATTATTATAGTAAATTTAATTAAAAGCATTAGTTCATGTGTTAGGTCTTATCGGTCTACTCTGTGATCAAAAGATGAAGAAAAACGTATTTATGGAGTAATGGGTAAAACTCTGCCGTCTGATAAACCTTTGACGTGGAAAATGCCGTACTTATGTCTGAATCGTTCAAATTTTCGTTGTAAAAACTTCTGAACGAGTATCGATCGGCCTTGACCTTGACGAGAAAGACCCAAGCTGCAATCCAGCTTAAACTACAGTTTCGCTAATGCGACTACACAATTTATAAACGTAGGTGTCTGTAGAAGCAGGTGGTTGCTCAATGCAGGGCAACATTAATGCAGAAAGCTTTCTGGAAGCTTTCTGCATTAATGTTGCCATGCATTAAGCTACCACCTTTTTAAAATATTCAAAATAAGACTTATTTTTGGGTGTTCGTATTCGGGATACTGTACTGTAATTGTAAATGGTAGAGAGGTTGCAGTAGGACTGAGCAGGACTAATTAATGTCATATATCATTGTGCAATCTAGCAGCAATTACTGATCTACAATTAGTTGTATATCTATCCGTGGGAAATATTTCAAATGGTTCGTGAACAATTTAAGATTAGAAGTCTTTCTGTCTTTTTAACCTTTTCCCTGATGAATATACATGTAGGAAATAATCGACGTCATGAATATTCATAAGAATATTTTTTTATAATGGCATATGAACACAATACATTCAAATCAAATCTATATTACCCAATAAGCAAACAGAACAAACCCTGATCAGACGGCTCCTATAGGAGCCGTCTAATCTGGGTCTATCCTGTTTGCAGATGCGTCAAAATGCGCTTGCATAAGGGAAAGGGTTAACCCTTATCCTGTCGAGAGACAAACAAATGTTCATACTCTGATAGGAAGCACGATTTACTTGCCAACGATTTGTTCAAGCACTTGAGAAACCGATCACTGAGCTTCAAACAGCTTGGATCCTGATGAGACGCCGAGTTACTCGGCGTCTCATCTTGATCCAAGCTGTTTGCAAATGATAGTCAATAGTTCTTCAAGAGCTTAATCGAACCTGGCGAAGTCAAACTTGCCGAGATCCCAGTTTAAGGAGACATTTACTTTTCATAGCGGAGAAAGCGTTAACAAAAATGCTTAAAGTGGTTTTGCAAAATCTACGATATACACACCATTTCTTCGACACTAATTTGCACACAGTTTCATTTCATAACAACTGTGACTGCTATCTTATTCGTTATACTCCGACACTGATATCTTATTCGTTACACTCAAACACTGATATCGTATTCTTACATGTATGTTCCAACACTGATATCTTATTCTGATATCTTTTTCTTATGTTCCAACACTGACACCTTACTCGTTATACTCCAACACTAATATCTTATTCGTTACACTCGAACACCGATATCTTATTCGTTACACTCCAACACTGGAATCTTATTCTTATGTCCGAACACTCATATCTTACTCTGATATCTTACTCGTTACACCCCAACACTGATATCTTATTCGTTAAATATCAACACATGTAGATGCACTTATGTCAAATTATAAGATATTCATACATTCAATTCAATGGTTCTATAAATGAAACACGAAATATTTCAAAGATAATTCGATGTCCGAATCATATACTTTGCACTGTATATTTTAAATAATACAGACAACAGTGACCTAATAGTGTGCTCTTACAAAAGTATTACGTGTGCCAATTTAAGAAAAACAACAAAGCAAACAAAATACAGTGGAACGTCTCTAAAGTGACCGTGCAATTACATAATTACATGTATTACACATGCCAGTCCTATTAAGCATGTTACTGTTCAATTCAGAACGAAAGTAATACATAAAACCTCCCTATAACGGCCACTAAATTGTGTTAATTAGTTGGTATTTAGAGCAGGTGGCTGCTTAAAACAAGGTGAAAGTAAAACAGAACGCTCCCATAGGAGCGTTCTGTTTTACTTTCTCCTTGCTTTAAGCAGCCACCTGCCTTTAACACAAACACATAAACACCAATTACATGTAGGTGTAATTTAGTGGTCGTAATAGAGAGAGGTTTTACTGTAATATATAAAATCCCTAATTGGAGCTTTCAGCATAACTTCCGTCCTGCATTAAAATACAATGTGTCTCAAACTCAGACGAGGTTTTAATCTATTAAAATGCTATTTTCTCTTAAATACACCTTCTAAATACTCCAGCAAATGAAGAATATATCAATTGCAATGTTTCATTTGGCTCTGTTGCATAGTAGGAAATTAACAAATATAAAACACTATTTCAATTATCTTTGTGAAGAGGGACTTGTTGAATTGAATAAGACATCGGCATAGATTTAAATGTAAACCCATTTGCCTCCTCATCGAGTTTGGCCCATTCACATGCAAATACACAAGTGTCATGAATATGATAAAATGATAGACTAGTTCAATGTTAAATAGATAATTTGGCATGCCATAGACACATTTCTTTAAACCTATTAAGCTCATAGAATCAAACACTGTGACTGATATATTATTCGTTAGATTCTAAGGTGCATAATGTGAATATGGCAAATATGTAATTTACAGTAAAACCTCTCTATAACGGCCACTAGTTTGTGTTAATTATATGGTATTTAGGGCAGGTTGTCGCTTTAAGCAAGGTGAAAGTAAACCAGAACGCTCCTATATAGGAGCGTTCTGTTTTACTTTCACCTTGCTTTTAAACAGCCACCTGCCTTTAACACAAACAACTTGATGTAATTTAGTGGCCGTTATAGAGAGATCTTTTACTGTATTTTATAGATCGATAGCACATAGTCCAAATCAACTAATCTGAATCCGTCCATAACTACTCGTAGACTACGGTCCGGTCATACATCTTAGTTCTAAATACGATAAAGATCCATAAAGAAACTGAGACGTCAGTGTGTAAACATGATACACTACGTTATATCTGATAAATCAAAGTACATAACTCTACAAGACGAATACTGATGCAAGGCATTGGATCGCCGCGAAATTTGTGTACAAGGAAGGTTTTTAATAAGGAACTGTTTTGTTAAGACAATTGAAATACAACATTTCATTAAAAACTAAACGAGATATGTAGCCTCTAGAGTGTAATGACGTAGTGACCTAGTTTCGAACCCGACATGATCCATATTTGAACTTGACCAAGATTGCATGTGGACAAACATTCTGATAAAATTTCAGTAAGATCTGATAACATTTGTAGCCACTTGAGTGTGAACAAGATTTTTCTATGAGTTGACCTAGTGGCCTAGTTTATGACTGCAGGCGATTCATATTCGAACTTGACCTAGATTTCATCAGGGTCAATACACAAACCAATTTACTTAAAGATCAAGTGCAAAATGTGGCCTCCAGAGTGTTTAGGATTTTGTAAGATTTGACCTAGTGACCTAGTTTTTGACCCGACATGACCAATATTCGAACTTGGCGTAGATTTCATGGAGACACATTCTGATAAAATTTCAGTAAGATCCAATAAGATTTGTAGCTTCTAGAGCATTAACAAGATTTTTCTAAGATTTGACCTAGTGACCTTGTTTTTGAGCCCAGGTGACCCATATTCGAGATTGACCTAAATTTCATGCAGGGCAAAACACAAACCAATTTACTTAGAGATCATGTGCAAAATGTGGTATCTCAACGGACAACAGACGAGGGACATCCAACGATCCTAAAAGCTCAGCATGAGCACGTCGTGCTCTGGTGAGCTAAAAAAAATGAGGATAAATGAATATCCTACTCCCCTTCTCTAAAAAGGTGATAATAAAGAGACAAGGCTATAAATAAAAATATAGTCTTTTATTATGAAACAAATAACTATGTAAACAAGAAAATATACTATGGCATGCTGATAAAGAACTCTGTTGCAAACTGTAACAAGTAAATACCTGGTAAAACTATTATGACATATGCATTGTTGGAAGTATCACAAGAAACTTGACACAAATATCTAGGGCGGTCATTGATTGGTTCAGAGGCATATTGACGATACCAAAACGTAAGAGGATAAATATTTTATCCCGTCACTACAGCCGCTAGTGACGTAATAAAGGGGTAGCATAATAAACCTAAGTTTATATGTACAGTAGAGGTTTATTTGTATAGTAGGTGTAGGAATTTCTTCTTACAACAGGAACTTTTTTTAATTTTTCTACAAATTTGTTTTACCAAAAATAACGTATAAGTTGAAAGAAAAAACACTTAATATGGATAATTATCATTAACTATCCCAGTAAAAACCCAAACCGTCATTAAAAAAAATAGAAAGGAAAAAGAAAGAAAAAAAAAGTTTCGTCAGCGGTGAGAATCGAACCAGGGCTGACTGCATGATAGGCGACCGTGGTAACCACTACGCTATCAGGCCAGACATACTTCAAGGGAAATTTCATGCTACTATATTGACGACTTTTTTAAATAAAAAATAAATAAAACGACTTTTTTAAATAAATAAAACTTCATTAAAACATTTATCACTCTCATGATAATTTAATCAATAAACTCTTACAAGGGCGGTGATGGTCATAGACCTAAATATAGCCTGTTCAGTTCCATTAACGAGTGACGTTGGCCCTATCTAAAAATAGAAACCGAGACGACGGAATTCGATTTTGACCATGTAGAGCCTCCGGTAGAATAATAACCATGTCTGTTTGAATTAACATATCGACTGTCGATTCAAATGATCTTATTTTTCAAATTCGAGCACGTTTTCCCGTCTTGTAAATGTAAGTCCCATCTACAGCACTGAAGGGCATAATTTAGAACGAGAGCACCGCAAACAGGTGCACGACTACATTTTTGACCCGGCTTCAATTCTGCGACTTTGACCCGGCTTCATTTATGTTTTTACAAAACTGTTTTTGGCATTTAATGTCGATACTTCGACGAAAAAAGTGTCATAATTATTGTTATTATTGTACATTTGTTTGATAAATTTCTTTTTAAACATCGTATGAAGGTTTTTACATCACATATTTCACTACATCAATAATGCAGATAGAAACTATTCTCTGCCACGCTCTCATGTGCCAATTCATTTGGTTCATCTCACCGATTTACGCGGAATAGACCTTGTGAAACTTGTCGCTACCCCTCCTACATGGGTAAATACTTTTGAACATTCCATTAGTGATCGCCGCTCATGCGGCGATCAACAACTACTGTTCCGATTCATTCCAATATCGAACTTGGCTGACTTATCTTACGACTATATACAATAATTCTAGATATGAAGAGGGCACCTCAAGGTGCTAGACTGTAAACACATTTGTTCAATAAATCAAAGGCAAAACCTCCGGAGTGCTTGTTCGATGATCCAACTTGACCGACAACCCCGTGGTCATACACATGGTGTAACAATGGTACTTGAATATAAATATAGCTGTTAAAAATGAACAATGGACGAACAGACAGCTATCGGACGGACGTACAACGTTCTTTAAAGCGCATCATGAACACATCGTGTCATATTATATATTCACAAATTATGGAATTGTGTCCATAGGACATCGATGCCCCACTTCTGTCGATAGTGTCTTTAACCCAATCAAGTTTTTAAGTGAAAAACAAATAAATTTGCAAAATTTACTCACCGCAAAAATATTACTTCTATGTAACATTCTTCACATTAGTGTTTGTTTAACTGAAGCAAATCGTCCGAGTGGTGTATGAGGAGTTGGACATTTAATTGTTTATAAAATATATCTTATATTATGAAGACAATTTCAAAGTCCCATAAATCCGGTATAAATGTATGCAGCTAAAGAAAACACCTCTTTATGCCTATCTTCACATCAAGAAAGTCCCATATGATGGTATAAGAGGATTGTTTTACTATATCTTATATAGTGATGAAAATTTCAAAGTCCCATAATCCCGGTCGGAACTGAAACACTCTTCTATAATTCTATAAGTTCATAACACTGTTTGACTTTTAGGGTAGGGATGCCATACGTGTGAGGTTGGGTGCCCCTAAACCGGTTTAAACCCCAGTGACTATTGTCACTGACCGTTCCAAGGCGGTACTTCCATATTCCTCCTATTGTTTGTTTTGATATGTCTTTGTGCGTCTCTTTGTGTCTTTTGATATGCATACATTTGCTGTTTTTGTAGTGGCGTTGTTCGGGCGGCTGTTTTGTATGTGGTGTTTCCTGCATGACTCTTACATGTACTTTTCACATCAACGGTGTTCATCTGTGAAGGTTTGAGGGTTAATCCTCCCATCGGTATATGAGCAGTTAAACACACACGATTTGCAATACATTCTGCAGAAACACTTACGGACAGACTTATGCGCGGATGTACGGACGGAGAAAAGCAAGGCCCCGTTGGAAATAAGTTGAAAAACTTTACGGGTTATCCTGTGTATGTATAACATGTCTTTTTATATAAATAACAAGAAGTCGATAACTGTTATGTCAAATTGTATGACTGTAATTGTATTGATGACATATATATATATATATACACAAATAAATCTATCTATCCAGGCTATATGCCTCCCACTTTGTGGGGGGCTTAAACTATGATCCTGTGTTATTTACATGGGATCCATGTTCGTTGTAAATGTGCATTTAAGATAATAAATATTAATTGTATTGTAAGAGAGAAGGGAAGCAGAACCCGTTTAAAGCAGTGGCCACTAAAAGTATGCCTTATGCTTGAAATTAAAGACAGGTGGTACCCTAATGCAAATCAGCATTTATGAAGAGGCTCCTATTAAGGGTTTCTGCATTGCTTTTGCTTTGCAGTAAGCATCCAAATGCATTTAACCCTTTCCCTTATGTAAGCGCATGTCGACGCATCTGCAAACAGAGTAGACCTATAGGAGCCGTCTGATCAGGGTCTGCTCTGTTTGCTTATGGTGTAATATAGATCTGATTCTACAGTTTCTCCCTGAGCCAAAATGTCTTGTGTTCATAGGCCATTATAATAAATAATCTTATTAATATTCATGACGTCATTATTTCCTATACGAATATTAATCAGGGAAAGGGCTAAGATCTTTACATTAATTAAGTGGCTACTTGAGAGGTTCTTTTGTACCGAATTTAGAGAATAAATATGTTGAGCAAATACGTCCAGAAAAGCGTGCATGCAAGAACGCATCTTTGTTAAACGGCATATTATTTATGGTTAAACAATACAGACAACAGTAATAGTCTATGTGCTTTAATAGAGCCACTTCTCTTCCTTACATAATCATAAGGTACGGACTTGGTTTTAATAACACACCCTTTTGTATTCGTTATTCAGTATTTGAGTACTAGTACCCAGGGCCCATTTACCTATTAACCCTTCGCTTGTTATTCACGTCAATATACCTACCTGTAAATAGTGAAGACCGAGATGAGACAGCTCCTGCAGGAGCTGTCTCATCAGGGTCTGCACTATTTACAAGTTGATTGTGCAACCAGTGCACTCCACAGCAGTGAATGCACAGCGAAATACTTGTACACAGTGGAGATATATGTAATTATACAACAGGGCATGGGTAAAGAAGGAGAAAGGTGTTTTAAAATTCAGCAAGCGAAGGGTTAACACAGTCACAATATTAGTGAGAATTATTTTAGTTCATAGATACGTGAGTTAAAGCCTCTGTAGGAGCCGTCTGGCAAGGCTTTCTGCTCTGTTTGCTTATTGTAGAATGTAGTTTTTGCTTAAACCAAAATGTCCTGTGTTCATGTCATTATAGAAAATAATCTGAATAGAAATGAATATTTATGATGTCATTATTTCTTACATGAATATCAAACAGGGAAAGGATTAAGAAACACAAACCCTGGTCCTAGTCTATGCACGTTAATAGAGCCACTTATATTCATTGCATGATCATAGTATATGTAATTGGTTTTAATGGAACACATCACACCCTTTCATAATTGTTATTCAGTGTTTGGGTGTTTAACGAAGTCATCATGTTACTGGAGATATTGTTATTGTAACAAACCTTAAACGTTGCAGAGACACACGTGGTAATTAAACGACGTACGCATCAGCGTACAGAACAGTCTATATATATCGTTAAATAACAGCTATACACTTCATTACGACTTCGTCACTTGGACATCATGAAATAACAGCGATACTAATGATATAGCCCCAATAGACTTGCGAAACACAACATAGTTAATACGTATTTACTGTAACTATTTCCAGGAGTCCATATACTATAACATGTTAACACTGAGCTGCACTTATTCTGAAACCATGGAGTTTTATCAGCCCTTAACCCCTCTTAACCCTTTCACTATTCTATGTTTATTCCGAATTTCAATACCTACTGAATATTCATGGACAAAAAAGTTATAATGTAATATTGAAGGTAGAATACTGCAGCCATTTTAGAAAGTAAAGAAACATCTTTCAAATTCCATTAGCAAAAGAGCAGATCCTGATTAGACTGCTCCTAGAGGAGCCGTCTGATCTGGGTCTACTTTGTTTGCAAATGCGTGAAAATGTTTTTATATGAAGGAAAGGGTTAATTAAACTCATTTGAAACTTATAACAGTTTTACTACTTCACTCGTTCGCTGCCAGTGTCGCATCTGTGATTACATATGCAAACAGTTTGGATCCAGGGTCTCTGCTTATAAAACTTTTAGTTGAGTCTGAGTTCGTTCTCAAGTTTTTGATTGGTCAGATTTGAGCCGTTGGCTCAAATCTGACCAATCAAAAGCTTGAGAACTCAAATCTGACCAATTAAAAGCTTGAGAACGAACTCAGACTCAACTATAAGTTTTATAAGCATGGACCCAGCTGAAATGTCAAGTGGTCCGAACATACTGGGCAACAAGAGAGTTAATGAGAAGATTTCTGCAGCGAAACAGAAAGTGAGAAGATTTCTGGGAAATAGTTAATAATTTCCGCAGCGAAATAGTTAATAGGGACATTTCTCTCTGGATATGTAGTCGATATTTAGTTATATGTATGGTTTATATAAGGTAGAAATTTTACTAGATTAATCTTTTCACTGATGCATATTCATTAATCTTAATTATATTTATATATGTTATAGTTATGTTTCAGTATTGGTAGAAACTGTAGAGTCAGATGTATTAACCCTTCGCTTGCTAATCGCGTCAATATACCTACCTGTAAATAGTGAAGACCCAGATGAGACAGCTCCTGCAGTGCACAGCAGTGATTGCACAGCGAAATACGTGTACACAGTGAATATGTATGTAATTATACAACAAGGCATGGGTAAAGAAGGAGAAATGTATTTTAAAATTCAGCAAGCGAAGGGCTAAGATTTCACAAGCAATCAGGAACCATTTGACCTGGGTTTACTTCGTTTGTAAAGGCGTGAACATAATGAGTTAATATGAAGGACATGGTTAGAGAAGGTTTAATACTCTTTATTTTTATTTATTTCCCTAAGAAGGTTTACAAATATGGACCCAAATGTATAATGGATATCAATATTGAATGTCCAACTTGATATGTAACTCATTTTCATTCAACAACAATCGACTGAATTTATGCAAGCACTGTCGAAATATCCCAGCAGAACCCCTATAAAACGACCACTGAATGAATAAACATATATACAAGTAAATGCAGGTGACTGCTTAATGCAGAAGGAAACTTATGCAGTATATCTGAATAACTCTATTGTTGCATTAATCGTTTACTACAAAAAAAACCACGCCTATCTACGCCTTTGCAAACAGGGTAGACCCAGATCAGAAGGCTCCTGTAGGAGCTGTCTAATAAGGGTCTGCTCTGTTTGCTTATAATATAATAATTATAGATATGATTTCATAGTTTCTGCTATGGCCAACATTTCTATGTGCTATTATAACAATTAATCTAATTTAATATTGAATTTCATGATGTCATTTCTTTCATGGAGTAAATGGTTAAGCTGCCATCTATTTCTACGAAATAAAACTGGACTTGTACTTGGTGGTCGCATTATTAGAGTTTACTTTACTTCTTTTAACAGACATGGTTAAAATTATTTTCTTGAAATAAACTATTAAAGTTATTGCTCTATAGCATCATATACGTGTTTATATATCACATTAACCAATTCAGTCTTTATGAAAACACAACAGAAGCAATGGTTAGCGACGTGCAAATGAAAGTATTCAATATATGAAGTACCTTCACCTCAACAATACCTCATAACCAAAGTGCATAACCGTATGAGCTGAATATATTACAAGGAACGAAGAAGACGATATTGATGTCTAATTTGATACCACGTTCCACGCTTTTGCTAGAACCGGTTGTAATCATATTGAAGTAGATTCGATAACCTTTTCTTGAGCGATCTGTCAATGGCTGTGATGACTCAAACATGATACTACAACCTATTTTGATACAAATTCAATCATATGTCAATACCAACAGAGTTATCAGTTGTTAATGATTACCATAAAGACTATCGTTTCCCCATCACGTATTTTCTTTTCATTAATGTTTCCTATTATTAGATTTCGACCCAGTTACAATCAATAGATACCTTTAATACACATCGACATGGTTTCCTATCTACCAACAAACAATTAATATCAATTATCAGTATAGTTATATCATAAGGCGCATAATTGAAAATCCAGCATAATGATGTAAATGTCATATGAAACGTTTAATGACAAAACTCAAAATCGAACTGATAGTCATGCCAAAACGTAAATAATGCAGTTAACAGTTGAAAGATAAGGATGCTGAAATCAATATTAGCGGGAAAATATTGCAAAGGAGAAAGGTGGCATGAGACGATGGGAAATAAGGTCGTAAGGAGTACGTGCATGAGAAATGGTGCTACATTCTCACCCGATTATAATATAGAAAATATTAAGCATTAGTGCTATTTTTTCAAACTATGTTTATTTTTAAATACAAGACAGAAAGAAGCAATTATTGGTTAAATAGTTTAAAGTTTTTTTTTTAAATATTCATTTTGTTTTAATAAATTGTCTTACATATTATTTTAAATTACATCACCTCCATGAGTGATATTAACCGTTTACGTCACGAATAGTACTGTAAGAAATAATGACATCATAAATATGAATTAGATGACGTTTTGTATTGGTATACGAACACAGGAAGTTTTAAGCATGACAGAAACTATATTACTCAAACAAAGGGGGCATACGATCGTATTTCGTAGGAGCCGTTACATCTGGGTGTACTCTCTTTGCAAACATCTATAAGGCAACCACCTGCTTCTTAAGAATCGTGTGTTCAATAAATGAATGACCGCTAAGGACAGTTGCTACTGTATTTAAAAACATACAAGTGGATAAAATAAAAGAGCTACACTGAACAATTATTTTAGTCGAGATCTACTGAAGTCCAAGCTGGGAAGAATCTTATTTGATAAATTATACATTTTCACAGTTTTTTCCAAACTTTTCCAAACGTAATGCAGGTTGTCATGTTAAATTCAATGGCTAAAATAATGTTTGCTGCGAACTATACAGAACATAACAAAGGCATTATTTCTATAAACGGTTTTAGAAGAGCGTTTGTTGAAAATACAGACCGGTCTTCGAATAATAACAGACAACGAAATATATTTACTCATGCCCACATTTACTTAGTCGAGTAGATGTATCTTAAATCTTCCAATATTATGGACCAACTGTTGATGACATTTGAAAACAGTTTGGATCTAGATGAGACGTCATGTACCTAAGATACAGGTGAACTTCGATATCTCGAACTTCAAAGGACTACACAAATTAGTTCGAGATAACAGAAGTTCGAGTAATATAATTTCTAATCTGAACAAATTATTGAGTTCACAGATTAATACAGGTTTAAAGTAATTCTGAAAGCTCCTATAGGAGATTTCAGCATTACTTTAGACAAGTATTAATCTGCCACATGTGTTTATAGATATATGTAGCGATACTCTTTAGAGCAACTCAACTTTTTGTTCGAGTTACCCCGAAACTCGAGTCATCCGAGTTCGAGATATCGAAGTTCAACTGTATAGCATATCTGAGATTAAGATGATGAATTTCTATATCTACAAATGTGCATTTTTGTCAGTATCAACGAAAAGTTATTTCATCGTTTCGTATGTAGTAAAACCCATCTACGTACACTGTACGTTTTAATTAGTATCAATGCCTATCTGTAAGTCAAGTGACAGCTTAAGGCAGGATGAACGCCATACAGAAAGCTCATTTGGGAGCTCATTGTATAACAGTTTCTGTCATTCTACAATAAGTAACCGCCTGCCTAAAACGATTTAATTTCTTCCTTACTTCAATTTCTCTTTAGAGGGTTTTTACTGTACGATCAAGCAGTAAGGATAAAACGTGAATTTCAGTTACCGAGTTTGTAAATATTGTAGAAGACCAAATATTGTAAATTCAGGTTCGTTATCCCTTTATCTGAAAGTCGCGCCTTTTGATGTCTTACCGTATAGGAACCGTCTGAGCACTGAATGCCGTGTTTGGTTATGAAACAGTATAAATCGGTTTCTACTCCTTCCGCTATAGCCAAACATGCATACGCCCAATTGCCATTATAAAAGAAATCAGCTAACTACTGTTCATGTTGTCAGTATTTCAATATTCACCAAGTAAAAGCTTAAGCAGAAAGTCTGCATTTGTGTATTTCTTTTATTATCTCCTAATTTCTATAATGCAATTTCCTAATTTTGCTTAAGGCGGTTAGCGCATGAGATATGCTAGTTGGAATCAGTATAGTAATAATGTAAATGAAACATCATGCTTAACAATTTCTATGCGGGAAACAATCCACTAATGTCCTTTGCAAACAATGTAGACCCAGATGAGAGGGCTCCTAGAGGAGCCCTCTCACCAGGGTCTTCATTGTTAGTCGTGTAAAACTTTCTTTAAAAGTCCCTGAATATTCACGGTAAGTTTTACCTGTTTAAAAGTTTGAATAACCCTTTTGCAAAATCAGCATTGAAACGGGTTAACCCCTGCACGGTATCCAGTAATAACGTTTGCACTTTCGTGTTGAACATACACTAACCTAGGAAGTAATCAGCATGTGAATTACAAATATGTTACACAACAAGATTATCATCAGCGGTTGTGTTCTTTATGGCCGTCGTAGCACCTATAAATGTACGCATTTTGACACTGTTAGAGAAACATGTGATTTTAAAACAGGGTAAGTGAATTAATTTAGCTACAAGCCTATTTTACGCAAGTTCAAACCCTCTAAAATTATATACAATGCCAAAACAATATCACAGGGTAGACTGAACAGCATTTGCATTCGCATTAACATGATTGTAATTAACAGTAATTCATTATTATTGTCGTAATGTAACTTTTAGATATGATTATATATTAACATACTACGTAAGGGATATTATAAGACATTCTTTCACAGCAAGCTGAGTTAACTTTTTCTACTATGAATATTTATATAAGAAACAATGGCATCATTGATATTAATTATATAATGATTTCTAATAGCATGTGAACACATGGAATTTCGGTCATTGCTGAAACTGTAGAATCAGATCTATATTAGTCCATAACCAAACAGAGTAGATCCTGATCAAACGGCTGAGCTATGCATGAAACGAACACATGCATAAAGGTATGTTTCATGTATGAACACATTTAATAATCTATTGAAGAACATTGACAACTATTAGAATAAATATACCCCTTCATGTTTAAAATAAGTACAAATGAATACAGTAAAACCTCTCTATAACGGCCACTAAATTACATAAAGTAGTTTGTGTTAAAGGCAGGTGACTGCTTAAAGCAATGTGAACGTTCAACAGAACGCTCCCATAAGAGCGTTCTGTTTCACTTTCACCTTGCTTTAAGCAGCCACCTGCCCTAAATACCAACTAATAAACACAATTTAGTGGCCGTTATAGAGAGGTTTTATTGTATATGAATACAAACGTGGAATGACATGATGTCGATATAGTCCAGACAACATTTGCGTATAAATCAGGTCTGTATCTGAGTGTTATTGTAAGGAAAGAACCAATCCCACTTTTAGATAGAATCAGACATATGAATTGGTAGTTACGAAAATTGAGTTTACAACATGTCGGTATTGTAGAAAAAATACTATCCGAGGAAGTTAATTGTCTTTGATATATTGAAAGCGTTTTTAGAGGGTACATAAGGTGCCGTGCGAATAATGTATTAAGTCTAGGGGAATAAGTAAGAGAGTGTCAAAGGATGAACGAGGCAATATTGGTTGTGTCGGTCTACATATGAACTGCGTAATTACAGAACATATCTGCATATATATATAAACATACACATAAACACTTGAATAGCTCTGATCTAAATATTTCGACCACTAAGGGCCTTTTTCAAAGATAATCTTTGAAAAAGGCCCTTAGTGGTCGAATTATTTAGATCAGAGCTATTCAAGTATTTATGTATTATATTATTTCCCTTTTTGGATCATTTTCTTCATTATAAAAATACAGTAAAAACTCTCTATAACGACCATTTAATTGTGCTGATAAGTTGGTATTTAGGGCAGGTGGTTGCTTAAAGCAAGGTGAAAGTAAAGAAGAACGCTCCTTTAGGAGCGTTCTGTTTTACTTTCACCTTGCTTTAAGCAACCACCTGTCTTTAACACACAATAATTGATGTAATTTAGTGGTCGTTATAGAAAGTTTTTACTGTATATACAAACAGTAAAGACATAATTAGTGAATTGAAATTAGATACCTCTACTCAATGAATATTCAAGTAAGGAATAATGACACTATGCATATTAATTAGAATATTTCTTATACATGTAATAGTAATGGAACACGTGTACTTGTGGCCATGGTAGAAAATATAGAATACGATTTTTGATATAATATCAAATGTATACATAGCAGACCCAGGTCATATGCCTCCTATACTTTGTTTGCAAATGCGTAGAAAGGCGAATATATGGAGTAAATAGTTATCCCGTTCTTTTCTATGTAATATCGTCTGTCGTCTGATATAATTCTTCAGTTTTTAAATATGTTTCTATTTCCTTCCAGGAAACTAAACTACACACATACTGGATCCTGATGAGACGCCGAGTTACTCGGCGTCTCATCTGGAGCCAGACTGTTTGCAAAGGTAATCACAGATTCGCCACTGGCAACGAAAGAGTTCCGCGCGATAACTTCCCTGGTTCTTCATCGGTTGAAACGAGAATTTGCCAGGTCCTACGGTCTTTGAAAAGCACATATACCATTTCTCATACTGCGATCAATTATGTTATCTATAACACAAGTATGTGATAAATATCTGTCTATATCTGAACCCAACTTTTTCTCTTTGGAACTAGCATAAGCCAGTCCGTTTATTTACATTTTAACAATATAACAATGTCACAGAGAGAATAAAGGACAAGAAAGTAAAATTTAATGTAATGTTGAGTAATATTCAACTCAAACATTGTACTACCGTCACCGACGAAGACAATCGTAAAACTTTGTGGGGAAGTAACATGGAATACCTTTACTATTGTATATCTGAACCCAACTTAACTCATTCCCTCATATGCTTTTTAGATCCAACCACTTGGTGACTTCTACAGAGCCGCCATAGGGCGTCAAAATGGGGGAATGGGTTAAGCGATGATTTACGATTTACCCATATTAAGATTTAAACATATGTCGGCTCAATATCAAATATGTTCCATTTTTTTTATGGTTTTGGGAACTATTGGCCAAGAAACTATTAGCTTGGACCATGATTCGACGCCGAGTCATTCGGCATCTCAACTGGCTCCAAGCTGTTTGCAAGTGTGCGTCATATCGCGATAAGCGGGGTATGAGTTAAACAGATTAAACATTAATTAACCTTTAGCAATTGTCGTCTGCAGACATTGTCGTCTGCTTCAGAAGTGTATTGTTTCTTATACATATTACCGAAACATGACCAGAATGACATTCAGTTTGGACCCGGATGAGACGCCAATTTGCTCGAAGTGTCATCTGAATTACAATCGCCAGGCGCGTAGCTAGCGATACGCACTTACGCACGTGCGTAACATTAATTTGAAAATAAATTGAAAACATTAAGTACTATGGCCAAAATGGAACAAAAAACGGAAGACGAAGGGAATAAACTTTGATAACGCTGTCTTGTTATGTAAGCTTTAATACATTTCAACTTATTGACGCCTTTTGACGCCTCTGTAAAATCATCGTTTGAAACCATTGTGATAAATAGAACATTTGCTCCCATAGGAGCAAATGCTCTATTTATCACAATGGTTTCACAACTACACAATTCTAAAATTTCCCCGGGGGGGGGGGGGGGGGAATGCCCCCCGGAGCCATGTCACAAATGATCGCTGTCACAAATTCACCGAAAGAATACTGAAGGGTATTTCGTTATCATTCTCTGATTATGATTCATTTGCCAAGCTGCCGTCTTGCTCGATTTTCTTACATTCTTTGCCCATTGACTATAGGTCTTTGTTTAATGTTCTTTATGTGGCATAAACGCTTTCTTAGAACACATCAAATTATGTCGGTCGCATATTAATTGCACAATTTATTGTGTGAAAAAACAAATTTTGTTATTAAAGTAAAACTTCACCAATCCAAACCTCTAGTAAAGAAGAACGGATGGCTATGTAGGCAGGTGGCTTCTCAATGCAAGTTGAATGTCATGCAGAACATTCCAAGATATTTTTGCATTGCTTTCATCCTGCATTAACTCATTCCTTCCTATACTATCTTTAGATCCAACCTCTTTGAATTAATCTACCGAAAAGGAGCATTTACTATAGAAAGGGAGAAGTTTAGAATCGTGTAGTTTTGCAAACATTGTGATAAACAGAGCATTTGCTCCTTTGGAGCAAATGCTCTATTTATTACAATAGCAAATGCTCTATCTATCACAATGGTTTCAATAAATGAGATTTACAGAGGCGCAAAAAAGCGTCAGTGGGAGAGATTAAGTTAAGCTGTCACCTGTCTTAAAAATCGATAATCTGACCTAGAGTATACACTGTTTGCAAAGGACAGTACACTCGTCTAAGTGTAAATGTTAAGTGTTTAATCCTTTCCAGTATGATCCTTATAGTCCGTCATACAAACAAACACGTTATCCTTCTGGTGTTCGTATTGGCGAACACTGTTATACGTACAGACAGACAGACAGACTTAGATAAAGAGTGCATATCCAGACCAAACGGCTCATGAAGGGACAATTAGGTCAGGGTCTACCATGTTTGCTATTATGTCGGTATAACTTTAACTTGTCAAAAAGGAGCTGAATTGTTTTTACTGACCAAATGAGAGGGTGTGGATTTCAGAATGTTTGGGGTCATTAAGTTTCCAGAAATACTTTAATCGCCTTATTTCTAACATGCCGGAATGCCTGAAGCGAAAATATTTTATACATCCGAATGATTTCTCTGATGCAATTCAACTTGAAAAAGGAAAACTCACATATGTTCTGTTCACCTTGGGAATGATAAATGAACTACAATTTTCATAATCATTTCCATTTAAAGCTGAATTTTAAAACACATTTCTCCTTCTTTATCCATACCCTGTTGTATAATTACATATATCTTCACTGTGTACAAGTATTGTACTGTGCAATCACTGCTGTGGAGTGCACTGGTTGCACAATCAACTTGTAAATAGTGCAGACCCCGATGAGACAGCTCCAGCAGGAGCTGTCTCATCTGGGTCTTCACTATTTACAGGTAGGTATAATGACGTGAATAGTAAGCGAAGGGTTGGAATCAATTTTAGAATTAGCCTTATCAAACCAAGGCCATTCAATGTTAACGTGTGCTTTTTTAAAGATAGAGCCCATGTTATCTGTGTATCCTAAGCAATCATTCTGCAACATTATCTAAAACGATAAAACAATTTTAACGTCATTATTGACAGTTCCAATTAAGGTTATTTTAACTGCAACGCTCTGAAATATACTGCGTTGTCAACAATTTCGTTTAACTACAGTAAAACCTCTCCGTAACGGCAACTAAACTGTGTTAATCGGTTGTTTTTTAGGGCAGGTGGCTGCTTTAAGCAAAGTGAAAGTAGAACAGAACGCTCCTATATGAGCGTTCTGTACTACTTTCACCTTGCTTTAAGCAGCCACCTGCCTTTAACACAAAATACTTAATGTAATTTAGTGGCCGTTATAGAGATATTTTACTGTATTTCGCTACCAGTGTCGAAGCTGATACGACACATGCAAACAGATTGGATCCAAATGAAACGCCGAGTACCGGCGCCTCATCAGTATCCAAACTGTTTGTTACTGTAACAACGATCTTTTTACACAAATGAAGAAAAATGAAATCTTAAAGTTATAGCAGACGACACAGTTTGCAGACGACCAAATGTGGCAGCAAAAGATTTAACGACGCACGAAAAGCATCTCAAGTTTCAGGTCAATGGATGGACTCAATGCTATCGCTCGTTGTGCCTCAGGTAACGATTGTGTTTATTACATGTCAGGTTGATTTAATTATGTATGTCATATAATTACATACAAGCTGTGTCGGCCATTTACTTGATAACAAAATTAAACATAGGCATAATTATTAACCCTTTATTTCACAGAGAAGCATTCGGACGAACTTGGCGACTTTGTCAATGCGACCACATACCTTATCAATATATGAGTCTGTAAAAAGAAAGATATAAAATGTATTGTCTAACCTATTCCCGCGTATTGACACCTTTTGACGCCTCCGTAAAAGTCACTTCTTGAAACCATTGTGATGAATAGAGCATTTGCTCCTATATATTTATAACAGTGGTTTAAAAACTACACAATTCTAAAACAAATCCTTTTCTCTAGCAACCGCTCATTTAGAGTTATTCAAACAGGTTGGATATAGAAATAGCCTATGAGGTAATGGGTTACTGCTTAACGGAATCTTTATGCAATACTGCTTACCTACAGTAAGCTAATAAATTCTGAAGGGAGGTGATCCCCCGATAGCAAAAATTGCAACACAAAAAGAGAAAATTACAGACTCGGTTTTATTGAGTCTGTTCATGAACAGTAATTGCAAGTGCAACACTGCTCACGCCCCCTAGCATCGGCTTAAGCGGTATTCCATTTTCAACACCTGTTTAAAAAATCCAGTGTTAGACTTCTTTTAGTGATCGTATTAGCGAAACATTGACGTCGTAATAGTAATTTGCGCAAACCGCACATACCGGTATTTCCAAATTGAATGTTATTCTATATGACATCACATGTCAATTCCGTGTGTAGGTCTAGTTATGCAAAGCTCCGACAAATAGGCCATATCAGAAAGTACATGTACCTCTCACCTGATGCTACCAATACTTTGGTAAACTCTCTTGTTACATCGAAAATAGACTACTGTAATTCACTGCTGCATGGAATTTCAAACATTTCAAAGAGTGCAAAACACAACAGCCCGCATCATACATGTAACCAGAACTCCTCGATATAATCATATCACGCCGGTTTTGAAGGAACTTCACTGGCTTCCAGTTCAACATCGGATTGAATTCAAAATTCTGACTCTTACGTATAAAGCCATGCACAATGAATCTCCCAAGTACATTGTCAACATGCTTGACGTATACAGGCCGCGCAGAGAGTTAAGGTCAGCAAGCAGATCATTGTCGTTGGTTGTGCCAAGAAGTCGTAAGGTAAAATACGGTGAGAGAAATTTCATGCATGCAGCTCCGAAACTTTGGAATGCTCTACCTTCAGGCATTAGAGACGCAAAGTCACTGGCATGTTTCAAAAGGTGTCTGAAAACGCATTTTTTCAACATTTGTTACTAGGACAGTTTTGTCCAGAATAGGAATGGCTTTCAGCCAACCTATCAAGCTAACAGGTTACCCAATAGTCATGTACAGTGGCAACTAAGCTAAGGATAGGAATGGCTTTCAGCCAACCTATTAAGCTAACAGTTGACCCAGTAGTCATGTACAGTGGCAACTGAGTTCAGGATAGGAATGGCTTTCAGCCAACCTATCAAGCTAACAGTTGACCGAATAGTGATTTTTATATTTATTGCATATCTATTGTAAATCTTTCATTGTCTGGATATATAATCATGCGGTTCGTTCCGATTATTGATTTCATCCATGTACAGCGCTTTTGAACGCACATATCCCGTGTGAAAAGAGCGCTATATAAATGTGGTATAATAATAATAATAATAGTCATATAAATGGAATGATTTTCAGTCAGCCCATTTATTCTAATTTATGATATTGATGAGCATAGCTTTCAGTCAACTTGTCTGTATCAAGTTTATAAATATAGATTATTCTAATTTGTGATATTGATGAGCATGGCTTTCAGTCAACTTGTCTGTATCAAGTTTGTTAATACAGTTTATGCTATTCCTTGCTGATAGTGATTTCATATCTATTGTATATCTTTCATAGTCTGGATAGATAATCATGCGGATCGTTCCGGTTAGTGATTTCATCCATGTGAAGCGCTTTTGAATGCACATATCCAGTATGAAAAGAGCGCTACATAAATGTGGTATAATAATAATAATAATAATAATATTCTCTTGTATTAAATTTGATAATGATAAAGTTAAATCCTATTCAATTTGAATTCAAATTCATTCCGCATAAGACCATACGCAATAAAAACAATAAATATGTTTTTATCATACTTCAGTTTTACATGCATATCAAATTGATAAGTATAAATAAACGTAATTGGTACAATAATAAATAAATTTAATATTACCTGGCCCGGGATTACTCAATAATGCAACACATGTTCTTATATTCATTGCAATCCATAGCCATAAGCTTGCAGTGATGGATTACAGTCTCGCTACTACGACAACTCCAAAATGTCTAATTCTGGATTTTTAGAACAGGTCGTAGCTTAATGCAGGGCAAAGGTGATATAGAAAGCTCCTATAAGAGCTTCCTGTATTACGTGTGCCCATAATAAAGCAACCACCTAGTTTTGCAGAGTCCTATGTTGATACATGTTTTGGTCGCATTACCTAGACTTTACTGTCAAATGAAGCTTAAAAAGCTGGATTGGCTATTCAGCCTTTATTGAAAATTAATTTAATTGATAGTAAAATGTGGTCCATGAAAGTGTCAATATCAAATTTAAAAAAACAACATGATTACCAGATACTAATATCCGACTTACAAAAAAAATGCGCACATGTACAATAACTGCAGGTGACATTACATGTATACTACTTTAACACATTACTTAAAGAATAGTCATGCCTTTAACACTAAATACTTGAAGCAATTTATTGGCCGTTAAAGGGAGGTTTTACTGTATAGGGTAATAACCTGTTTCCGAAGAAACAACTGTGTATCAGCAAGTCTCGTGCAATATAATAGCTCAATTCATGAAGTAAAACTGACCGACTTTGGACACATTCTGATGAAAAAGTTGACGCATATCAGAACATATTGTCTGATATAAAATCTAAATTGAGTGTTAGTGTGTTTGGGAAAAAACGGGGAGAAAATAAGTGTAGCAGACAGCATATTTTGCAAACGACAATAGGCAATTAGGTTACAAAGTTTCATTTATTTTAAGAAAGACAAATATCCACTAGTTAGATATTTTATGTTTCAAAGTCCCGTTTGTATGGTTTAACAACATTTTATCACATTATCCATTTCAGAAGTATATTGAAAATAAACCAGTATTTAGAAATAAAATGCCTTTGTGCTATGCCGGAGATGCTGTGAATAGTAATAATAAATTTATTTATTTATTATTTTATCATTTGAATTACATCCGATTCTTTCGAGGTTTTGAGAAACTGTTGGCCGGTTGTCGAAGAAGTTTGAAAACGTAAGTAAAGCTGTCAGTGTCTCACCTAAATACAGACTGTCTATAGATACAATTATGGCAAGGTTTACATCTTGTACATGTATTAATCAAGTACCCCATGAATATTCATGTAAAATAATAGCATCATGAATATGTATTCAATTAATTATTATGACAGCACATGGACACAACAATTAATTGTTATAAAAGAGCATGAACACGGGGACTTTCGGCCATGGCAGAAACTGTAGAATCGTATCTATAATAAATCAAAAGTCAACGGAGCAGATCCTGGTAAGACGGCTCTTATAGGAGGCGTCGGATCTGGGTCTTCTCTGTTTGCAAAGGCGTAGAAAGATGTATTTATGGAGTAAATTGTTAAATGCTGAAGTGTGGTTACTGAATCCATGGACAAGAACGTTGCATATTAGACCAACATCAGATGTATTGTGTGCAGCGTACTGTACAGTAGAACCTCTTTTAAGCGACCATCAAACTTTGTCTTATTATGGGTCTGTAAGGCAGGTGGTAGCTTAATGCAGGTCAAAAGTAATGCAGAAAGCTCCTATTGGAGCTTTCTGCATAACTTTTGCACTGTATTAAACAACCACCTGTTTTTTTAAAGATTCCCGTGTCCAATTAATACAAAGGCGTTTTACTAAATGTCTACTGTATGTTATATTCATAAATACAATATGATTGGGTTATATGAGATATATACTGGATTGCAGTATCGACAATGGGTGCGTTCATGTGCCAACATGTCTAATACAATGTCGGCTAGCTTTATACCCATGTCTGATAGTAATTCCAAGACTAAACCTGCAAAATGTCTGGGAACAAATAAGAGGAAGGCAAACGTAAATAATTGAGACAGACATTCTGTCACTTCATCGCTGGAGAGAAGAAATGAAAATACATTATAAATGAATAGCATTTCCCTAACATTGTCATGAATACTTTTAGAAACCACCGATCTTTTTCTATATTCCTGACTATTCTTGCACGTAGTTTGTGCTCTTATAGGCCCAACAAACCGTGTTTTAACAAATATATTTCTACGTCATTACTTGAACATTATTAGCTCACATCATTACGCTAACATATGAATAAGTCGTGTGAGTTAATTCAGATCAAGCTATGTTGAGCCTCAAAATTCTTACAAACTTCTCACCGAGCGAAAAATGCGCGCACATTATTCTCACATAAGTGAGAATATTGCGTTCGGACCACATGGTGGGGTCTGGCATCGGAACGCAATTTTCTTACTAGATCAAACTAAATACCTAACTGATTTTCTCCTTAAAGTGAAAGGAACTTAGAAAATGTACTGTGCATTTAATTGTGTTCAAATGTGTATTATTTATTTATTGTTTATGTTATAACTGTTGCTAATAAAAGGCAACAAGGAAAACATTAAGTGACCTTTGAAAAATAAAGATCTGGGATCGTAGTAAGAAACCTTCTAAGTATTTAGCATATTAAAAGAAAATAGTTTTTAATAGCATTTTAACATGAGACAAAGGCGTTCACACGAAAAATGCGTTCAGGCGAACACACGATCGCACTTTTTCCAAGCAGCAAAATGAGAAAAATGCATGCGCATTTTTCTCTGGATGAGAATATTGCGCGCACGTTTTTCGCACGGTAAGAATATTGAGCACGCGTTTTTCTTACGTTAGAAGAATGTGTTTGTAAGAAATTTGAGTCTCAACGCTGCTATCCGCGACCACACATGCGTTTAAAAAGAGCTTGAATCAAAACTGTTTGACACCCGGTCAATATTGTCTTAAAAGCTTGTTCGAATCGGAAGTAGTCAAAAAGGCAAAATATCTAAATTTGAGTAGACATAATTTTTAAAAGCTGAAACCACTTATGGTATGGCTTTCTATTTCGTTTAACCCATTCCATCATAACCTATTTTAGATCAAGCCTCTTTGAATAAATCAACCAAAAAAGGATAATTTTACAATTGTATAGTATTGAAACTATCGTGATAAATAAAGCATTTGCTCCATAGGAGCAAATGCTTTATTTATCACAATGGTTTCAAGAAGTGACTTGTCAAAAGGCGTAAATATGAGGGAATGGTTAAATACGACTGATAGTTAATTTCCCCCGAGGAAGATTTGATCTTTTACTCTATAAATATGTCTGTCTATGCCTTTGCAAACAGAGTAGACTTAGATCAGACAATTCCTATGCAATTGTAAGGACGAGTGTAGCAAACAAAGATGAAAAACATCATCCACATACTAATTAAGTAAACTCTTCTTATGGTAAGCGCGACCTACCCGGCTTTTGCAAACAGCATGATTCCAGATGAGACGCCGAGGTACTTGGCGTCTCATCAGGATCCAAACTGTTTGACACTCGGTAAATAGTTTCTTGAAAGTTTGAAACGAATCGCAAATAAATAAACAATATAACAGATCAATGTCTAACCATTTTAATGCTGAATATTCAAATGTACGTTCCCAAAATTCAAACAGGACACGTTTATTGAGAATATTCAGGGACATTTTAAAAGAAAAGTGTAACCTGGCAAACAGTGCAGACCGAGATGAGAGCGCTCCTTTATGTGTCCGCTCTTTATGGTCTACACTGCTTGCAACGGCCATTTGCGACTCGTTTCATGCACATAGAGGGTTTAGTAGACTATGTTTTAAACTTGAGAAGGTGTATATTGTTAGAGAATAGTTTCTGCCAGGGCATAAAATAATTATATACGATATTGTAAGTAACTATTTGAGAATGTAATGTAGCAACACAAACACGGTAACAGCCTTTCCATTGCTATCTAATCAATGGTGAATATTGACCATCAATTAAGACAGCCAAATAAATCTGAGCGCATAGTCCTCCGAAAATAGAACAAACAAATCAAGCTTGACAGTTGTTAGAAAATTCAATTAGTGTTTTGTTCCAAACAGTATCACAGTAACGAATAGATATAAAACGAAGAATAGTATGGGCAACGGTAAACTGAATAATTCTATTAATTATTCAAATGTTGATATTCTCATACTGAAAACAATGTCCATGGTTTCCTATGCTATATCCTTAACCCTTTGCTTCACAAATACACATTTGCAAACAGAGACTACCAAGACCATTAGGGTCTGGTCTGTTTGCTTATGAAATAATATAGATCTTATTATTCAGTTAATGAACTTCAATTTGGTTCATTTTCAACATAAAATGTATAATCAGTTTGTCTTCCGCAATGTATCAGGGTGTCAAACATGTTAGCTCCTGGTGAAAGGCAGAGGTACTTGGCGTCTCATCTTGGTGCAAGCTCTTTACAGAGTTAAACCATTTCTCCGTTCTGTGTTTATTCCAAATTTCAATACCTACTGAATATTCATGGACAAACTAGTTATAATGAAATATTACAGGCGGAAAGTTGTAGCCATTTTAGAAATTTAAGAAACGGATCTATCAGATCAACAGCAAACAGAGCAGACCCTGACCAGACGGCTCCTGATAGGAGCCGTCTGGTCTGAGTCTACTTTGTTTGCAAATACGTGGAAACACGTTCATATGAAGGAAAGTATAATTCATGGATCCATCGGCAGCAGACGAAAGTTTAATTATATGTACGCTAATTCATGACTGTGCTCAGTATGACAGTATGCTTATCAAACTCAATTTCGAATTGATTAATAGTTTAGATGTCCACCGATAAATGATTGTGATTGGTATTAATCAAAATTATTTTCATTTTGCCTACAGCGTTGACATATGTCTTTAAGATTGCTTCATTCCTAACAGTGCTGTGTTGATAGAATGGAAGTGGTGTCGAATCATGCAATGGTTCTTCATAGACTATACAAATTCGTTAAAATGACATTTCGCGGCTTTATGCCAAACAAAAATAAAATAACATTTTCGGAACTGTATATGATTAAACTTTGTATATATGCGAATGACACGAATATTACTGTTTTGCTCCGAAGTGGAAGGGCGACTCTGTGATTACCTTCGCAAACAGATTCGCCAATTAACTCGGCTTCTGATCAGGATCCAAACTGTTTGACACACCACAAATGTTTGAGAGAAAACAAATGAAAGAAATCCACATTGAAAGTTTAATCAGATGATATTGTTCTCTGACCAGAGGTTTATGGCGCCAAATGTGTTAAGTATTCTGTTAAAAGGGGCCTTTACAACGTATTATTAAATGCATGTGTGCTGTGATTGTGTTGGTATTATAAATACTACTTTGTGAACATCTGATGTGTTTCGGTGGCAATTTTTATCAGAGTTATTTCGATTTTGTTAGTGCTGTATATAGGTATTTGAAAGTGACCAACATTTTTTTTAACTTTTTAGCCATATTAGCTATTAATCCGCCCCCACGAATATCAATTTAAGAATGTTTTACTTGATGCGTACCCATGAATAGACTTTTATAATTACAATTAACAATGAAAGTTTTGTCTGGGGCAGAAACTTTGGAAACATATATTATTCAATCTGCCACGAATGTTTGGTTGATATGAATTATCCTCAAACGAGTCTTGTAAGAAGGTATTAACCCATTCCTTTATATTAACGGCTTTTGACGACTCTGTAAAAGTCACTTTGTGAAACCATTGTGATAAATAGAGCATTTGTTCCTATAGAACGGTTACATAGTACCAATATAATGAATCTACAATCACCGATTCACAGCTAATGTAGAGCGGTCATACACATATCATAAACATACAGTAAAACCTCTCCAATGCGACCACCAAAATAGGCATAATTCTGGGTGGCAAAGGCAGATGGTAGCTTAATGCAAGACGAAAGTTATGCAGAAAGCTTTTTGCATAACTTTCGTCCTGCATTAAGCAACCACCAGCTTATGAAGACAGTCATGTTTGTTCATTAAGTGGTCGCATTAGAGTGATTTTACTGTAAGCCATACATGCACACATAGAACTGTTCCTTGCATTCCCAACACCGACAACATATTGCAAGTTTGCTCTAACAAATTGGCATTTTGTCCTGTATGACAATACCTGAATCAATTTACTAACCATAGGCCGTGATGTATTCGCTAGAAATGCCCGTTTCACATTTTGTACTAATACATTATTTTTCTCCAAACAATATTAGAAATATGAAAACATTAAATGTGTACTTAACAACTTTAATACCCCGATCCTTTATTCCAAGACGCGTGTCATATCACTGGCTTGTTATATGTATCTCTTGTAGCATGCTATCTTCATATCATTATATTGTTCTGGTACAGTAAAACCTCTCTATAACCACCACTAAATTGTATTAGTCAGTTGGCATTTAGGGCAGGTGGTTGCTTAAAGCAAGGTGAAAGTAAAAATGTTTTACTTTCACCCTGCTTTAAGCAGCTATCTGCCTTTACCACAAAGTACTGATGAAATTTAATGGCCGTTATAGAGATGTTTTACTGTAATGCATTATTTGTTTCCAAACAATATTCAAAATACGAAAACATTAAATGTGTGTACCTAACAACTTTTATTCCCCGATGTATTTCCAAGATGTGTGTCATATCACTGGCTTGTTAAGCAACATGTATCTATTGTAGCATGCTATCTTCATATCATTCTATTGCTCTTGTACATCTACGCCATTTTAAACTAATATAAATGCAAACTTATTCTCATGAATACAACTTGAAATGTTCATGCATTATTCTAACGTGCATTCGGTATTGTTAATGCGGCCATAAGAAATTTAAATTTAAATTCAGCTCTAACTTTGAGATACTTTGCCATATATTTTCTGTTAATGTGCGTGTGGCATGCTAATACTGTCATTTATAATTCACCACGCCTGTAACATGTTATCATTCCAATTAAATCACTTCAGCATCAGTAATATTTCAACTTGTAATAACCATTTTCATATTCAGTAAACATGTTAGATACCTTTCCGCCATGTTATTTTCGCAGTCGGAGACAATTTTGACAAAATCGTTGTATTCCTGCGATGGGCACATTCATGGGTTTAAATTCAAATGAATATTAAGATGGATTTCAGAGCAGATTTTGAATAGGTTTATTTTCATGATACCAGTAGATATATAATGATAAAAAAAATCCATATGGTCGTATCATAATACTAATTTGAATTCTGGTTTTCGTTATTTGTATATACATGTAGCATTTAAAAACAATGTTGTCCGAATGCAATAGTTTGCTTTGACGCGTTTTAATGTAAAAACTGTACTGAAAAAAATGAGATACAAGAGATTATAGTTTAATCTCTCTTGTATGTATCATTTCAAACTAATGTTATGATATCAGTGAAATGTTTTATATTTTTATTACTTATTCTGACACTTATCAGATGCAATAAGTAGTATTCAGAGTGATTTCCACAATTTACACATTTGTGTTTTATTTCCTATCATAACAATACCGATATCCATAATGCAAAATACATGTAGTTAAATCTTTACCGAGGAATATTAAGTAAACAATCATAACTATGAATATTAATTAGCTGAATTTTACTAATGGTATTTTTATGACCAAGCGAATACTTTATCATGACAGACTCTGTAGAATAATGTCTTAAGCAAACAGAACATCCCATCACCTGACAGTATAAACACAACTTAGTATGTGGCATTGTTAACAATAGAATGTATGGATATTGGGTGTTCACAGTTCCTTTTAAACCGATAACTTTCTTCACCCATGTTAACCGTTTACTTCATTATAACATTTTGCAAACAGAGAAGACTGGGATATATTATCATGTTGGGTAACCTTATTCATACGTGTCATGACTCATCAGATGAAACGTGTCAACTGTTTTAATAGAAACACTCTTGAAATATAGCCTTTATGTATACATGTACAGTAAAACCTCTCTATAACGGCCATTAATTTGTGTCAATTAATTGGTATTTAGGTCGGGTGTTTAATGTTTCACATCATGATACGCGTCCTGTTCAGTTTTGGCTTGTGGCTGTGCCGTTATTTGTTTGGTGGCGTTGGTGCGGTGTCCTTTCGTATTTGGCTCTCCCTGTTTGACTGGTTTTTTTGCTCATTTTTACAAGACGGACGGACATACAGACAAGGGTAAAACTTAATGCCCCCGTCACCTAAAGGCGGGGCATAAACATATTTGTTACAAACTTTTCCTAAATACTCCTCTCATCTATGTCTCTGGTAACACGTTTGTTTGAATTATTGCTTTATATTCAGGAAAATGGTGGAAACATTGCATATCACTTATCTACATAATTGCATGTTATCGTATTTGCCCCCCGTTATTAGCACATCGTACTGTATTGTAATACACATACGCATATAAAATCATATGTAATACCCATGGCGTAATTCATATCTACCTACATTACAAAATCATTTGGAATATCCAGTGAAATGATTAACCCTTATTGCACTATTCGCCACCTAACTCGCATTGCAATCAGCTTGAATGCACGTGAGAAGCCGAGCAAGGCGGCGGCTCAGCGGGATTCTTGATGTTTGACAGTAGGTCAATAATTTCTAAAGAAATGTGTAGTCGAATCGAAATTAGTTAACCTTTAGCCTTCTCGGCAATTTATTTTTACAAAATGTTTCACCTACTACATTTCCAAATTTCAAGCTATAATCAATGTGTCTACCAAAATGCAATCAAGTTGTCGAACAGTTCTGATGAGACGCCGAGTCTCATCTGGATCCAAACTGTTTGCAAAGGTATTCACTCATCCGCCCATAGCAGGCTAAAGGTTAACATGGCTTCAGATCAAAATCAGTGGTATAAGGGTTAAAACTTTGTTGTCACTAGTTCAACTCCATTTGTAAATGTACTCATCATCCATTAGGGCCGCATCATAAATATGAGACTTTGCCACTCCACAGAAGTATTGACAGATGAACAACGAAAGTGTTTGAGCAACAAATAATCATTACCACAAACTCCCATTGATAATTTCAAATAAAGCACTACATGAGTATTGTTATCAATAACAAACAAATTCACTGAATTGATATCCCCCGCCAAACAAGCGCTGAACTCAGTATTTAACCTTGCTATTGACAAAAGGGACAAAAGTGTTGTTCACAAAGTGCCATAACTCTAGTGTTCTATAGTAAATGTGAGGGCCGCATTTCCAAATGGTACTAAACATTTCCACAAAGTTCCATAGAAAAATTCAAAACAATGTTTTGGATATGGCTCCGGACAGACAAAAATGTTACATTTTTCGTAAACATAGGGCCATAACTCTAGTGTTCCAAAACAATTATCAATGATACTTGCAGATCCATATTTCCTTATGCTATTTTCACGTTTCATAGAACAATCCAAATACTTTCTGAGCTATGACCCCGGACGCAATCAAAATGTCATAACTCTAGTGTTCCAAGGTCAATATAAAAGAGACTTGCAGAGCCACATGTCCTTATGCTAAGTTTCGTAAAAGTTTCCAAACAGGCTTTGAGAAATGGCTCCAGACAGACAAAACGGTTACATAGTTCACAAGCAAAGTGCCATAACTCCAGTGTTCCAGTGTCAAAATAAATGACACTTGCAGAGTCGCGTGGCTTATGCTATATGACATCTACACAAGGTTTCATAGAACATCTCCATACAACATCTGAGAAATGGCTACGGACTCGCGAAAACTTTACATTTTGGCAAACAAAGGGCCATAACTCCGGTGTTCTAAAATCAATGTTTTTGATACTTACAAGCTAAATATTTAAAAAAAAAAAAGTGTCAATGCAAAACTTCAAACCGTTTCTGAGATATCACTCCGGGACGCACAGACAACGTCAAAACAAAGTCCCCCCCCCCCTCCGCCCTTCGGCGGGGAATAACCATATTTAACTGACAGTAACGAAAGCATTAAGTATATCCAGAGGTCCAGATCTGATGCGTATATCAACAGTTCCTTTATTTCTCCACCAAACTCTATGTTTTCATTACAGTGCTCCCTCCCTACAACGGCCCTCTCAATAACGATTCCCTCCTTACAACAACGCATGCCACTGTTTCCGAAACAACAAGGCTCCAGAAACAACTTTTTTCCATCGTAGTTTCTTTATGCCTCTATCAAACCCTATGTTGTGACCACTCTTTAGAATCGTCACTTTGTGACGATTCTAAAGAGTGGTCACAACACAGGGTTTGATTGAGGCATAACGGTTTTAGTTCTCGAAATACACCTGATCTGCGGATCTGCAAACAAGCTAATTATGTTTGATTTTCCCTCCCTATAACAACTCCCTCTGAACAACACATACAATCTTCGTATCCCAAAGGGTGTCGTTGTAGAGAGGGAGCACTGTACTCTTTAGAATCGTCTCTCCGACGGTTTGATGGAGAAAGGACGACTTTAGTATCTGAATTCACACCTTTATCTGTTTCTCTGTATACCATTAAACTTGTTTTTCATATTTCATATCAACCCTTTACCTTATGAATATTCATGTTAGAAATAGTGTCACAATGAGTATTAATTAGACGATTAGTTTTATAATTGCATATACACACGTGATATGTTTGTAATGGCAGAAGCTGTAGACTAAAGTGTATAATATTCAAATGCGCAAACATAGGACTTGATCTGGGTCTACTGTGTTTGCAAATGAATTGGTGTGCATATGGAGTAAAGGGTTAATGCAAATCGTATGTATTACAAATTCTGTAAAGTTAAACAAACGTCATTAGACCCAATCTCTTTGAATAAATCTACCGAAAAGGAGCATTTACTAGAGGAAAGGAAAATTTTAAAAATACGTAGTTGTGATAAATAGAACATATGCTCCGTAGGCACAAATGTTCTATTTGCCACAATGGTTTCAAAACTATTTTCTACAGAGGTGTCAAAAAGCGGCAGTAAGGGGAAGGGGTTAAGGAGACGAATGGGGTATTGCATATGAAATGGTTTCATAATTATAAAAGAGTATCTCTTTAGCAGTTTAGAATAAAATAACAAAGTGGTCATTGTGTACTTTAGAGGAAATCTGTACTTAAAATCCTATTGTGACACAGAGGTCCAGATAAGAAGTGTAACTTAAAACATTTTCAAGAATTACTTCTTTATTTCTCCATCAAGACGTTTCTAAAGAGTAGTCACACCATATGGTTAGGTTGAGACAATACGATTTTATGTGTTGTAGTTTGTGATATGACCTATTTAAATGGAACATTTAACAGTGGTGTTTTGTGTTAAACCGAAGAAATAATGGGAATGATTGAAAGTTGAATTCATTATTTGCTAATGGCTTCAGGTTTTACAGATTAAATTTACTATCTAACACCCAGCTCATGGGGGTAATAACTTTAATGTGGCTGATGGAAAATTAACAGATCACTTATTTTTTATTTATTCTATAATCTAGTCTTTTTTACAAATTTTACCGACTTTATTTACGTTATGCCGATTGATCATCTAAGAAGCATTATTTTTTCAGAAATTACATCAACTTAACCCATTCCCTCATATTGACGACTTTTGACGACTCTGTAAAAGTCACTTTGTGAAACCATTGTGATAAATAGAGCATTTGCTCCTATAGGAGCAAATGCTCTATATATCACAATGATTTCAAACTACAAAATTCTAAAAAATATATTTTTCTCTAGTAAATGCTCCTTTTCGGTAGATTTATTTTAAGAGGTTGTATCTAAAATAGCCTATGATGTAATGGGTTAAGAAACAAAAGTGTATCCGCATCACAATGTTTTCTGGCAATATAATTGTGGATCAACACAAATGTAGATCATAGCAATAATGAATCATAAATGATAAAGCAATAACGACATAACAAAGCATGACCGACATGCTAATCGCGTGATGTAATTTTTGCTGTGAGCTATTCTAGAATCGAACAAAACAATTCAAGAATGGTCGGGCATTATTGAAAGTCATGACAATTCTGGAATCGTCCATTTCTCTATAATGCGCTGAAAATATCCATGTATTGCTAAATTTAAGTTTTGAAAGTCATTGTACTTTTGATTCACTTCATTATTGAGTGAGCATTAAACACCGAAATATGGTCAAACGGTTAATCAATTACAATAAAACCCCTCTAAATCGACCGCAAAGCAAAGGAATAATAAACTTTGGTCTTAGAATCAGGCGATAGCTTAATGCAGGATTAATGCTTTGCAAACTTTTCGTCGGGCATTTACATATGTAGCAATCGCCCGCTTTTAAAATCGTTTCATTGATATTGTTTATATGCCTTTGCAAACAGAGCAGACCCTGATCAGGCGGTTCCTGTAGGAGCCGTCTGATCAGGGTCTGCTCTGTTTGCTTATACTATAATATAGATAATATTCTAGTTTCTGCCATGGTGAAACATTCTTGTGTCCATGTGATGTTATAAAAATAATCTAATTAATATTCACGATGTCATTATTTTTTACATAAATATTCATGGAGTAAAGAGTAAAAGAGGTTCTATGATATATATTGACATACAGTAGAGTCTATCTTAAGTTTTCATAAAAAAGAGGTCTAATTTCGGGTCTCTAACATGCGGTAGCTTAATGCAGGTTAAAAGTAATGCAGAAAGCTCCTATATGAGTTTTCTGTATTACGTTCGCACTGCATTAAGCAACATCTAGCTTTTTAAGACTCCTGTGTTCAATAAATGAATGACCGCTTAACCCATTACCTCATAGGCTATTTTTAGATACAAGCTCTTTGAATAAATCTACCGAAAAGGAGCATTAACTAGAGAAAAGGAAACTTTTAGAATTTTGTAGTTTGAAACCATTGTGATAAATAGAGCATTTGCTCCTATAGGAGCAAATGCTCCATTTATCACAATGGTTTCACAAAATGACTTTTCCAGAGTCGTCAAAAGTCGTCAATATTAGGGAATGAGTTAAGCAGGTTCTACTGTATAATAGTTTGGGTTGTAAATGTATGTGTTGTAAATGTATGTGTTGTAAATGTATGTATGTGTTGTAAATGTATGTGTTGTAAATGTATGTGTTGTAAATGTATGTGTTAAAACTGTTCACGAGACTGAGAAAAGCGAAGCAACGGATAAATATTTATCATATGACACTGTTTATATAAAGTGAACATAAAGAGTTCATTATTTGTTGTCTTGCACACGTGTAATATAACACGCAAATGAAGTAAACAGGTCGGTTTAGTTGACAGCTGCCATTGAAATATAAATAGAAAAAAAATCGCCTGTTGTTCTGTTGTTGTTATTTGTGTCAAGTGATAAAAGGAATACTGCATACGTGTTCATTTACTCCTACTTTTTACCAAACTCGTTGTCTAAAATAAGTATTACACTCGGCAAGCTATTTCAGTCAACATGTTTGGTAAAAAGCAATAGGAAATAAACACTCATGTATTTACAACATAGTTACAATCCAAAGCTTCACACTTCTACTATTCTAGTTCAGAGATAGATGTAAATACCAATCTTACAGCAAAACCAAAAACAGAACCTCTGCTAAATTTCCTGTATAATCAAGACATACTCCATGTTACTGTCGCCGTTTGTGGACATGTGTACTTTGCGCTTATCCCGCTAACCACGGTCTGTCTCGCGGTTACAAACAGCTTGGATCCACATGAGACACCGAGTAACGCCGCTTCTCACCAGAATTCAAGCTTGTTCAAACTAAGTCAATATTTTTGAAGAACCTGATTGAATCTGAAGTTGTCAAAATCGCCCCAGATCCAAATCTGAGTAGGCATATTGTTTTGCACAACGGTGAAAAGGATTAATATTGCTTTCGTAGAAAATCAATGTTGTGCCAATACAAATAACGTTATCAGTTATTGTGGATTATCTATAAGAATATTGTTTTTCTATCACCTATTTCCTTGTCATTACTTCCCCCCTATAATTAGATCTCTGACCCAGATATAATCAATACCCACACTGATTCTGTAACGTAACTGTCACAGATAAGTAAGTAATTGAAACTATCTGGAATACGTGTAACAATAAGTAAGTACAGTTAAACCTCGTTAACTCGAATTTGTAGTAAAGGAGATTTGAGAACTTTTAAGGCGTTCCCTTATGTAAGCGCATTTTGACGCATCTGCAAGCAGAGTATAGCCAGATCAGACGGCTCCTATAGGAGTAGTCTGGTCAGAGTCTGCTCTGTTTGCTTATGGTGTAATATAGATCTAATTCCACATCTTCTAAAATGTTCATATGGAATTATAAAAAATAATCTTATTAATATTCATTGCGTCATTTTTTCCTACATGAATATTCATCAGGGAAGGGTTAAGGCAGGTTACTGCTTAATTCAAGGTTTGAGTAATCCAGAAAGAAACTCAAGGAGTTTGCTGCATAGCATTCACCCTACATTAAGCTACCACCTGTCTTAAAGACCTATAATAATACGTGTTTAAGAGTTCGAGTAATCGATATTTTACTAAGGTTTCGGGTTAGCGAGATTTTACTGTAATATCGATATTTTTAATGTAATCGGAAGGAATTGGATTACATGTAACAGATAAATAAGTACAGTAACACCCCCCCCCCCCCTTTGATGCGACATCAAAAAGAGTTAAATTCTGGCTCGTAAGGAAGGTGATGGCTTAACTCTTTTCCTCATATAAACGTGTTTTCATTCATCTGCAAGCTGAGTATACCCTGATCAGCCGTCCGAACAGGGGCTGCTCTGTTTGCTAATGGAATTTGGTATATCAGATTCTTTACTTTCTAAAATGGCTCCAATGTTTCACCTTTCAATTCATTGTAGGCTTATTGTTTTGTCCATGGAAATTCATATGGTAATAAAATGTTTAATAAACATAATACAGGGAAAGGGTTAATGCAAAACGAAAGTTATACAGAAAGTTCCTGTGAAAGATTTCTGCATGAATTTCGTTCTGAAATAAGTAAACACCTGCTTTTAAAAACACTCAATTTGTGTTGTAAAGGATTGGATTATTGTCAAATTTTCATTCAATGCTCAAGATAAACACGTTTCGCAAAAGTTTAAATACAAGAAGTATAGCTTGATCCTTAATGTTGCGGAACCGAACAAACAGAACCTTTGCATTCCGTGAAGACCTATATCAAAGGGCTCCTGTGGGAGAACTTTGATGTGGACTTGAACGGTTTGTCATAATAATCATTTCCGTCAGTGAAAACATTTGGTGAAACATTTTGTTTAACTATTATTCAGAAAAAGAGCAGCCATCTTTAATAATTCAACAGGTTAAGCGTAAACGCATAACAAGCAAATGAGTGTGACTATAATATTGAAGACAATATATTGACATTCGTGTTTAGGAACACCCTGAACTATTTTTGTGCCAAATAAAGTTCGTCTGCAAACCATGCCGTCTACGTTTACGCTCAGAGTGGACTTTCCTTCAAGTTCTTATCTAAAACACAAGTAGTGTGTCAAACAGTTTGGATCCTGATGGGATGCCAAGTGTCTCGGCGTGTCATCTCGATCCAAACTGTTTGCAAATGTGATAACCACAGATTCGTTCGTTGCAGGAAACCATGGGAGTTGCTATCGAGGAGATAAGGTCACAGTAGGGTTAGTGTAACATATCAACGGCATCGATATAATATGTACAGTAGAACCCCTCTAGATGTTCAACTTAGTATAAATATAGGTCTTGGAGACAGGTGGCAGCTTAATGCAGGCGGAAAGTCATGCAGAAAGCTCCTAGAGGAGCTTTCTGCATGACTTTCACCCTTCTTTAAGCAGCCACCTGCCTAAAAGTATCTAAATTATTCTCTACTAGTATTCCGCTTTAGGGAGGTTTTACTGTCGTTAGAGCAGTCCAAGAATATGTTTTGGAGGTTCACTATAATGAAGAGTTCTTACCGTTATGGTATACAGAAGGGATGGTGTATGTTAGAGTCGCAACTCATGTGTAGAATCTGAAATACAACAGAGAGATGTGAAAAATTAAATTCAACATTCAACTCTTAGTCTGCTGAAACACATATGATGTCTGCTAAAATTCAAAGTTGTTAAGCTTTTCATCTACTTCTGGTTCGTTCAAGCTTTTGTGAAACTTTTGGCCGAGCGTAAACAGCTTGAATCCTGATGAGACGCCGAGTTACTCATAGCAGGGTCTGCCACATAAATAACATTATTATTTCAGTTAATCACCGTAGACTAAAACATCTATAACAATTACTGATACAATTGATAAAGCCAGTTTGCAAATGCGCTTATTGTTTCAAACCTAGAACATGCTAATTTATGAGTTAAATGAATATTACTTTTTACTTGTATGTACCTTTTATAATGATTTGAGAAACCTTACCTTTGTAGATTGTAAACTTTAAACAAATTTAATACATTAATGGCATCTACCAATAAGAAGACATTATTAAGCCTTTAGAAGTAAATTTGCTTTGCTTCAAAATGTAGACAATAATTCAAGATCAGCATTTTGTATACAAATAAAGTAGAAACGATATTTTGCACAGTACTTTTTCACTTGTGCACTTGTTTTAGATATATATTCTTTACATGAATATTAGTTGTAAAGTATGTTACAGTGCTCATATGTTCTCTGTAAATCTGTTCATGCTATCAGTATTACCTTATATAGGCTAGAAACATTTTAAAATGTTTAATGCCAATAGAGGTTATGTAATGTTATATCAGTGAATGTCAAGATGTGACTAGTGTTAGTTTGTCTTGACACCTCACGTGAACAGTGCATTGCAAATGTAAATTTGGATGAGTGTACTGGTCACATATGTGTGGGTAATCGAGTTAAATAGATACATTGGTTACGTCTGTGATGTAATTAATATTGACCGAACTATTTTAGACACAATTCAGTCTGTACAAGGAAACATTGTCGTTTGAGGTTATATTATCTGAAATGCAGCAATTAGTTAGTTTAAACTTCAACGAACACAACATTACCAAGGTATGTAATGGCAATTGTCTAGATTAACCATTTCCCTAATATTAATGCATTTGCAAACAGAGTAGACCCAGATCAGACGGCTCCTACATGGTCTGCTATGTTTGCTTATGGTATAATATAGATCTTGATTCTACAGTATCTGATTAATATAGATCTTGATTCTACAGTATCTGATTAAGGCAATGTATTCTGTTTACATATGCCATCTTACATATTCATCTAATAAACTCACATGACTATTAACAAGGAAATGGTTAATCCTGTAAATGTAAATCATGCATATTCATGCAAGAAATAAGGTCATCATTAAGTATTATACTAATTATTTGATTTGTGGTAGTAACTGAGGATTCATAGGCAAACAGAGCCGATCCTGATCAGGCGGCCCCTATTGAAGCTGTCTGATCTGGGTATACTCTATTTTATATATTTGCAAAGGCATGGAAAAGCGTTGATATGAAGTAAATGGTTAACAACGCAACGTTTTGTCAGGAACAATCAAGAATTAACACTATTGAATTCCGATTCAAAGAATTGTTTTCGTAATAGCATATAAACAAAGACGTTTGGCCATGACAAAAACTGTGGATTAATATATGTATTATTCCATAAGCAAACAGGGCATATCCTGATCAGACGGCTCCTATTGGAGCCGACTAATCTGAGTCTACTCTGTTTGCAAAAGCGTGAAAAAGCGTTTGTATGAAGAAAATGTTTACACTCGACCGGATGAATATGCATACAGCGAATGTCCAAAACTGCAACACGAGGTCTTTACTTTAATATCAACTCCGCATGGACACAAGGACACTAAACCAATGCAATCCATAGCTGTAAACAGACAACGAGGGTCCATAACTTAACTGTATGTGTAAATCACTCAATCATAAGTCTGGGCTTCTGATCTGTAGTTGTCAATTCCATAAATTAAAGAGCGTATTACCGACATATCTCACGGGAAAATGCCATGTCTGGGCCTCATCCGATTAGGACAAATGCAGCTTGTGCCAAAACGATCATTTGAAAGCTATTTTCAAGACAAATTAGTACAATGATTTAGTTAAGACAGTCTGGATGACAGATATACGAATGAAACAGGAACAGACCTGTCTTCCAGCATTAATTCTTTCTGAAGAGAAAACATTCTGCGCAAGACTAGTGATCGCGATTAACAGACATATTGACTAATTTATTAATGCACAGAGTTCCTAATTTGGGACAAGGCAAGTAGTGTGAACCAAGACTATGGGAGGAAAACTCTCTGATCAGGGTCTGCACTGGTTACTTAACAAAGTCATTTCCGGAATTGCGGCCAAACAATTCTTGCAGAGACATCCTTTCAAATTAAACTTTACATTTGGATGCATGCTCTTGAGGCTTAAACGTATAAACTGACTGGTTACTAAACACAATATTTGCGGAATTTCGGCCAAACAATTCTTTATCAAACGTTATATTTGGACGAAGGACCTTCAGGCTTAAATGAATAAAATGACATTGTACATCTTATTAATGACGGTATATAATTATGCATACTATCATATAGATTGAAATATTTGGGTGTACGTTATTGTTGAAATACATGCACATTAAAACCTCTCTTTATAGGACGTTTAAATTTGTATCAATGTTGGTCTTTAAGACAGACGGCAACTTAATGCAAGGGGAACGTCCGGCATTCTGCATGTCTTTCATCCTGCATTAAGCAGACACTTTTCTAAAAGTATATACAGTGAGCCCTCATTACAACGGATGTATTTGTTTCCAGAGGATTTTCTGGTATAACGAGGTTGCCGTTATAACGAACTTAAATATGAAAGAAATCATATAGCCAGCTTGAAACTAGTACCAACAGTTGAATGCTTCCTGCAGAGCACACGAAGTGCAAAAAGCTCTCTTTGGAAGTTTTTACACTTCTTGTGTTCTGCATTAAGCAATCACCTGTCTTAATGGCAGTATAACCGTGTATTCAATGGTTGTTTCAAAGGCTTAACACTAATTTTATTTCACGGCATACCAACGGTATAACGAGGATGTAAACACGTAAAAACGAATGCTGGTATAATGAGGGTTCACTGTAGGTGTTTCTCAACTACTCTTGCGGTATAGAGGGGGTTTGCTGTATCAACAAGAACTGACTTTTGAAGGTAATGAAACGTTCTCTAATTAGAAGTATTTACATTCAGTATCTGTTTAGATTGATATATACACTGTGATTCATCCCAATTGACACAGGTTAAGCTACATATGGACTTTCTACATACCAAACAGCGCATCTCTATAAACGCAGAATGTAATCAGTTTGCATGTAACTGACTATTTGAATTATCATGTGGAGTGACTAATATTATAAGACGTACGTTTTTATGCTTAAGAGATGACCATTACAAACGACAGTATATAAACTATAGCAAAATGTCAGAAAAGTTTGAGCTAAATAGGCACATACAGGATATGTCTGCATTGTATTCCATCCTGCATTAAACAACCACCTGTTTATAACAACATCTATGTTCATTCATAAAATGGTTTATATGAAGGAAAGGGCTATATGTAAGGGGATTCATTGTATACCTGGCAGCGAACGTAATGATCGCGAGTCATTAACAATTAGCCATATCGTGTTGGTTTTTGTTTCTGAAATAAGAAATATTAGGTGCACTCTGAGGCCTCTTGACCTAAAATAAGCTACTTAACCTTTGTAGCAGGTAAGTTCCCTCTGGACATTTGCCATCTACTTTCAGTCTCAAAGCAGACTCTCTATTCATTTCAATACAATGGCACACTCATAATTTAAGACAGGTTCCATTCTGGTGAGCAACATAAGTTTACGGTTCTTTGTTCAGATAGTAAGTATTTGCAGTTATAAGTAAGTGGCCATAAGGATAATAAAAACTCCTTTCTATGTTGATAAGTTCAGAATTTCTCATTGACTCCCGCCACTTTGCTGAGAGCAATACATGTAGCATTATGAGAGAAACTTTATTGTTGGTGTCGCGTTGTCCGTCGGTACGTCACGATTTTTGTCTCCGTAAACACTAGACAGATTTAATTGATTGATATGATATGTCGTTTGGGTTAATCTTAACGTCTACGTGTAAAGGGGAAATGTTGTTCGTCAAATATCTTTTTAATCCACAGTTTCCTGACACAAATACACATCCTTGATTTATTAACACGCATTGTTTACCGTATTTACAGTTCATTACCGTTCTTGATTTATTATTTTCGTGATCTTCACCAAGAGTGGATGGTTCTGGGTTCAAGCGGTCAATTAAGTTTATGGTTACGTACACGTTTCTTATGAAAAACATTATGTTACATGGCCATTAGTGTTGACGTCATCATTGTTTTCGAAATGCATTTGAAAAATATTTAATGAGACGTCAAGGGCCGATACTTCAAATGAAATATATACAAGAGAAGATAGAACGTAGATATTTACGTTCTGAACCATTTATACCAGGTGTGTACGTCTTTTTCCGCCTTTGTAAACAGGGTAGATCAAGATCAGACTGATCCTACACGTGTCGGGATATGTTCGGGTTGCTTATGGTCTGATTCTGCGATGAACAACAGTGCTGGAGTTCGTATACCATTATGAACATTCCGGTTATTATTTATTCATTAAATCATTATTGCTTTCATTAATATCCATGTAGTAAAGGTAAATCTTTATTAGACTTATTTCAAAACTCGGACAATGTAGATCAACTCAGAAATATTGATTTTGTACTTCTTCAAAGTGCTGGCTTATTAGCAATAGATCAATAAACATCGATAAAAAACGAGCAAGACTAGATAAGTATACCATGTAAAATGGGAGACAACACTTAGTAAATAGAATTCATGTGGGTTTTAATAGTGTATCCTGTTATACCCCTGATGATAATTTCGAAATATAATTTCAGATTTATTAAAATATGCCGCATCATGAATAGTGTGTATTTTAAACTGTATTGAACAGGTATATACACTTTTAATATAGTTTAACTTAAATGTATAACATAACTGATGCATGCACGTAGATCAGGCCACGAGGTTATAAAACTTTTTACTTGAGTCTGAAATCATTCTCAGGCAACTGGATAATCATGCATTCAAAGAATTAAATAATTTGTTTTCAAAACTTGCAGCTCAATTATTGGTTTGCTTTGGTGTAAAGAACATATTAAATCTGGCTCAAGAAAGAATTTATCAGTGAATGCTGTACAATAAAACGCCCCTGAACCGGAATTCTAGTAGAGAAAAACTTAGATACTTTTAGGCAGGTGGCTGCTTACGAGCTTTCTGCATGACTTTCAGCCTGCTTTAAGCTGCCACCTGTCCTCAAGATCGATATTTATACTAAATTTAGTGTCCGGTTTAGAGGGTTTGTACTGTAATTTTTAACAGTGAAACAGAGCTGCATTATGGTGTGTGTATTAAACTATCAAATTCGAACCCTGTCTTATTGCAACGCATTAGAAATTCCTCTGAGGGGCGATGCCGTTGAGTTGTAGCAATTTAGGGAAATGTGAAAAAGCATTTTAACCCATTCCCTCATAGGCTATTTTTTTATCCAACCTCTTTGAATAAATCTACTGAAAAGGAGCATTAACTAGAGAAAAGGACATTTTTTAGAATTTTGTAGTTTGAAACCATTGTGATAAATAGAGCATTTGCTCCTATAGGAGCAAATGCTCTATTTATCACAATGGTTTCACATAGTGACTTTTACAGAGTCGTCAATATGAGGGAATGTGTTAATCATTTCTCAATTCTACGTTTATTCCAAATTTCAATACATACTGAATAATCAGTGGGAAAGTGGTTATAATGAAATATGGAAAGTGGAACACTGTAGCCATTTTAGAAAGTAAAGAAACTGATCTATCAAATTCCATCAGCAAACAGAGCAGACCCTGATAAGACGGCTCCTGTGGGAGCCGTCTGATCTGGGTCTACTCTGTTTGCAGACAATGCAAATGCATGAAAACACGTTTATATGAAGGAAAGGATTAATTAGAGTTGCGTTGCTAGAATCGCATTTTACCTACAGCTCTGTTGAATGGTTTGAATTTCAGTTCAAAGAAATATTCGTTTTTTGGCCAACGGCCGTCGAAAATTGATTCCTCGCACACAGTTCAAATAAACTTTATAATGACTTGCTGGGAAATATCCGACGGCTGGTTTAGCTCGATTGATTATAGATATTTATGAATGCATTAGAACCCGCGAGCATGCTCTTACACTGAGTAACTATGACTGTCGTCATATAACTTTCAAAGCATAAGCTTCGTCATTATGCTTCAGCAGTATACAGTCATATCACGACGTCCAGCTAGTTACAGGTGGAGGAAGACCCTAGAAACTGTAGAATTATATCTATATTATAGCATATTAAGCAAACAGGGCAGATCCAGATCTGACGCCTCCCAAAGGAAGGCAGCATAGTTTGAAACTAGGGTATATTAACTTGAATGGCTTTTTCATTCATTGTTTATCCTTACCCCGTTGCTCATATCTGGATCTAATAAAAAATTGAATACTTCGATTCGATCTAGAGTTTGTTTTCGACGCCCATCTGCACTCAATGTTATTTTGCGGAGAACGGGAGAACGGTTAACACTTAACACGCGTTTCGCATTGTATACAGTTTATTACATAAGATTTATTTCACCGATTATGCAACATTCAATTCTTCAGAGCAACGTGCGTACTCAAGTACTAAACTCGTCATTTCTCCACCAAACCCTTCGAGATGATTCTAAAGAGTGGTCACAGCATAGGTTTTGTTGGAAATATAAAGAAGTTATTTTTGAAAATATTTAAATGTACGCATCTTATCTGGACCTCTGTTTCACTAAGGTAAAACATTTCCAAAATGTGTTAAATGCCTTAGTGGATGAGACATATAAAATCCCCTATATTCAATAGTTAAACCCTTTACCTGTTCAATATTAATGTAAAATATTATGGCACCACGACTAGCTCTTAATGTTTATAATGTAAAATGTTCAATGGAATATTTTGATTTGACAAAAATGTCCGATCAAATCTATATCATGTCCTAAGAAAACAGAACTGCCCTGGACAAACGGCACCTACAGGAGTCACCAGGTCTAGGTCTACTCCATTTGCAAAATCGTAAAAAGGCGTTTGTATGAGGGACACTATTAATTTAACCAAGTGACCAAGTGCATATAGTTCAAAACACAGTCAGCATGTCCTGCAAAAACAACGTCTTCCAATCTAAACGTTTGTACTCCTTATCAGGCGTGGGAGTAAGTAATTACATGTATCTCTTGGAAGTATTTCATCTGCTGTATATCAGATGAACAGGCGCAACAGTAATTATCCAGAGGCTTCTGTGTATAATATTTCAACGTCATCTTGAACACGGAAAAGGTTAAAGAACCAAGCGACGGAAGCCTTTCAAGCCAAGCTACACTCTGATTATGTCCGCTTAACCCTTTCACCGCCAATCTCGCAAAAATGCACCACAACAAATACTGCAGTCCCAGATCAGACGCCGCCTTGAAAAGGCGACGTCTGATCAGGGACTTCACTTTTTGTCTCAAACTCCATTTCTGTATCTGTTCTTTATTCCTTTGACATTTGCTTTCATTTATCTCATTCCTTATTTTACCAAATGATTTAACAAAAAGTGGATTGCAGACGACAATTAGAAATTTGGCGCCGAAAGGGTTAAATTTACTGTGAACCATTGTTGTCTACAAATTATGTCATCTATTTCAGGTTTTAATTTCTTCCTTTTGTTCCAATAACAAATATTGAAAGCCTTAAGCAGTTTTGACCTTTATAAGACGCCGAATTATTCGGCACGTGATCTGTAGCAAAACTGTCTACAATGTAAAAACCAATTTGTCATCATCGTGACACAGTAGACCCCCTCTAAATCGGACATTAAATGTAGTATAAATATCGGTATTCGAGGCCAGTGGCAGGTTAATGCAGGGTGAAAGATGCTGACTATCCGGCTAAGATGCCGGCTATTTGGCCAATAGTTTCGACAGCTTGTGTTATGACACTTGGTAAATGGTTTCTCAAAAAGCCTATTACACAGAGCTCCAGATCAGATGCGTAGACATAATTTAAAATATTTTCAGGAATAACTTCTTTATTTCTCCACCAAACTCTATGTGGGGTTTGGTGGAGAAATGACCATTTTAGTGTTTGAGTACGCACCTGCATCTGTAGGTTTGGTGCCGCCTACCGAATCGAAAGATTTCAAAAACTTTCCCCGATCCAATTTGGGATAGACATGTTTTGTACAGCAGGCTAAGGGTTACCTCGTGAAGCAGTCGATCGATTAATATTAAAGAGTTATTTTTCATCATGCTTCCATGCAAATGACATGGTTTAAAATTAAAACATATACTATGGTAAATATTATAATCAAGAAACCCATATTACAGTAAAACAATAATACTTTAACACTACATAATGTTTAGAAACGTCGTAATGATTTGACAGCATAACTGACACTACTACTATACTCTAGTTAATGTATAGAATAAACGTAACTTCTGCAATCGAATTATTTTATAGCATTAACGTAACTTCTATACCATATTACATATTAAATAGACTCGCATCGTATCTTATCTCATGTCATTCCATTGCATTCCATTCTCAACCACCCCTCCACTCAATACAATTTAGCCCAGCCTTTATCAAACCCATCCTGTCCATTCAATCCTATCCAGCTTAAATATATCAAACTCTACTCAATCCAGTTCCGTCTTATCCCACTCACCCCGTCCGATTATTTTCCATCCGATCATTACATCCTATTATAACCCGTAGAATCTCACCGCATCCCAATACCCGGTATACAGCATACGCAATGCATGCCATGTAATGTCAATAATAACAATACGTGTTGTTTCATATTTTCTCAATGTTATAACAGTAGAGCCTCGCTGAAGCAATTACAATATGTATTTTACTGAACCAACTGCTGACGCATGATTTTCCACGAGAACGTTAACATATGTCTCTAAAACGCAGGCGATTCTTAATGCATGGCAGTAGTGCAAAATGCAAAACTTCAGTAGGAGCTTTCTGCATAACTCTTGTTCTGCATTAAGTTAACACCTTTTTGTATAAAAAATAATAACATGGTATATTCAGTGGTCGTATTAGAGAGGCCCTACAGTGTTATACATTTGTATATTCATACTGTAATTATTATATTCATACTGTAATTATTATATCAAAGTTGATTGCATTATAATCCATAATGACTCTTTATTATCCTCTCCTGGTATTTTATAGACATTTCTCTAAAGACCTGATAACAGGATATAATAAGGTTTATCTATTTTACAAATTTAATTTCTCAGTTCTTATTAAGACATGCAAGTACATGATAGATCTGCTTCTTAAGTTTCTAAAATAGCTACAATTGACCATCTTCAATATATCATTATAACTATGTTGTACATGAATATTCTGAGGGACTGACATTTGGAATAAACATAAAACAGGGAAATGGTTCAACCTTACCCCGCTGTGAAAAAAACGATGTCTGCTGAAATTTGGAACTGGTACTGTTTTGACTATTTCTTATTCTGTAATACGTTTGAGAAACTATTGACCGGTTGCAAAACAGCATGGACCCTAGTGAGACGCAGAGTTACTCGGCGTTTCATCTACATCCAAGTTGTTTACAAAGTCGAGCCTGGTAGCGAGAGGGAGGGGGTTAACCTATGTTTGCTTTAGCTTATCAATGTACTTTTTTGTTTCGAGGTTCATTACGTATAAATGCAATAATAAGTAATCTTGAAGTCATTACATAATTCTTGAAAGTCAATGTTATCCCTCTTTACATATTTCATTTCACATTTAAAATCTTAATATAGACATAATTGTCAAGGCTATAGTTTATAATCAGCATTGTCTTCTGATCTTTGTTTCAAGTTTCACTTTCTTCTGTAATTAAGATACTGTTTTCTGCGTATCTACTGGAAATATGATCACTTAATTACAACAAAAAGCCATTCATTTTAATTTACGGGGTATCACGAACAACATACCTGTCAAATATATGACGTTAAAATTCTACTTATCTTTACTGAGGTTAATTTATAACCGACAACTCTTAAGTTTTTACCACTGCTTATCTGTTGAAGCAGAATCATGCCATTTCGACCAGTGCAATAAACCTTTGAAAGTAGAGACCCCCTACAGTCACAAAGCTGCTCAGTGTATATCTGGAATAAAGGAGCATGTTTGCACTCAGTTCGATTCCAGACATCGAGCAACCTGTAATGTTACTATGTTCGTAGCCATTTGAAAATATTGAATATATTTCTGTATATTCAAAACAGAAAGTATTACTGAAACGGCAATAGTTCGATATCTAACCGTCGGTTACAAAATAATAAACAGAAACATAGATTAGGATTTTGTCACAAAATGTATTTGCGTTCTGCAGACAATTTCGAATTAGACTAGCAACTGCTGTAAAACTTTGCAAATCCCAACTCTTAAATAAGTACAGTAAAGTCCTGTTAAACGACCACTCAAAAGAAGTATACGTCTGTTGTTTTAAACAGGTCCTATTTTAACCCTTTCCTCCATAAATACGCCTTTCTACGCTTTTGTAATAGTCACTTCTTGAAATTATTGTGATAAATAAAACACTTGTTCCATAGGAGCAGGTGCTCTATTTATCACAATGGTTTCAATACAACAATACTACACAATTCTAGCATTTTCCTTTTCTCTAGTAAATGCTCCTTTTCGGTAGATTTATTCAAAGGGATTGAGTTTAAAAATTGCCAACGAGGAAATGGGTTATTTTTCCCTGCATTAAGCAACCACACACTTTTACAGAGTCCTTAGTTAATACATTATGTGGTCGTCTTAGTAAGACTTTATTGTATCATTATCGATCCTGAAGACAGGCGGAAGTTTAATACAGGGTTAATCCCCCCCCTCCCCTCTGAGAGTCTTTCAGAATGACTTTGTGGAAGAGACAAGGGACAGTTCTATGAAGGCCGTGTGTGAGCGCGCATTTCATTTCTGCTTCTGGTGTTCCTGTGCGCTGTCACATGTCTTTCCAAAACTCCTGCCTGAATTCTATTCCTGTTTTCATCCTAACTAAGATGTTTTTATTTTTTCTCTACTGAAAGACTGGATTAGAAATGTTTTACTAAACCTCTTTGACAATGTTATCGATAATGTTGTAAACTGGTTGTGTGGGAGACAAAGTTGTGTCAATGTTGACGACTGGCAAGTAATGCACTCTCTGGTCAGGCACCATATTACTGTGGCATAATGTCTGCGAATTTGTTAACAGTACATGGTTCTTGCGCAATGCTGTATGCATATAGATAGCGGCACATATCTTTCATACTTTTAGTTAATTCATCCACGCAGTAGGCATTGTATATTATATTCAAGAAAATAACTCTTTACCTTATGAATATTCGTGTAAGAAATAATAGCACCACGAACATTTATTAGCTAAATTCTTATAATGGCATATAAACACGAGATACTTTGGCTAAGACAGACACTGTAGAATCATATTTATATTATTCCACGAGCAAATAAAATGTACCCTTATCAGACGTCATGCAAGAGCTGTCTGATCTGGGTCTATTTTGTTTGCAAATACGTTAAAAGGCGTGTCGATTTGGTAACGTGTAAAGAGGAATACATGTTTATAACAAGCATGTACATTGGAAGGTAAAGTAAAACCCCTCCCCTTCTAATCCGGAATTCTAGTATTGAAGAATTAAATACTGTTATACAGATGGCTGCTTAATGCAGGATGAATGTCATGCAGAAAGCTCCTAGAGGAGCTTTCTGTGTGAATATTACTCCGCATTAAACTGCAACCTGTCTCCAAGACCGATATTTATACTAAATTTATTGTCCGTTTTAGAAGTGTTTTACTGCATTGACCTACAATTTTCAGATTTATGTCTAAGATGTCACTGCGGATAAATAATGGATTAATAAAACATTAGCTGGATGAATAAAACATCAGATATATAAAAGTCATTCCGGGGTATGAATTTTTATCGGGTTTAATAATGAAACATAATAAATACTATTAAATTAATACAAGACAAAAAGCTTCACCAGACGGTGCTGTGACCTCAAGCAGCTGGTTATCACTGTTACTGTCGATAAGACCCACCATTACGGTGGCATCTTCGCCGTATGCTTAGCACTGTAAGTGGTATTTTATGATCACCTGGATATAATTCCGACCATTTCCTACTGAGACATATATTCATCAAAAGAATAAAACAATATATCTGGAATTTTCCAGTCTAAATATCCGCAATACAGATTCCAAAATAATAGAGATGGCAAAGTAACGCAATTGATTTATTTAATATCATGATAAACACAATACGTACTATAGAAAAATAAACCAACAGTTTATGTATAGATGATATTACATGAATGTTCTTTTATTACAGTGCTCCCTCCCTACAATGACACCCTTTGGGATACGAATATTGTATGTGTTGTTCAGAGGGATGCGTTATCGGGAGGGTAAATCAAACATAATTAGCTTGTTTGCAGATCCCCAGATAAGGTGTATTTCGAGGTGTATTTCGAGAACTAAAACCGTTATGCCTCAATCAAACGCTATGTTGTGACCACTCTTTAGAATCGTCACAAAGTGACGATTCTAAAGAGTGGTCACAACATAGGGTTTGAAGGAGGCATAAAGAAAATACGATGGAAAAAGGTTGTTTCTGGAGCCTTTTTGTTGTAGGGAGGGAGCACTGTATATTTTTTTACCAAACAAATAGATAACATAATGTCACGAAGCTTCCCGAATGTCACATTAATTTTATTTTGCTTGACGAGTGTGGTAAAATAATTAGTAAATGAACATAAATGTGATATTATTTTTATCACAGGACACCAAACAAAACCAACACTAAAACAGGACGGTTTTCATAGTGAATTTTTTGACTTGCTAACATCTGTTGCGTGTTTGTTTGTGTTGATTAACGCCCGTTTCTGCTCACTATGGGCTAATTGGACGTCCCAGACATGGTGAGGGGATAGAGAGAAACTCGGGCGCGATGCCCTACTCTTAATATCGACAGAGTTTCTATGCTTTCTCTTTTGCGTGTTATTTTACACGTGTGTTGCATAGAAAAACAATACTCGTTACATTAACTTTGATACAAGCAGTGTCATGCGATAAATGAAAATTCTCTTAAAATTACCTAATGGTACTCTAAACCTCCTATAATCCGGACTTTTAATAAAGATAAATTTGGATTTTAGGCAGATGTCTGCTTAAAGAGGAGGTCCCTACAATGATCGCATATTTTCAATAATATCATAAAACTTGGTATTTGTTATGCTCTATCATTATTATGAAGGTTCCCAATTTGAACTTATATCGAAAAATGCCCATGTGATACAAATAAACCGATTTCATCAATAACTGATAATTTTCGTTCTACAACACAATATTATCGACCTTTTCCGTAAATTCTTCCGCGTTTTGCCGATGATCACCCGATCTCTCCATTGTTTACATAATAGCTTTCTCGGAAGTGGTCGGAGAATCGCGAATAGGACGAACAGTTACGAAACTAAAACTCCACCCCCAATAAAACTGAAACATCGGGGAGTAAAACCGGGATCAGCGATATCAAACACATGGATGTTTTGTCATTATAAACGGTAATTGGATGGGGCTTTTTGTGATATACTACTTTTCAGCATATAAACAAATGAGTTTTGTATATTTTAAGTGTTTATGAAACGCGTCAAATGTAGATCCCCTTTAACCCATTCCTCCATAGGCTATCTTAGACCCAACCTGTTTGAATGAATCTACCGAAAAGGAGCATTTACTAGAGGAAAGGAACATGTTAGAATTGTGTAGTATTGAAACCATTGTGATACATGTAAATAGAGCATTTGCTCCATAGGAGCTTCAAGAAGTGACTATTGCAGAGGCGTAGAAACGCGTATTTATGGAGGAAAGAATTAATGCAGGATGAAAGCCACACAGAAAGCTACGTTAAGAGGTTTCTGCAAGACTTCCCCCTGCATTAAGTCATCATCTGTCTTAAAGACCGACATTATTGCTAACCGAATTGTCTGGTTAAGAGCGCTTACCGCAAATATCGCTAAACAATTCTAACATATAGTTTGGCGTGTGGTTTTTTTTGTTTTTTTTTTAAAAATATGTAGACCAGCAAATAACACAATATCGAACGTAAATTGCTGTAGTGCAGCAACGTCCCATTTAAAATGTCCCATTGTAAAAACAAAGGAGTATTTGGAAAAATTTCCCAGTTTCTAGGTAGGCAGATTTGTCATTATTGTTTATGTGAGCTTTTTCGTTTCCATGAATAAATATTATGTTGATGAGTGAATAGTCTGATATTAAAGGTAATATATATATTTCTTTAAAAACGTTTTTTTACTTTCAAACATGCAGTTGGATGCGATCTCGCCACCTTGATTATCAGGACCAGTGGGAGAAATGTGGATTAAACCTACCATTAAGGGCTATTTATCTGTCAAACTCACGTGACATGATCAGTGTCGCAAATGACCAGTCTGGGTTTTATCCGATTGTTACAAATGAAACATGTGGTCAAATGGTCCTTTTATGGCGACTCGGCAAGACACATCGATGTAATTATTCAGTTACTCTAGTCTGAATGGCAGCAATAAGCACTGTGCGAAATGAAATTATCTAACAAGTGAAAACAGCAGATGAGTTTCGTGGACAGATGCCATTTAGTTGTAGGTTATCTCCTTTGCTACCAATGGCGACATTGTAAGTATAACATTGCAACTAGTTTGGATCCAGATAAGACACCGGGTAACTCTGTGCCTCATTATGGATAAAAACTGTTTGATGCTGAGATTATACCTCTTAAACGAAAATGTTAGACATTTTAAAACTTAAAATTGTAGTCGGAGAAAAAGATTGCAGACGATGTTACATGGCAGTGAAATGGTTAACGACGGGCTGGAATGGGTTTGAGTACACCACGTTCTGTAATTATACCTGATCCTACATAGAAAATGAGTAATTCTGTCCTATAGATATGTTTTATTGACGAAATTAATGAATCCCTTTTCAACCATTTGCTCCATAGATATTCATGACAGACTCTATCCAATATTGTTATATGCAATAAGTAGATACATAATTATGTCAAATAGTATAGAATCAGATAAAAGATATTATATAAGCAAACCGAGTAGACCCTGATGACGCGACTCATCAGAAGCCGTTTGACTTGGGTTAATCCTGTCTTAAAAGGTATAAAAGGTCGCCTTTATGGGACAAAGGGTTAAAATGCTTGTGGGGTTATTTTATATTCAACATCCATTGGCGCTACGTGACATGTTAAGTGTCGCAGTGCCCTAACTTCAGACTATCCAATTTAGTGTTGCAGTGCCTTATATGCAACCCAACCGATATACATTTGACAGTACAGCAGAGGTCCAGATAGGATGTGTTAATTAAAACATTTTCAAGAATAACGTCTTTATTTTTCCACTCTTTTAGTATTTGAGTATGCACCTTTTTCTGTTTATCACGGTTCGATTCGCCGGCAGATCTTTTTCAAGTTAGTGTTATTAATTGCATTCATGACTAAGTTTCATGAAGATTGGACAAAAAATGTGACCACAAGAGTGTTCAAAATGTTTTTCTACTGTTTGACCTAGTGACCTAGTTTTTAATCCCACTTGACCCACTTTCAAACTCGTCCGATATTTTATAGGGACATTCATTCTGACCAAGTTTCATGAAGATTGGACTAAAATTGTGACCACTAGAGTGTTCACAAGGTTTTTCTACTGTTTGACCTAGTGACCTAGTTGTTTTACCCCACGTAACCCACTTTTCAAATTCCTCCGACATTTTATCAAGAAAATCATTCTGACCAAGTTTCATGAAAATTGGGCTAAAAATGTGACCTCTAGAGGGTGCACAAGGTTTCCCTACTATTTGACCTAGTGACCTAGTTTTTAACCCAACTTGACCCACTTTCAAACTAGTCCGAGATTTTATCAAGACATTCATTCGGACGACGCACGACACACGACGGACGCCGGACATTCAAGTCTCCCAAAAGCTCACCCTTAGCTTTGCTCGGGTGAGCTAAAAATAATGATATCATGAATATTAATTAGATTGTATCTATACTACTTTATGTATAGAGAGAGCAGAAACTGAAGAACCATATATGTATTATTTCATAAGCAAGCAGAGCAGACTCTCATCATACGGCTCCTATTTGCAACGGCTCCTGTTTGCAATGGCACAGAAAGGCGTATTTATGGAGTGGAGGGTTAAAGTGACATTATGTTTACCACATGTACTGGGTCTTTACCTTTCTCGTGATGGCACACTAATGTCTGCTCAATCTCTGGTTTGCTGATTTTTTACCGACATAGGATCCTTTGAGAAACTATTGAGTAAGTGGTAAACAACTTAGATTTTGATGACAGGCCCAATTACTCAGCGTCTCATCTTGATCCAAGCTGTTTGACAGCCAGTCAATACGTAATTGACGGGAGATGGGCACAGCAGTGCACAAAGTCAAGTTATGAACTAAAGTAGAACATTCTAAAGCGGCAATTCATTTATTGAACATATGAATACAGTAAAACCCCTCTTATACGACCAGCAGTCCACAGTGACAGAGGCAGGTGGTAGCTTAATTCAGGACGAAATGCATAGGAGCTTTCTGCATAACTTTCGTCCCGCATTAAGCAACCACCTACTTATAAAGACAGCCATATTTATTCATTAAGTGGTTGCAATAGAGGGGTTTTGCTGTATTACAAACATGTGGTTGCTTACTCCTATAGGAGCCGTCTGATGTTGGTCTACTCTGTTTAAACAGCTATAAAAATGCGTTTCTATAGAGTAAAATGTTCAGACTGGTTTTACTGTAGTGATTCATTTTGCATTGTTTTACCAGCTACTGACTGGTTGCCCCAACATGTACCTGCCTTTTGGCAAAATAAAACGAGACAAAACAATAAAATCTAGACACAGACATTTTACGAATTTTATCCCCCGTTTCCGTAAGGCATTTTGGCACACATCCATAATATTCTTGGAAACTCAAACCTAGTTTCGGACACTGAATGTGCCCTTAGGTTGGATTGGCGTCATAAGTTTGTCCACAGAATAGAAACATTTAATAGATGTTAAACATTATCCACTCTTTGCGACCAGACATGCATTTGCAGTTAGTTTAGATCCAGTTGAGACGCCGAGTAACTCGGCATCTCATTAGGAGCAGCTGTTTGGTATCCGGTCAATAGTTTCACAAAACGTTGATTGCGTTGGGAGTAATCAAAATATCACTAAATCCAATTTTCAGCAGATATTATTTTTATCAAAGCGGGGTAAAGTTAATGGAACATGTGTATAACCGTCGATATTAAACGGTCTCGTCTGATTTGCTTCCCGTTTGGCACAATGCTGGTTCTGGTATCCCGAGTCTTCAGCAATAGTTATTGCAAATGAGAAAAGAATACTTGACAGTTCGTTCTAATTAAAACACACGACAGAGCAAATGAACCCTTTATTTGGGTATTACCAGGGTGCAGATCGTTTCAAGGTTATACAAGAAACGATACATTGGGAAAGAACATGATTGAAAGCCCAAAAAAACTTCAGCTTTAGTTATAGTAGACGTTACACTGTTTTAATCATTTTCACTGTTCTATGTTTGTTTCAAATTTCAATACCTACTGAATATTCATAGACAACATACTTATTATGCAATGTAGAAGGAGAAACATTGTAGTAGTTTTAGAAAGTAAAGAAACAGATCTTTCAATTCCAATTAGCAAACAGAGCAGACCTTGATCAGACGGCTCCTATGAGAGATTTCTGCATAACTATCGTCCTGCATTAAGCAACCACCTGCTTATGAAGATAGCAATTTTTGTGATAATCATTAAATATTCAGTAAACTGATTCGTTAACAAAACCTCAAGATTGATTTAAAAACAATGCTAATCATTCTTATTTATTGGCAGATTTGTTTTATAACATTACATGAATGCATGATTGCGTTACATTGGCCGAATCTGTAGAATAAGATTTATATAGTTCCATAAGCTAACAGAGAAGACCCTGGTCAGTCGGAGGGAGTTGGGAGCGTTCGGCGGGTGGGTGGAAGTGTGGGTAAGACTGTGGACTTTTAGTGGGTAGATGGATTGATGGAAGGTATGTAGGTACATGTAGGTATGTTTGTAGAAAAAAACCAGACAGAGACAGACAGACACACATACGGACGGACGGACAGACATACATACACAGATCGATCGACCGACTGACTGACACGCAAATAGATAAATAGATGCTGAGATATGGAATACGTCCGCTCTTTTTAAAAATGAAATATTTGTTCTCATGTAATAAATGGATGTACAAAGCAATGTATTTCGAATGGTGTTGGTGACCATTACATATGATAAAAAACTAAACAGCAGAGCCTGTCCTAAGCGGCCATTCAATTATAGAACATAGGAATCTTAAACAGCAAGTGGTTGCTAAATGCAGGGCAAAACTAGTGCTGAAAACTCCTATAGGAGCTTTCTGGATGACGTTTGACCTGCATTAAGCTACCACCTGTCTTACAGACGCATACTTATACCTAGTTTTGATGATCACTTAAGATAGAATCTACTGTTAAGCACGTGGCAAAAAGAACACTATATCAGAGTAAACACATGTGTTAAAAATCTCAAAAAACGAATGATTTAAGGTATCATTTTGTTTTAGAACCTAGACTTAGACGTTAAACATGACATTCATTTTATGGCTTACCAGGCCATTGTTATTCATTTCATCTTTCACATAAAGAAATTGAGATGTAATCATAGAATGTTTATTAAATTGCTCCTTTTGAAAACACAGAGTGTGAGGATTTAATTTCCTCGCCCAAGCCTTAGATCTTCCCATGCTAAGCGCGCCTCGGCTGGCATTTTACAAACAGCTTGGATCCAGATGAGACGCCGAGTAACTCGGCGTCTCATCAGGATCCAATCTGTTTGACACTCAGTTAATAGTTTCTCAAAAGTTTGATCGAATTGGATTGGACGTCTTTAAAAAGTTCATCAAATGAGAAATTGAGAAGGCATTATTTAGTTCAGCGTGCGAATGGTTAGATTCAATAATACGTTTAGTCAACTGCTGTCACTCTTGCAAATAGTATTCTGTTTTTTATCTGAAGGAACAACAAAACTCAATTTCAGCATGAGCGTTATCATTCCATTGTCTCAATTGTCCAAACTTTATTAATTTCCAAATTACCAGAAATACAATTTTAGCATCAATGTGTCGATCTCTGAATAACACTTCAATGATGAATTGATTTTTTGTATTGCTTAAATGCCAGTCTGAATTTAAGTCGAAGTCAGTTGTCAAATGCTTTGCATGTTAACAATAATACACGGTTGCATTTTAAGTAAAGTGCCTTTCTACAAAGCAGCACAAAGGTCTGTGAAACTATTTGGCTTTGAAGTTGGAACCATGCCTAAAATATGAATTGCTTATCTTCCAAGGCCGCCTGTGGCACAGCCTTAAACTTTATAAGTATGCTCAACTCGCATGTCCTACCAACACAACTTTATAAGACATACGAGTATTTGTCTCACCGTACAAGTAAAACTGACAGATAACTTACAATGATACTAGTTTTACAATCATGCAATAATTTTACTTTTCAATATATTTGATTATTTCTTAACCCATTACCTCATAGGTTATTTTTAGATACAACCTCTTTGAATAAATCTACCGAAAAGGAGCATTAATTAGAGAAAAGGAAAATTTTAGAATTTTGTAGTTTGAAACCATTGTGATAAATAGAGCATTTGCTCCTATATGAGCAAATGCTCTATTTATCACAGTGGTTTCACTAAGTGACTTTTATAGAGTCGTCAAAAGTCGTCAATATGAGGGAATGGGTTAAACACCATTCTTCAAGTGTATATACAGACACAACTTTGTATGGATTTAAATCTTTAACTATTTTCCTGTTCTCAATTTAGTCCAACTTTCAATACCTACTGAATACTCTTGGACAAAATAATTATAATGAAATATGGAAGGTGGAACATTATAGCCGTGTTAGAAACTGAAGAAACAGATCTATCAAATTGCAATAGCAAACAGAGCAGACCCTGATAAGACTGTTCCTACAGGATGTAGATCTTCTGTTTGCAAAAACGTGAAAAGGCATTTATATAAGGGAAAGTGTTAACATAGGTACGGGTTTGGACAGAGAGGAAAGAGTGATACACATAAAGCGTGATATATATGGAGACAGACAGTTCCGGAAAGAGAGACAGAGAGAAACATACAGTGAGAAAGGGAGATACACAGACAGACTAATACAGAGATACACACATACGCACACTACTGTAGATTTGGATGGTTTCATGTAATTAGCCATAATGGCACAGACGGATTGACAGTTTTCTAATTTATAAAAAGTTGTCGGTAGCAAAAACTGGCCCATCAGTTTGATACTGTCATCTCGTATTTCGTCAAACAAACAAAATGACAACTTAATTAAACTTCACAAAAAGTACATCGGTGTGGACATATCTCAAGATATGGCTATAATAACGTTCAAGGCTGGAACGTATATGGTTATTTATGTAAGCCATACAATATACACTTATGGAAATGAATGGAATAAATATGGTATAAATAAACATAATGTTATTTTATACAGATATCAGCTTAAACTCTCATTTTTATTAATTTCAAAAATTCATATATTTCATCACACACTTTCAATAAACTGCACTTTGTTGCAACAATCAACTAAAGCTTTAACCTTGTTCAGCTTGATGGTAATGTTCCTAACATTATTAACTCTTTCGCTGCCATATTGTGACGTTAGCAAGCCTCGTTGTCTGCTACAATTTTCAAAAAAAATATTATATTTTTGTTCACATAATAGTTCACACTTCATGAACAAACATGGTTGTCTTCATACACTTTAATGCAGGAAAAAAGTTATGCAGAAAGCTCCTATAGGACCTTTCTGCAGAACTTTTGTCCTGAATTTGGCTACCACATGCCTTTACCACTGTGAATTATGCCCCTTTTTGTGGTCGCATTAGAGAGGTTTTACTGTACCCCATTTAGTCATGGCCTAAGTAGGCCTGTAGCTTTATTCCAATAATTATTTTCAGCAGAAAATTCAAGGCTGATCAGTTTCTAGGAAACAAAGTCAACAACTTCACCAACTAACTAGATGTCTTTGTGAAACACTATGCCCCGATATGACCTTTGAGTTTGATGCATGACCTTGACCTTAACAAGTCACCCCTAAAAAGTTCGCCTCCAAAAGTTGCACATACACGACACAATTGTCGCCTACGTTAACGATGGGGACAAAGAGACAAACAAAACCAGACAGAGCAAAAACAATATGCTCCCGATCACAGATCTGAAAGGGGGGGGGGGCATAAGAATGCTCGATAATCAGATCACGTACTCGGCGAGTAACTCGGCGTCTCATCAGGACCAACGCTGTACAACACTCTGTCAATATTTTGTCAATTAACCCTTTCACCACCAATGTCGCATTAATGCACCACGACAAATAGTGCAGTCCCAGATCAGACGCCGCCTTTTCAAGGCGGCATCTGATCAGGGACTTCACTTTTTGTCTCAATATCTATTTCTATATATGTGCTTTATTCCTTTGAAAATTGTATTTATCTATCTCACTTCCTTATTTTACCGAATGATTTAACAAATTTGGATTGCAGACGACAATTAAAAATTTGGCGCCGAAAGGGTTAAACTTGAAGCAGATCAGAGTTTGGGTACACATATTTGCACCAGTCTAACAATTCTGAGTTGCATCAGTCTAACAACTTTTAAGAATTCTGAGACTAGCAGGGGTGTAGCGAGCGATACGCACTTACGCACGTGAGTTACATCAATATGATAGGTGAAAACATTAATATGGCCAAAATGGAACAAAAATCGAAGGCTAAGGGGGTAGACTTTGATAAACGTTCTGTCTTGTCATTAAGGCTTTAACTCATTTCCTCAAACTGACGCATTTTGACGCCTCTGAAAAGGTCACCTTTTGAAATCATTGCGGTAAATAGAGAATTTGCTCCTATATGAGCAAATTCTCTATTTATCACAATGATTTCAAAACTGCACATTTCTAAAGTTTGCCGGGAAGCATTCCCTCGTACCCCTATAGCCACCGTACGTACATTGCATTTGTATTCAGCTATGCTCCTGACTAATGACAACTAGAGTAAAATCCTGTTTGCAAGATTTAATCATTGATAATGACAAGCCATCGGCATCATGAGATGTTCCGCAGAGACACTGATCTGATTTGAGCTGTTCGTAAAGAAAATAGCATGATGATCAATTTGCTTCTATTGAAGATATTGAGTTTGAAAATTGTGTTATGCCGCTCAATCCTCAGATCAAATGATAATTGTGATAAAGCACTGTCAGTTTTACCTCACTGTTACTTTTACCAGCGACTTTCTGTCCTCCACAGGGAGTGTGCGGCTTGTTAATCAACCCTTTCATCGCTGAATTCTCAGAGTGGAGCAGCCATTCGGTGTTTAACCCATTCCCTCATAGGCTATTTTTAGATACAACCACTTTGAATAAATCTACCGAAAAGGAGCATTAACTAGAGAAAAGGAAACGTTTAGAATTTTGTAGTTTGAAACCATTGTGATAAATAGAACATTTGCTCCTATAGGAGCAAATGCTCTATTTATCACAGTCGTTTCACAGAGTCGTCAAAAGTCGTCAATATGAGGGAATGGGTTAATCCACCCTTTCATCGCTGAATTCTCAGAGTGGAGCAGCCCATCAGTGTTTAACTATAGTATCCATTCAGTATGAGAGGTTTATGTAGTTCCTGATCAGAGGGCTCCTCTGGGATCCCCCGTCAACTAGGTCTACACTGTATGCAATATGCAGAGCACGTGTATCCCGCATTTAAAGGGTTGAATATTGGGCTTTAGCAACATCATTTTGTTTCTAAACTATACTTCTCTGAAACTGTTTGAGAGGAATAATATATTCTTTGGTCAAGGTACTGTTTGATTTACAGTAGATCGTCTCAATCTGTAAGAGGTCTATAAGACCAGTGGTAGCTTAATGCAGGTCAAAAGTAATGCAAACAACTCCTATAGGAGCTTCCGGCATTAGTTTTGCCCTGCATTAAGAAACCACCTGCTTTTTAAGACTCCTATGTTCAATAAATGAGTGACCCTTAGGACAGGTTTTACTACGAGTACGAAGTAATACATAAGTAAAGAAACTTATATACTCACAACTAGACGCTCGCTAATTTCAGCATCAAATCCAATGTTGATCTGTTTCTGGGAAACGCATTTAACCAGTTGATAAAATTCAAATATTCGAGATGTCAAAACGTATATTCACATAGCAGTTAGTTTAACCCTTCGTCAGCTATGTGACACCTGACTGGCATTTAAATCTAATCAACCCTTTACTCCATAAAGTATATGCCTGTCTACGACTTTCCAAGCATAGAAGACCCAGGTCAGAAGGCTCCTGTAGGTGCCGCCTGATCTGTTTGCTTATGAAAATATACAAATTGAGATATGATTCTACAGTTTTGCCATCGCCAAATTCCCTGCGTCTTTGGGCTGTTATAATAGCTAATCTAATTAATAGTCATGATGTTATTATTTCTTACATGAATATTCATGGCGAAAAGGGTTAAATCTATATTGGACGCCGAATAACTCTAATCAGGTTCGGCACACGATTTAATAGATTATTAACCATTTAACCCATGAATATTCATAAAATAAGTGATGCCATAATGGGCATTAATCATGTTATTTAAATGGCGTATTAACGCAAGCATTTTTTGCTAAAGCAGAAATTGTAGAATCATATCTATATTACACCGTAAGCAAACAGAGCAGACCCTGATCAGACGGCTCCTATAGGAGCTGTCTGATCTGGGTCTACTCTTTTTGAAAAGGCATAGAAAGGCGTGACTTTGGATTAAATTGTTAATAGCTTTAACGTATCGAAGGTAAGTAAACATTGAAGTAGATCTAAGTTTAACAAGACTTTGTTTTCTTCAGAAAACCCTAAAATACAAATTCTGAGGCCAGTGACCTCTAGAACTAAACCCAATTTACAAGTTCCAATCAAGCAAGTAACAACCGTACACTATCAGGATTCGACAAGACATATTTTTACAGCAGACTAAGTGCTGCTAATTCCGAGGACAGTGACATCTAGAGCTAGAGCCTATTATCTCTTATCGTGCTGAAAAAAAAATCATGTCTGCCAAAAAGTCTGATCTGTTACATTTTTTACCAAATTCTGATTTGTAAAAGCGTTCGTGAAACTGCTGACTGGGTGTCAAACAGCTTGGATCCTGATGAGACGCCGAGTTAACTCGGCGTCTCATCAGGATCCAAACTGTTTGAAAATGTGGGTCAGGTCGCGCTTAGCAGGATAAGGGATAAGTAAAAATTCGTAGCCAATCAGAGTTTAAGCAGATATAATTTTGTAGCAGTTTAAGTGTTAATAATTCTGAGACCACTGACAACTTAAGCAAAATCCTGTTTGCAAGATCAAATCATCGTTAATGACACGCCATCGGCATCATGAGATGTTAACCAGTCACTGATCTCAATTTAGCTGTTCGTAAAGAAAACAAGATGTCAAAGCATGCTGATCAAATTGCTTCTATTGAAGATATTGAGTGTGAAAAGTGTTTTTCTCCATTCAATCTTTAGATCAACTGATAATAATGATAAAACACTGTTAGAGTTTACTAGGGGCTTGCTGTTAGAGTTTACTAGGGGCTTGCTGTTAGAGTTTACTAGGGGCTTGCTGTTAGAGTTTACTAGGGGCTTGCTGTTAGAGTTTACTAGGGGCTTGCTGTCCTCCGCATGGGGTGTTTGCTCAACATACAGTAAAACCTCGATTATCTGAACACTAAAATACGTATTATTATCGATCTTTAAGACAGGTGGCAGCTTAATGCATGGTGAAAGTCATGCAGAAAGCTCCTCTAGGAGCTTTCTGCATGACTTTCATCATGCATTAAGCAGCCACCTGCCTAAAAGGGTCTAAATTCGTTTATAACGAAAATTCGAATAATCGAGGTTTTACTGTATTTTGCTTAACATATTTTAAAAATAGAGTAGACCAAGACCAGACGACTCCAAAAGGAGCCGTCTAATCAGGGTCTTTTCTGTTTGCAAGCTTATGGCAAGTTTTGGTCAGATTCTGCAGTTTTTGCCTTGTGTTCATGTGGCATACAACAAATTAATCCAATTAATGGGCATGATGTTACTAATTCTTACAGTTAATTTAATATTTCATCGATTAAAAGGTTAAAATATCTTAAATATGCATGACAGAGTAAATCACACCGTACGATGAAAACTTTGTACATCATTCTTGCCATTAGCTTCGACGAGAAACAGGTTTACTTTAATTACAAAGGAAATAAAGTAAATCTAGCTTCGCTACCTGCGGTCACGATTCACTAAAACAATAATTACTTGAGATCGTATTAGTAGTTTGTTAGAAAAACATTGCAATCAATATTTTCTCACTGTAACCAACAACAAGAATTAATCATGGATAACAAATATTTGAAAAGTAGAGGATTGTTCAAGCGGCATGCCTGTGCGGTTTGATCTATTTAAAGTTGCCAGGTGCTTAAAAAAAGTAAAAAGTACCTAGTTATAGTCTACTTTCAGTCCGAATGACCGCTCAGCCGACTGTACATTTACTCCCCTGGTCATTGAGTCATTGGCCTACAATATTGAGCACTGCTAACATATGGCGCAATCATGCAGCCGCAGTACCGGCGAGTGACCCTCACAGGTACCCATTTTAACCCCTGGGTGGAGAGGGTGTGCGGGTGGAAGACACGGAAAAGCGTCTCTGAAATTTCCGGGTGGGACCGGGATTTGAACTCCGGACCTCCGGACTGATAGTCAAGCGCGTTACCACTAGACCACCGCCACCTATTAATAATGTGTATACTAAATGTTACAACCAAAGTTCTTTATACTAATGCCAGACAAATGACATAATGTTTGTAAGTGAGCATGTGAAAGGAACCTTAAGAATTATGCAAATATTCTTATTCGGTTTTCGTACTGTGTATTTGTAGCAATTGTGCATGTCCGTATCGTAGATAAATTAGAATATAGACTGTGATAGGTCCAGATAGATAAATTAGAAACATCGTGTACAGTCATATTTGTGTAATTTTGTGTATATGTTTCTCTTAAGCAATAGAAAAAGCGACCACATAAATTATCATCATAGGATTATTTTAAAGCAGGTGTAGTTTAATGAAAGACAAACGTCATGCAGAAAGTCCCCAAAGGAGCTTTTCTGTGCCACTTTTGTCCTCCATTGGCTATTTTTAGACCCAACCTCCTTGAAATAATCTACCGAAAAGGAGCATTAACCAGAGAAAAGGAAACTTTCAGAATTGTGTAGTATTGAAACCATTGGGATAAATAGAGCATTTGCTCCACATGTGCAAATGCTCTATTTATCACAACGCTTTCAAGAAGTGACTATTACAGAGGCGTAGAACGACGTGTTTATGGAGGAAAAGGTTAAGCTACTGTCTGTATACATGTACATGTAACAATCCAGAATTAGATATCTTGTAAGAGGTCGTATAAGAGAAACTTAACTATACGATATGGCTTCGACAGATGATTTAGCCTGTCTATAAATTGCTTAAAACTATACAGCAGTACTTGTTTTAAATTTGCATTATCGTTTAGTTTTATAAATGTTAATAATACTTTTGGGGTGAATTAAAATACAGTAAAATCTCTTTTTAAACCGGAATTCAAGTAGAGAAGAATTAAGTTACGTTTTGGCAGGTGACTCCTTAATGCAATGTGAAAGTCATGCAGAAAGCTCCTAGAGGAGCTTTCTGCATGACTTCCACCCAGCATTAAGCTGTCACCTGTCTTTAAACTGTCACCCGATATTTATACTAAATTGAGCGTCCGGTTTAGAGAGGCTTTACTGTACTGTATGGAATTCATGGTTAAGTCTCTCCACCAAATAGCTTATTGAATCATAAGAATCTGTCATTTATTGATATTTTTAGTGAAAGACCCATTTCGGCTAAATCATGTCGGCCAAGTGTTTCCAGACTTACTCGTTTTGACCTCAACATTAATCTAACGAAATGGGGGTGTTAATGAGAGCAAGTTTTTCATGGTAGTATAGGTCCCAGATAGAGTTATACTAATGCCAGACAAATGACATAATATTTGTAAGTAAGCGTATGAAATGAACATTAAGGAGTATGCAAATATATTTATTCGGTTTTCGTACTGTGTATTTATAGCAATTGTGCCAGTCCGTATAGTTGACGAATTACGATATAGACTGTGATAGGTCAAGTAGATGAAATAGAAACGTGGCGTATAACTGACATATATTTGTAGACCAGTACGATCGAGTCTCGCTAATGCAGCAGCATTATTTATTAACATGGGAGTATTTAAAAACAGGTGATTGCTAAATGCAGGGCATCGCTTACGCTTATGTCCTGGATTAAGCTACCACTTGTTTTTCATTTCTGTTGAGTGGTCGCATTAGCGAGACGTACTGTTATTTGTTGCTACAGTAGAACCTGTCTTAAAAAAACCTTCGCTTGCTATTCATGTCAATATACCTACCTGTAAATAATGAAGAACCAGATGAGACAGCTCCTGCAGGAGCTGTCTCATCAGGGTCTGCACTATTTACAAGTTGCTTGTGCAACCAGTGCACTCCACAGCAGTGATTGCACAGCGACATACTTGTACACAGTGAAGACATATGTAATTATACAACAGGGCATGGGTAAAGAAGGAGAAATGTATTTTAAAATTCAGCAAGCGAAGGGTTAAGCAGCTATCAAAAAGGGGTCTAATTATGGGTATGTAAGGCAGGTGTTAGCTTAAGATCAAAAGTATTGCAGAAAGCCCCTAAATGAGCTTGCTGCGTTAGTATTGCCCTGCATTAAGCAACGACCTGCTTTTTAAGACTCCTAAGTTCAAAACCCGTAGGCAATACATATTTAATTCTTACATTGTTTCACACAGCAATGAAAACCATGCTCTTTTTCGCACTCATATACACGTATTACATGTAATACAACAAATGATGAAAGGAAGCTTTACGAGTGCACTGAAGAATGCCAGATTTATACATGTACATTTAATTTAGCAAACAACTAAAACATTCAAATGTCTATCTGCTAATTGTACAATGAACATAAAGGAAAAAAGCTTTTAATTGCTTTCTTTTCATGCCCAGTGTTTTGTTTGAGTACTAGTATTAGGCTATACAAGCTTCTATAAGTGTGTTCCTGTAGTATTCATTCAAACTATAATGAGTATTTCTTCATTCTCAGTGTAGTTATATTTTCTGGTCCTTCGGGATCATTAGTTTTGATGTTATTTGTTTTGAAAATTGAATACTGCTTAAGCCGGTGCTAGGGGGCGTGAGTAGTGTTGCAATTTTAATTACTACTCATGAACAGACTCAATAAAACCGTGTCTGCAATTTTCTCATTTTGCATTTTTACTTTTGCTTTCGAAGGATCACCCATTTTCAGAATGTTGGTACCCTACTAGAATCACTTAACCCTTTCCCTCATATAAACGTGTTTTTACGCATTTGCAAACATAGTAGACCCAAATCAGACGGCTCTTGTATGAGCCGTCTGATCAGGGTCTGCACTGTTTGCTAATTGGATTAATTTTGATAGATCTGTTGCTTTACTTTCTAAGATGGCTGCAATGTTCCACATTCCATATTTCATTATAACTATTTTGTCCATGAATGTTCTGTAGGTATTTAAATTTTGAATAAACATAGAACATGGAAAGGATTAAAAGGAAAGGAATACGAGTACAACAAAACATTTTTGTCCTCAATGCCAAATGCCTCAAAGACTGGCACATATTCCTGACATGATGTCTACTGGATTTAAATTGTAAAAACAACCTCCTTTGATGTGAAGTCTATTAACTGATAATTATCTAGTCTCGCATTTCAGAAATGGTTCAACAACGGCTAAAAGACATTTATAACAACGCGTTATATAAATAATTGAGCATTGCAGTATAGCCTTGCTAATTCGAACATAGAAATAACTTAAAGTATCATTATCGATATTTAACCCTTTACCCCATAAATATTCATGTAATAAATGATGACATTATGAATACAGTTGATTTCGATATCTCGAACTCGGATAACTCGAACTTCGAGATAGTTCGAACTACATGGAGCAAATGCTCTTTATACCACAATGGTTTAAAGAATGAGTTTTACAGAGCCGCAAAGAGACGTCAATAGGAGAGAATGTGTTAATCATATAATAAACAAAAGTGAGTGAAAGCAGATGCTTAGTCGACATGCACGAGAACGGCTGACAGGCGAATCTCAATGCAATTGCTTGCAATAGTTTACTAGCCTGTTAAAATGAAAACTAATCATACCGCGTCTCGTCCAGAATAATTTATTACGACTAGTGTGTAGTAAATTCGCATTTTAATGGCCATGTGTTTCCAACAGTAAACTGTTCTTTTAATTGTTTTGACGACACAAAATAAATTGACAACTTGGTATCAATGCAATTGTTACTCCGATGAAAGGTAAGTGGAAAAGGCTCACCTTCCAAACTGAGTGAATTTGTTTAATATGGATCTAGAGTGCCCAACCACCTATATAAGATCGGTAAAATCAAACATTTTTTTCAGGAATAGCTCATTTATTTCTTCATCAAGTCCTAGGTTGTGAACACTCGAAGGTACGATTCTAAAGAGTGGTCACAAACTAGGACTTGGAGCAGAAACGCAATTTTCAGTATTTGATTATGCATATATATATATATCTTGCTTTGTTGACAATTGTTGTCTTTACATTCGTGTGGGAGTCAAGTCGGTAGAATCAGCAATATATTACGCGTTATTATACACGCCAATTTTGGACACGCAATAGGCAAATGTGTTATGAATGTTTCTTACCAGCCATGTAGTATCATATTCAACCCTTTCGTCCATAAATCCGCATTTCTACGCCCATAGGAGCCGTCTGGTCAGGGTCTACTCTGTTTGCTTTTGGTACGATATATATCTATTTCTACAGTTTCTGCCTGAGTCAAAATGACCTGTTTCATATGCCATTAAAACAATATTTATGATGTCATAATTTCTCAAATGAATATTTATGGAGTAAAGACTCTACAATAGTGTCCTACTCTAAAACAACCTGTGAATGCAAACATAGAAGCACGTGATTGCTTAATGCAGGAAAAACGTAATACAAAAAAGCTTTGACAGCTGAAGCTTTCCGCATAACATTTGTCATGCAATCAGCTGTCTTTAATACCCAGAATAGGGACCTTGTTGGTGTTCTATTGAACATTTTCCCCTCATATAAACGACTTTCTACGACTTTGCAAATAGAGTAGACCCAGATCAGACGGCTTCTGTATGAACCGTCTGATCAGGATTTGCTCTATTTGCTAATGGAATTTGAAAGATCTGTTTCTGTAGTTTCTACAATGGCTATAATGTCCCATCTTCCATTTTTCATGATACATATTTTGTCCATGAATATTCAGTAGGTATTGAAAATTGGAATACATGCAGAACAGGGAAAGGGATAATAAGAGGACTTATACATAATTATACATATATACTCGGTCATGTCTGTCTGTATCAAAAACCACAGTAGTAAGACATATCTAAGCCAATGTGCAAAATCAATTACATCTTAAACCACGCATCACTGACCCCGTCTCTTGTTAATGGAAATGTCATTGGTCAGCTTCCGCCACTGAAGTGTTTCTTGGTTATCAAGAGAGTGTAAAAGATTGTCCCTAGAGGTTCAACTATTTATTGCCGCCAGATAAAGCGCATGTTTACCAAATACGATAAGACCTGTACCACAGACGTCTAGATAAGGTGCGTAATTAAAACATTTTCAAGAAAAACTTCTTTATTTCTCCACCTCAAACCCCTATGTTGTGACAACTCTTTAGAATATCTTCCAGCAACGTAGGGTTTGGTTGAGAAATAAAAGAAGTTATTCTTTGAAATGTTTTGATTTACGCATCTTATCTGGACCACTGTATGGATACATAAAATGACCGTCACTTTTGCATTACTTCACATTTCTATCCCCATTTTTCACCTGTTAGTTGACACGTGAATTACTTGGAACACTCTTGATTTAAAGCATTAACGGATCACGGTAGGCTTACATATATACAGTAACTAACCCCCCTCTGATACGACCACCAAGAATGGGCATAATACTGGGTGGCAGAGGCTGGTGGTAGCTTAAAGCAGGACGAAAGTTATGCAGAAAGCTCCTATAGGAGCTTTCTGCATTACTTTCGTCCTGCATTAAGCAACCACCTGCTTATGAAATCAGCTATGGTTATTCGTTAAGTGGTCGCAATAGAGGGGTTCTACTGTATGTATTACTTTCCATTTCATTTGCCTCACATATCGATGCCCTTCGGACCGACTAAACAAGATATTCCAAAGTAAACAGTGTTCCCTTTACAGTAATTATAAACTAAAAATGTCTGTTCAAATGCCAGATGGATTAATAAATATGATTCAATCAACCGAACAGTGCCTTTTGAACTTCATACTATATTCTGTATTCCCTTTGGGAACAGTATGTCGTGTACAACATATTTCATACAACCTGAAAGTAATACGTATATTCCAGACTGTACATTAACACCAATATCTCCAGTTAGTCTTTCTCCTGCTGATCGCCACCAGACTCGCATTTGCAAACAGCTTGGACCCAGATGAGACGCCGAGTAACTCGGCCTCTCATCAGGTTTCTAGGTGTTTAACCCTTTCCCTTATATTGACGACTTTTGACGACTCTGTAGAAGTCACTTTGTGAAACCATTGTGGTAAATAGAGCATTTGCTCCTATAGGAGCAAATGCTCTATTTATCACAATGGTTTCAAACTACAAAAATATTAACTTTTCTTTTTTCTAGTTAATGCTCCTTTTCGGTAGATTAATTCAAAGAGGATGGATCTAAAAATAGCCTATGAGGTAATGGGTTAAACATATATACTACCGGTATTTTATCAATTCCGCTAATCAATATTAACGATGTCATTATTTATTCTTACATGCATATTCATGGAGTAAAGAGACTATTGACTGTACAGTAGAATGTTCTCAAGCAACCATCAAAAAGAGGTCTAATTATGGTTCTTCAAGGTAGATTATAGCTTAATCCAGGTTAAAATTAATGTAGAAAGCTCCTCTTGGAGCTTTCTGCATTACTTGTACCCTGCATTAAGCAACCACAATATTTGTAGAACTCTTATGCAATAATTAATTGGCCGCTTAATACAGGTTCTACGTACTCTAGTCATATATAAGCCATTTTGTACAGTGAAGGATAACTATCGTTTCATAGAAATGACATATATATTAGATACATATACCTGCCTTAGATAGATAGATAGATAGATTTATTTAGCATCTAAAATTGCATACAATTTACAAGATATTAATACATAAAAATGACATATTTAGAAATATGGTACAATGAAAAATTGTAGTGATTTCCATACAAATATTTAAATATTACATAGAAGCAATTTTTAATCAGCTATATTGAAATATTACGGTAGTGTAGTTCGACCCAATAAGATATATAATATGTTGAAATGATGATGATAAAAAATAAATCTAAGTTGACTTGGAAGAGTATGCCGATGCTGGGAAAGCGTTAGGTATATTGTTTCAGCAAATGACAATTGACAACACGAGCAAAATGACACGTTTGTAGGCGTTCGTATGCTTTATTGTCACTGGCTCCAATAAACAAATTCAACCTCGTTAAGTCCGGTTTGTGGTATTTTCAATATGGGGTTGATTGCTGTGAAATATGTTTCTGGAAATGTTTGTTAAGTTAGTCGTAAAGTTAAGTTTGTTTCTATAGTAACAGTTTAGGTATACTTCATCAATAATGGCGTTTAACTATTTACACAATTAAATGAACATTTTAACGCATTTGCAAACAGTATAGCCAGGTCAGATGGCTCTATAGTATCCGTCAGATCAGGGTCAACTTTGGTTGTTTATGAATGTTAACCCTTCGCTTGCTGAATTTAAAAATGCATTTCTTCTTCTTTACCCATGCCCTGTTGTATAATTACATATATCTTCACTGTGTACAAGTATTTCGCTGTGCAATCACTGCTGTGGAGTGCACTGGTTGCACAATCAACTTGTAAATAGTGCAGACCCTGATAAGACAGCTCCTGCAGGAGCTGTCTCATCTGGGTCTTCACTATTTACAGGTAGGTATATTGACGTGAATAGCAAGCGAAGGGTTAATTTCTACAGTTTCTACCGTGGTACAAATGTTTTTGTTCTTACTGCTATTTTGAAACTTCAGCTAAATGATGTTCATAGTCATTTATTCATGGAGTAAAGGATTAAGATGTAGCTGAAAACAGTTTATTGTTAAGACATATATGTGCTCATCAGATAGCAGATAGCAGTTAATTCGCTGAATTCCGTTGGGTTTATAAATTTAATCATCTGATTATAAAAGAAGACAAAACACCTTGGGAATTAACAAAACGTTATTTATTTGGTTAGATTAGTGTGAGAAGCTCAATCGTTTTCAATTTATGTGGGTTACAGACAATCGAAAACAAATACAGGCAACTTATAGGAGACACGTGTCTCCACTTAAACTTTGGAATGAACGAAATGTTTGTTTTGCTCTCGTGTTAGACGGCAACTTGATAGGGAAATCAATGATTGTATTTAACTGAACAGTCTTTTTAAGCTGTCTTAGAACCGTTTCATCCTGTCTGGTCTTGACATTAATGGTATCGATATGGCATGCGGTGTTGTTCAATATTACGTTTTACGGGTTATGATAATAACTATTAACCCATAGCCTGCCAGTCACGACTATTGTTGCATTTGCAAACAGTGTAGACACAGATGAGTGAGCTCCTATAGGAGTTCTCTCATCTGGGTCTGCACTGTTTGCCATGGAAATCCATGCCTGCATGCTCTATCCTTTTGCCTAGGAAATTATTTCAATATAACCCTGTATATTTTGTAAAGATTTGCCTAATTAATATTCATAAAGGGTAGAATGATAAAAAAATATGTGGCAGGATAAGGGTTAATTATAAAAGAGCATAGGAAATACGTAGACGTGTGTTTAAATCTTCTCATGGTCTTGGTTGGTATTTTCAAACAACATGGATCCGTGTGAGACGCCAAGTGATTCGGTATATAATCAGGAACCAATCGCCGTTTGCTTCTCGTTTAAAGGTTTCTCAAGTTTTATCGAATCGAAAGTCAGCGAAAAGTCCAGCCAATCCAAACATTCAGCAGAATTATTGTTTCAGCATAAGGAGAGTTAAAGTGTTAGTCTCTACTTTCAACGTGTTGTCTTGTCCTTCGGGATAATTAGTGTTGATGTGTTAAGTTTTGAATATTGAAAACTGCTTAATTAACCCATTCCCTCATAGGCTATTTTTAGATACAACCTCTTTGAATCAATCTACCGAAAAGGAGCATTAAGTAGAGAAAAGGAAAATTTAAGAATTCTGTATTTTGAAACCATTGTGATAAATAGAGCATTTGCTCCTATAGGAGCAAATGCTCTATTTATCACAATGGTTTCACAAAGTGACTTTTACAGAGTCGCCAAAAGTCGTCAATATGAGGGAAAGGGTTACGCCGGTGCTAGGGGGCGTGAATAGTGTTGTACCTTTAATTACTACTCATGAACAGACTCGATAAAACTGAGTCTGAAATTTTCTCTTTTCGCATTGCTATTTTTGCTTTAGAAGGATCTCCCACTTTCAGGATATATTACAAATGCCTAACAATTACTTAAACCATTTGCTTATCGCAAGAAGACCAGTGGAATAAACACCGACGAGGACAACACTTTCATGTGTTTGATATGTTATTCGGCAATGTATTAGTTTTTATTCTGCTCGCCTTTTAGTTTCGTTAACTGTTCGAACAAGGTCGAAAATATTATGTTGTAGAACAAAGATCACAAGTATCGATGAAAACGGATAATTTTGTATCACAGGGACATACTTTGATGTACGTTCAAATCATAATAATGACTGAACATAACAAATACCAATTTTTATGATATTAGTGTATCATAACTGTAGGGACGTCCTCTTTATATATGTTCTCAACTCACAGTACCACACGATAGAAACAACATTATGTCTGTTTAACTGAGATACACATAAACGATCTCGATTATATCTAACATTGCTTATACTATTAAGTATGATGTCAGCTAAAATCCATTGCAAGCGTTTTAAGAAATTCATTGTATTGGCTTAGTTGTTTGAGAAACAATTAACCCTTTCCGTGTTGTACATTCATGTAAGAAATAATGACGTCATTAATATTAATAAGATTATTTTTATAATGGAATATGAACACGACATTTTGCCTCAGAAAGAAGCTGTAGAAAAATATCTATATTACACCATAAGCAAACAGGGCAGACCCTGATCAGACGGCTCCTATAGGAAACTAAACCCGTGCTTACGCGTCTGAGAATTTGGAAATGAAAAGAACATTTGTATACAAGAAATATGCAAGGATATCTTGGCATCTGAATGTACAGTGGGAATCTTTAAACTCGAGGAGGGTTTCGAAAACAAACCATGCACGGTTACCCTGGTTACATATTTAGGGGACTGTGATAGCATTGGTGGTATTGCAGGATACATTTTCGTTGTAAGTGTACCACTTGAATACAACGGGCCATGCACCAAATTAACGGTGATCGCATTACGAGCTTCATCAGAGGTCCGTGTGATCAATCGTCGATGTATTACGGACTTTAATAGGCTTTATGATCCATACAACCTTTACTAATGTACTTTTGAATTAAAAAGTTCAGATAAGATAAAGTTCATAAAATCAGTATACGATCATTATTTATATATTGACACATATGAAACAATCTAGCACATACATTTAATTATGTAGAACTAATAAAATATAATTCATCACTGATATGTGATTCTGTCCTACATACCAACACTCATAATGCGATACGACAAAAACATTCTCAATAAATATTAGGCAATATCATGCTTTACTTTAACTTTTTACACAATGTTTATTCATTTAAGAAATAATGACATCATGAATATCAAATGCATTTTTATAATGATATTTCAATACACAAACGTTAGGGCCTTGTAAGAATCGGTAGAGTTAGATCTACATTATTACCAAACACAGAATCTGGCATTTCAGTTTATTTGTGTATCATTTTGATCAAACGTATGTTAATGAATCAAACGTTCATGTAATTCCAGAGGCATAGATAAGGGGTGTATTTAAATACTCAAATTGACACATCTCCTTCACATCCAATACAGTGACCAACGTTTAGTCTCGAATATATGGTTCTAAATAGTGGTCACGCCACAGAGTTTGTTGGAGAGACGAGTGATCACTAAATCACCACATATACGATGTGTAAATAGAAACATATTTCCAGAATAGCTCATTTTTATCCATCAAACCCTATGGTTTGACCACTCTCGAGAATCGTCTCGAAGAGACTGGTCATAACATATGGTTTGATAATAGACTAATTCAAAAGGAGCTATTCTTAATAATGGTCTAGTCAGATGGTCTATATTATGTACAGAAATATCTACGCTAACAAAAAAACAGAAGCCGACACACAGTTTCCAGTATTTCTAGACATAACGCCAGCATGGAGTCATAGTGCATGTAACACGATTTCATTTCAGCTTGTGGCAATAGGTCTAGTTACCTCTTAACCGTTAACGTATGAGAACGAGTGTATGGTTTCCTATATTCCATCAATACAGTTGAATTTTGATATCTCGAACTTCATGGGACTATACAAATTTGTTCGTGATAACACAAGTTCGAGTTATCCGATATCTTATCTGGACAATTTCTCAAGTTCACAGCTTAATGCCGGTCTAAAGTAATGTTGAAAGCTCTTGTAGGAGCTTTCAGCATTACTTTAAAACTGCATTAAGCTGTCAAATATGTTTTTAGATATGCGTAGTGATACATTTTAGAGCAATACTGTGTTATAAGTTTTAGACGGACTGAACTTTTAGTTCGCGTTATCCCGAAGCTCGAGTTATCCGAGTTCGAGATATCGAAGTTCAACTCTATTTTAACCATTCGCTTGCTATTCACGTCAATATACCCACCTGTAAATAGTGAACACCCAGATGAGACAGCTCCTGCAGGATCTGTCTCATCAGGGTCTTCACTATTTACAAGTTGATTGTGCAACCAGTGCGCCCCACAGCAGTGATTGCACAGCGAAATACTTGTACACAGTGAAGATATATGTAATTATACAACAGGGCATGGGTAAAGAAGGAGAATGCATTTTAAAATTCAGCAAGCGAAGAGTTAAACTATCAAACTGAAGCAAGGGCCCATATAAATCGCCGTGTACCAAGAGGATACACATCACTTTGAATATCATGTTCAGAATGCTATTTTCAGTTTCCGATTGAAACTCAGAATCAACAAAACTTGAACTGCTTTGCATTGTGTTCTGCATGTACTGTAATAGATCGCCATTTGACAACCATTTTAAATAAATCAAATTTTGTATAGCATCAACGTTTAATGTGATCGAAAGTGCACATAATGCTATCCAATCAAAAAATATTTGCACCGCACTATATTAAGCAGATGCTTTGAATTCAATAATTTGTATTCTCATTTTAGATTTATAAGTATGTCAATATTTAACGACTCTATTAAAACACATACAAAGTATCTGGTTTCATTCAGCTCTTGTTCGGAACAGAACATGATCTGACATCCGGTCGATGCGGTAATGTAATATTTGGTTATTCTAAGAATAATGTTTATTTAAAATTTCACTTGATGTTATAATTCATTCTGAGGAACATTGTTTCCCAGATATCAAATATACAATTTTATTTGTTTGTAAAACGTGGTTTGGTTAATGTCAGCAGCGATATATCACAGTAGACTGATGAACGACAGTCGACTTTAGATACTCTGATTCCTTCAGGTATAAGTGAAACCAAGAATACAAATACAGAGTGGAGTGAGATCATTCTCAAGCATCTGATAGGTCAGATTCTGAGCTTGCTCAGACTAGGACGTTTAAACAAATTATAACATTGGACCCAGATATACACCATAAGTATTATACCTTCTACCTTTGCGAACAATTTAATGCACTTTAGACCTGGAACTTGTATTTATTCAAACTTATTTAAATCTTTCACCGTCAAGGTCGCCAGAAAGTAATACTATTTGTTGCTATAGAAATATCAGTGATTACCTTTGCATACATTTTAAATACCGATGGCAAATGAGACGCCGTGTAATTCGTCAGGATCCACTTTAAATTAATTTGAAGGAAAATCCACTCTGAAAGCTAACTTTTTTTGCAGATGATAATTACTACGCACCAAATGAGTTGAATCTTTCGCATGTTTCCGAAAGCATAAAATGTTCCTTAAATGTGCCACCGATTGCATATTCATGTAAGGCATATATATCTCTCGCTCTTCTCTCTCTCTTTTTTTTCTCTCTCTCTCTTCCCTCCCTTCCCATCCGTCCCTCCGTCTCTCTCTCTTTCTCTCTCTCTCTTTCACTCTCCCCTCCTCCTCCTCCTCACGTAAACATCTACAAAAAGGAAATTGGTGTAAGCAGGGTCCTGTGTCCGCTGTTAAATTCCTCTGCATATAAACAGATATACAGAACAAACATCGCTATTCCAAATACACTGAACTAAATAAAACTCAATATCGCAATATCCGCTTTAAAGTAAATCACCATCAAGTGAAAGGACATTATAAAACAGTACTGAAACTATTTGTCTAGCATTGTCAATAAAACTACAGTAAGGAAACAGGTGGCAGCTTAAGGAAGGGTTAAAGTCCTAGAAGAGCTTTCTGCATGACTTTAACCCTGCATTATGCAGCCGCCTGTCTAAAAGTATCTAAATTACTCTCAATTAGGATTCGGGTTTAGAGAGGTTTTACTGTATAATACAATCAAAATCTATCGTCATCAATGTACGATCTAGTACTGGTTAATCTGCCTAACTTTCAAAGATCGCATTACCCTATTTACCATGCAGTAAAATATCTCTTAACCCATTACCTCATAGGCTATTTTAGATCACATTTGAACAAGTCTACCGAAAAGGAGCATTAACTAGAGAAAATGAACATTTTAGAATTTTGTAGTTAAGAAATCATTGTGATAAATAGAGCATTTATCACAATGGTTTCATAAAGTGACTTTTACAGAGGCGTAGAAAATCGTATTTATGGAGGAAAGGGTTAAACGGCCACTAAATTACATCAAGTATTTTGTGTTAAAGGCAGGTGGCTGCTTAAAGCAAGGTGAAAGTAAAACAGAACGCTCCTGTAGGAGGAGCGTTCTGTTTTACTTTCACCTTGCTTTAAGCAGCCACCTGCCCTACGTAGCAACTAATTAACACACTTTAGTGGCCGTTATAGAGAGGTTTTACTGTAACTATTTCGCTGCAAATTGTTGTCGTCTGCAAAGTTTGTAGTCTGCAACAGTTGTCGTCTGCTGTATTATTTGTATGTTTAATTATCCCTCCTTTTCTTTCAAAATACATTACCACAGTAACAGACAAGTTTTATCCTGACGAAACTGCGTATTATTTGGCATCTCATCTCAATCTAAACTGATAATCTCAGACACAACATGTGCAACGAGTTAATTAGTATTACCCAAAAATGTAGATAGGAATGAAATCTTAAATCCCTAACTATTTTTAAACGCGAGCAACGATTGGTCTCCAGGGAAAAGAGAATAAGTTGTTGATGCAATGCAATGCTGAAAACCGCTCTCATCCAGAGATGAAATCTAAACATTACAATGGTTCAGTCCATTAATGCTTATAGCCGCTGTAAAAATAAATTCTGCTCAAATTTGGGAGTTTCTGACTACTTCCGATTCGAAGAGACTTTTGAGAAACTATTGACTGGGAGTAAATAAGCTTGGATCCTGATGAGACACCGAGTAACTCGGCGTCTCATCTGTGTCCAAGCTGTTTGCAAATGCGAGTCAATTCGTGGATATGGGGGTTAAGTGTCGACAGTCATCCCATATCACAACTCACTTCTTTTGATCAGCGAAACATGTTATATAGTTGCAATGCACTCATTCAGATTAATCGTAATTAACGCAAACGGACTTTTCATGCACATGGAAACAAAACCTGTCTTCCTGCTTTCATTTACTATGCTATTGAGTGGGTTGAAAACGTAATATTGCTAACCCGTTGTGAACAATTAATACGATATCCGTAATCTGGTTCATGTGCAATAATGATTAATTCCGATTCGATAAAGCATTTAAGACGCTATTAACCGTGTGTGAAACAGTTTTAATCCTGATGAGACGCCGAGTAACTCGGCGTCTCATCTGAATCAAAGCTGTTTTGAGTGTGAGGCCACGAATAGCGTAGCATGGGCTAAATAGCTTCAACGTAGAGCTGTATTGTATTGAGTTCTATTAGTATTAATGATTAACAGTCCGGACGAGACAACCATTTGTGATGAGTATTCATGGTCAAATCTGATTGCAATTGTGAGTACGTGTTTGAACTTATATTTACTACATCTGCTATACATATGCAGCATGTAACGTTGTTGATAGGACAATATGCCAAGCCAGAAAGCTTGTAATGCTGCTCATTGAGCACTACGAATGAACCATAGAACGAGCGAAAGGACGAATGAACCAATGTACTAACCCTTTCCATGTTGTATATCCATGTAAGAAATAATCACGTCAGAAATTTTAATAAAAAAAGATTATTTTTATAATAGCATATTAACAAATGGCATTTTGGTTCAGACAGCAGCTGTAAAATCAGATCTATATTACACCATAAGCAAACAGAGCAGACCCTAATCAAACGGCTACTATAGGAGCCGTCTGGTCTGGGTCTACTCTGTTTGCAGATGCGCGAAAAGGCGCTTATATAAGAGAAAAGGTTAACGTACCAAAGAATCAACGAAAGTACGAGGTTAACAAAACTATGAACTGAACAAAGAAATTAACATTTAAATATGTCGACAGAGTGTTGCAAATTCTTTTCTAGTTTTCAAAGCTGACTGTCATTCCTAATACTCTTTAAAGTCAATTTTAATTGTGTTTGTTTGCTTCTCGGTCTTTTGCAATAACTAAGTCTGATGATGACTGATATGAGCCAGCTTCTTTAACGCAGTAACCTTCTTTCTGCTTAAAGTATTGGTAAACATTCAAAATTTACCCTCCGCGTAATGTCATATTAGCATGTATTTTATTATGGTTTGAATGCTAAAATTTCTGTTTTGTTATGTGCTCAAGCGGTTTGCTTGACTTTGATTATATCTTGTATTGTACAATGTATAGGGATGATAAACTGTATATGTTTAAATCCAAAATAAAGTGTATTCTGATTCTGATTCTGATTTAACCCTTACAACGCTAACTTTTCAAATGGACTATTCCAAATGTAGACAGGCCAAGCTTATGGTGAATATTAGGGGATCTTTCCAAAGAAAAGTGTAACATGACAAACATTGCAAACACTTGCTCTTATTTGTTATTTCAGGAAAACATCTATATAACGGCCATTTAATTGTTAATTAGTTGGTACTTCGGGCAGGTGGCTGCTTAAAGCAAGGTGAAAGTAAAACAGAACGCTCCCATTAAGCAGCACCTGTCTTTAACATAAATTGCTTAATGTAATTTAGTGGTCGTTATAGAGAGGTTTTACTGTAAAACCATGTGCTTATTAATATATCGTCGTAACAGACAGATTCCATTGTAATCTAACGTGTAAGACATGCAATTGCATTATGCATCACAATATTATTAAATCATCCTCCAGAGACATACACGTGGGTGTTTAAATGCAATGTTGACCCGAACATTTCGCCTTCTGCGATATTCAAATAAAACAGAATCCCTTAAGTCTTCGGTGAAAGACGTTTTCATTAACATTTGAAAGAGCCTTTTCGAATATCTAAACAGAAAAGTCTCAAAAGACACTTCCTTGTCATTATATTGTGACTCTAATCAAATAACGCTGTCTGAGAGCGTAAAAGTATTGTTCGTTTGAACAATAGTGATGACCCTTTATTATTGTAACCCTTACTCTGCTATATAAACCGCAATGTCTATTCCAATGCGAATTAAGTGCAGTTTTTATTACTTTCCATTCGATCAAGGTTTTGAGAACTTATTGACAGAGTGGCAAACAGTTTGGATCCTGATAAGACGCCGAGTTACTCGGCGTCTTATCTGGATCCAAACTGATTGCAAATGTGAGTCTGGTCGCGTTTAGCAGGATACGTTGTAACATGCTGCAGTTTAGACATTTAATTCACATCATGATTATTGTATTTAGACTTCAATTTCGTTCGCGTTACGTACTGTTCTCCTGACAGGGGAGCGTCGTCTTCAAGCAAGACATCAATTTCTGTTTAACCCTTTCCCTCATATAAACGTGTTTTCTCGCCGTTTCAAACAGAGAAGACCCAGATCAGACGGTTCCTATAGGAGCCGTCTGATCAGGGTCTGCTCTGTTTGCTAGAGTAAAATTTGAAAGATCTGTTTCTATACTTTCTAAAATCACTAAAATGTTCCACCTTCTATATTTCATTATAACCATTTTGTCCATGAATATTCAGTAGGTATTGAAATTTGGAATAAATGTAGAACAGGAAAAGGGTTAATCGAGGTTTTACTTGATTAAAATTAATGTTAAGAAATAATGACATTGTAAATACAGTAAAACCTCGATTATCCGAACACTAAAATACGTATTATCATCGATCTTTAAGACAGGTGGCAGCTTAATGCACGGTGAAAGTCATGCAGAAAGCTCCTGCATGACTTTCATCATGCATTAAGCAGCCACCTGCCTAAAAGGGTCTAAATTCGTTTATAACGAAAATTCGGATAATCGAGATTTTACTGTTATTATTAACACAGGAATATTTATTAATGACAGAAAGTACGGAATCAGATGTATATCATTTCATAGTACAGTTGAACTTCGATAACTCGAACTTCAAGGGACCGTACAAATTAGTTCGAGATAACAGGAGTTCGAGACATCCGATTTCTAATCTGAACGATTGCTCAAGGCAACAGCGTAATACAGGTCTAAAGTAATGCTGAAAGCTCCTACGGGAGCTTTCAGCATTACTTTAGACCTGTATTAAGCTGTCACATGTGATTCTAGATATCTGTAGTGATACATTTTAGAGCAATTCTGTATTGTAAGTTTTGGAAGGACTGGAGTGATTGTTCGAGTTATCCCGAAGTTCGAGTTATCTGAATTCGAGTTATCGAAGTTCTACTGTATTTCATAAGCAGAATATGAGCAAACGGCTAATACAACAGCCGCATGATCTGGGTCTACGGCCACGCTTCTATAAACCGGCTGGGAAGTTTCCTCACATGTAATATTCCATGCAACCACTCGGGATTCGAACTCTCATTGATGCGGGACTAGATAATTCTAACATCAACGACTTAATTCTATCTGGTACTATTGAGAATCCGCTACAACAGTTAAACATTTAGGAACTAATAACAAAGTTAACTAGAACTGTGTCCATGGGAAACAGACGTCCCCTTCTGACAAGTAGAATCCCTCTAATGCGACAACTTAATGAATAAACATGGGTGGCTTTATAAGCAGGTGGTTGCTTAATACAGGACAAAAGTAATGCAGAAAGCTCCCAGAGGAGCTTTCTGTATTCCTTTTGTCCTGCATTAAGCTACCAACTGCATCTAGCTTTCTGCATTACTTTTGCCCTGCATTAAGCTACCACCTGCATCTAGCACCCATAATAATACCTTTTTATGTGGTGGCATTAGCGGGGTTTTACTGTATTGTCTCTACATCCAGCACGTGTGTAGGTGGAACAGTTACAAAGTTCCGTCGCGTGGTTCATTTGTGAAAGTTTGAAGTAAATCTTTCAACTGGTGTGTGAGGGTTTGGACAGAACAAACAAGAATTTGCGGGACGTATATAAAGACGGATCGACAAGAGCAATGCTATATGCCTTCCACCTTCTTGGGGCCTAAATTCACATGCGTATGTATTCCCTATGCATCTCAACTGTTTCGAAGCTGTTTGCACAAGTACTGACTATGCTAAATGATTAAATAGAATTTGACTGAAGTGTGAACACGCGTTCTGAAATTTGATTAGCTCAAACACCAGTCTCCGGTGCAGTTCACTCAGATTTTGAACATATTTGAAAAATAGTCATAGGTGTACACTTATGTACCCTGTGCTGGTGATTAAATCATTATACGAGGATCTCTCAGACGCTATCACACAAATCGAGTCTGAATATGAACAACCAACTGCCACTTTGATCGTCCTTCGTGGATAGCAAATCAAGTACAAATGTATGTTTAACGCATGCGCCATTTTGATTAAAATGGATGGAACTCTTTGCATGGCTATGCTATTGAATGAATGTATTCAAACGTTGCTAATATATTACGAAACACTTTATGTTTTTCTGTAGATAAATTAAAATGCTGGCATCAATAGCTCTTCGTTTTCATAGAATCGTTTACTGGTGTTACATCTCAATGGAGTCGTTTGAAAACAATACATGGAAGTAATTGCGCCTTCGGGCCAAGCTACCAGCCATTCTCACCAATTACTATACACTGATTAACGGAGCTGCACCAATTAAAATCATAAAACCAAATTATATTAAATAACCAGCGGGGATTAAATGCATGGCTGCAATTTTGAATTAATAGTAAAGAGATTTTGTTATTATGGAATGAAATAGGTGTGTGATAATGACATTGGCAAATATGTACTTATTCTGTTGTTGGCGACCTAACTCGCTTGGATGTGAATGAGATGTCACGTGACTCGATGTCTCATCAGTGTTCTCTAATTCTGTAACGTTCCAAGCTATTTTCCAATGGAGAAATGCTGAAGGTTAAATAACTACTAAAGTTACGTAAATGTTTGAAACAGTTCTCTCAAGTTAATCCTTTATACTAGGGAAAGGGTTAAAAGCATGGATGACCTTTAGTAGATCGGAAAACAAGTGTTTCTTTGATAAATGAGTTCAAACCTTTGAAATAAGAATGTGTTTTAGAATTAGTTTGCTGAAATTATACGAACTAATATGAATAGACATCACTAGTTTACTAGATTAATTGTTAGTACATTGTATAGTGACTGACATAATGTCTCTAATAAAAAGATGTAAATATCCAAGAACAAAATGAGTTTTGTATTTAGCATTATCCCTTTTCCCGACGATTATTCATATATGAAATAATGACGTCATGAATATTAATAAGATTAGATTTTTTATAATGGCTTATGAACACATGGCATTTTGGCTCAGGAAGAAGCTGTAAAATCATATCTATATTGCACCATAAGCAAACAGAGCAGACCCTGATCAGACGGCTCCTATAGGAGCCGTCTGATCTGGGTCTACTCTGTTTGCAGATGCGTCAAAATGCGCTTACATAAGGGAAAGGGTTATATAGCAACCCTTTTAAACACAGGATACACGCCAATAATACCTTTTCAACAGTCTAAACCCAGATAAGAAGGCTCCGATAGGAACTATCTCATCTCGGTCTGCACTGTTTGTCATGTTACAGTTTTTTTTTTAAAAACGACCCTTGAATGATAAATGTAAGTATGACTTTTTTTAAATTTTGGAATAGTCGATTATGAAAAATCAGCGTTGAAATCCTTGGCCCTTTCTGTGCATTCGAGGGGTTGTATAAAAAACCCTCGAAGCAGCATGTTTCAAAGCAATAAGATCTCATAAAAACTATTTTGCCGCCCCATAAAACAAAATGATACCTTTTTCAGGTATTATCCGGGTGCGGTGTCGGTGTCGGTGTCTCATAGGTTCTAAACGTCTGACATTAGAATATTGCGATGTTTGTGTGTGTGTGTGTGTGTGAGAGACATGCTGTCTATCGATGTTTTGGTGGTGGTTGCGTCTTGTATGTGGCTTTGCCTGCTTGACTTTACTACCTTTTTATTAAGAAATTGTAACCAAACTCCACTTAGAAACCAAATGTAGGCAATGATATTAACAGAAGAAATCTTTGGCGGCGAAATGGTCATTTCACTGTTTTAAGTGTTAAACGTGATCCTATGACGTCAAGCCCACTATATAACATATGACCTTCTTCTTTATCTGTCATATGGTATTAAATGGCTGTCTCAAATATTTAACATTCTTTATTGAAACAGATCTAAAATTTTGTTTCTGTTAACCCTTTCCCTTATGTAAGCGCATTTTGACGCATCTGCAAACAGAGTAGACCCAGATCAGACGGCTCCTATAGGAGCCGTCTGATCAAGGGTATGTTCTGTTTGCTTATGGTGCAATATAGATCTGATTCTACAGCTTCTGCCTGAGCCAAAACTGTCCTGTGTGTATATGTCATTATAAAAATAATCTTATTAATATTCATGACGTCATTATTTTCTACATGAATATTCATCATGGAAAGGGTTGACCTTTGTCTAGAGCTCTAAGCCCAGTCTAGACTTGAAATTCTAAACAACCTGCACCATGATGAAACGCATGATCCAATTGGTTTTACATTCGGTCAGTAATATCTCAAATCGGAAGTAGTCATCATTGAACCTGGTCCAAATTTGAGCAGACCTTAATTTTTCATAGCAGTACAGGGGTTCAGATTTTGCCGATAAATCTACACGTCGATGTCCATTTGTCGCTTGAAAGGAAACTAACGTGTTTGCCGTACGTGATACCACATCATTTTGAATGCAATTTCAATATTTGAACAGGGACTTGAAGAGACGGTCCTCGTATCAGTTACGATTGTTTTCTGCACTTTTGCAGCAACACATCAATCAGACAAGCACGCTTCTTCGCTTAAGCAAATAAAATCTAAACAAATGGAATAGCCGATTTAAGGAAGGCCATGCTGAAAAGTCTAATCTATTTGATACTTGTTTTACTAGGATACAATTGGTGTTAGATAAACACACATCTATTTTTGATAAACACACACCTATTTGCCCAATGGAATTTAACCCTTACAGCTGTGAAACAAATTCAAATTCAAATTCTTTATTTCAGCTTTAAGCAAAGTACTTTGCTTCTAGCCATATAAATACAAATTATTAATGACAATAATGACAATACATGAAAGAATCAAACAAAACATTCACGTGAAGAGCTGTAATGTTACAAACAACAATGATGTATTAATGTCGTCTGCTTAGAAATTGACGTTAACTAAACCGGTATGGTTTGGAATTATTTATGTTTAAATTGAAAAAACAAAACAAAAAATATAATGATGAGTGTCAAACTGATTGGATCCAGATCGGACGCCGCGTAACGCGGCTTTTGGTCTGGTTCCAAACAGTTTAAAAAATATTAGACTAGTTGCGATCATCAGGATGAGTGTTAATTTCGTGTTAGTGTGATCACGTGAGCAGCATTGTACTGTTGGAGTGTCAAACTGATTGGATCCAGATCAGACGCCGCATAACGCGACTTTTGGTATGGTTCCAAACAGTTTACAAATATTAGACTAGTCGCGAGGATGAGTGTTAATTTCGTGTCAGTTTGATCACGTGAGCTGTATTGTAATGCTGGGCACGTGGTCACATCTAATCGCTGTATAGATGTCCGCCAATAAATAGTAGGTAGTTGGTGTGGCTAAGAAAATCGATTTTTTAATTGGTTGAGAGATTCGAGTGAATAACCTAACTAGTGATTGATTGTCACAGCCTAACTATGGTATATTTGACTGCATAAAGTATCGTTGTATATAGCGCTGTGTTGATAAATTAATAAGTTTTTTTTTTTTTTTTTTTTTTTTTTTTTTAATCGATAAGTGAACTTCGTAGTTTGTTTGCAAAATAAATAAATTTGCTTAGATTTAGCAATTCTTTTTTTTTTTGATGTAGACATCAGTTTATCAAATTTATTTAATGTTGGCCATCTATAATAATACTGTTTTATGTATTTAGTACGCAATTCGGCGTATAAGGGACAAATTAACAGAAAATGATATTCTGATTCGATTGCAGTTGTGTTACATACTTTACATGTTCTTTGATCTCTTGGGGTATTATTATATCTTCCCTTTTCTATCATAAGTTGATGGGATGATAATCTGAGTCTTGATATTGCGTTTCTGAATTTATTATCATAAATTAGATCTAAATAGTTTTCTAATTCAAACTCATGTTTATAGCGAACATAATAAAATAGTCTTCTTGAATTATTAATGTTGGTGTACCAAGTTTGTTTGAATTGATCTAATAGTCTCTGTTGAATTTGTGCAACATTATAGTCTGATAGCACCTGATCATTCCATATGTATGATAGACCTAAATTATCTAACGTGTGTTTAATGTTAAGTGCCCAGTTTTCACCTCTATATGTAATATTGCTGTCTGCGTCGTGCTTCATCATGTTATACACTTTTTTGATAATTGAATTTTCGTTTGAATTTAATATTTTTTGCCAATATTTGATTATGTTTATATGTCTGTTTATCTTAAGTGGAGTTCTGCCTAATTCACCATATAATCCATCAAGATTTGTTGAGATTTTGACTGATAAAACCTTTCGACAGAATTTGGTATGTATTAATTCAATGTTCTTTCCATCATGCCAGCCCCATACTTCGGAACAATAGTTAAGGATCGAACCTACTAAGATGTCAAATAACTTACATTTATTACTTGTTTTAAATTCATACTGCTGAAAAATAGAGAACAGTTTGTATAAAGCCTTCGAGGCGTGTTCTGCGATATATTTTTGTGTTCTGTTCCAATTTCCATTTCTGAATAACTGTACACCTAGATATTTAAAGGAAGGAACTATTTCTATCTTTTCATTATTTAGGTAGAAGTTATAATGTGTTTGTCTTTGGCTTCGTTCAAAAATCATAATCTTTGTTTTTCTTGTATTTATTTTTAATTTATACGTTTGACAATAATTCTCTAGATTGTAAATCATGCTTTGCAATGATTCCGGGTTTAGGCTAAATAATATCTGGTCATCCGCGTATGATAAAAGGAATAGCTTTACGTCATCTATGGTAAAAATACCTTCTATGTCTGTGTTTATATGATTTATTACGTCATTTACGAAATAAATGAAGAGCAGAGAAGAGGTTGCGTCCCCTTGTTTTAATCCAGTTCCCGATAGGATTTCATCAGATAGAGAACCATTCAGTTTAATAGAGCATCTTACTGAAGAGTACATGGCTTTTAACGCTTTAGTAAATTTCGTGCTTATATTTTCATTGATTAATTTTTGCCATAAAATAGAACGATTTATCTTGTCGAAGCATTTTTCATAATCTATGAAAGCACAGTATAATTTACTATTTGAGTGTAAAACTTTTTGAATTATAGAATTTAGTAAGAATACACAATCAGCTGTACTTTTACCTTTTTGAAAACCAAACTGGCAGTTTGAAATTTTTTCGTTCTCTATAGACCACTTATTTAATCTATTAAGTAGAACTTGAGAGTATATTTTTGCTAAAATATTATTTAGGGTTATTCCTCTATAATTTTTTGCATCGGTTTCGTCTCCGGTTTTAAATATTGGTGTTAAATAACCAAGTCCCCATTTATCTGGGTATTCAGATTGTGTGAATAATTTGTTAAATATTATCGTTAGATAGGGTGAGATGATATTTATAGATGATTTAATGATTTCAGCCGGTAACTCGTCAGGCCCACAGGCCTTATTATTTTTCTGTTTCATTGCTGCATAGATAACCTCCTGTTCTGTGATAATTGCGTCTAAGTAATTATCATTTATATCATTTTGTATTTCTGTGTTTTGTGTGTTTTCATTTATATTTAATAATTCGTTAAAATGTTGATGTAGACTGTCAATATCTATATTATTTACTGAGCTTGGTTTGGTAAAACATTTTTTTATTGATTTCCAGAAATTTCTTGGCTGCTTTTTTGATATTGATTCTAATTTTTGTCCTTGCTTTATTTTAAATTTATTTTGAGCTATTCTTTTTGCGTAATTATATTTTGTTCTAGCACGCGTGAAAAGAAGTCTATTTTCAGTTGATTTATTTCTTGAAAATTCGTTTCTAGCGGCTTTAAAAGTGACCTTGGTTTGTTTGCATTTGTCATCAAACCATTTATTATTATTTTTATGATATTTTTTATTATCTTTATTGTGCGATTTGGTGAAAACGCTCATTGCATTTTTATGTAGGAAGCTTGTAAGTATTTCTACGCTTTCATTTACTGTTATTTCAGGTTGAGTTTCGAGTTTTGATATTTCTTCTATATTTTCTGTCAGACTTTGTAGAAAAAAATCATTTTTTTCGTTTTGGAATTTCATTATTTTCGTGCTGTTGTTGCTAAGGGCTAAGTCATTTATGCATTGCTTATTTCTGTTGTATTTTAGCTTTAGGCTATAATATAAAGGTGCATGGTCAGAGAAACTACACCAGTCAAGAATGCTAAAGTCATGTATATATTCAATATTTTGTTTTTCCGTTATTAAGTAATCTGTTACACTCATACCACGAGATGAACAGAAAGTAAACTGACCTATGTATTTATCCTTGTGGAGTCTGCCATTTACTATAATGTGATCTGTTGATTTACATAAATTTACAAGCTTGCGCCCATTTTCATCTATGATTTTATCTTCATTGTATCTATTTAATAATGAATTTCGAGTTGATAGTATATCGTTATCTTCATCATCGCTATCATCAAGATATTCATCGTAAACTAATAGATCTGGTATTAACCCTGTTCTTGAATTGAAGTCGCCTGTAATATATGTATTTCCTAATTTATTATATTTCTCGATACCTTTTTCGATTTCTTCGAAAAAATCTATATCGTTTGATGCTAAAACTTTTGAGCCTTTTGGAGGGATGTAAATGCCACAAATATATGCGTTTTCCTCAGAATAAAGAATGTCGTTTCCTATTTTTAACCATATAATACCATTTTTGTTTGTTTCCACAATTGAGATATGTTTTTTAAGACATTTTTTAAAGTAAATAGAGATGCCTCCGCTGTAGCGTCCTCGTTTGGTTCCAAACGATTTATTTCCGTATAAATGGTAACACTCAAAGTTTTCTATTTGTAAATTTATCTGATTTTTGTCACTTAACCATGTTTCACTTAAGATTATTAAGTCATAAGATTTTAATATGTTTGTAAACTCAATGTCACCTATTTTTCGTGTTAAACCGTTGATGTTCCATGAAAGAATCTTAAGCTCTTCACCACTGTCCTAATTTGTTATTTCTTTGTAGATGCCTGTTGGTCCATCTTTCACTAGCAGTTTGGCTCCGTACCACTTCACACTTTTTCCTGCATTTATCTCCCTTTGTCTGATCGGGTAAAGTTCCTTGCGTTTGGCTAGTACAGCTTGAGTTTGCTGTATTCCAACACCGAGATTTGTTTCACTGAGCTCAGTCTGTTTGTCTATGGCTGTTGTCCTCACACTCTCTCTGTCCTTGTAGCTGTGGAATTTCACCACAATTGGTCGTGTGTTCGAGCCTTTTCTGGCGCCAATTCGGTGCGCTCTGTCCACGGTTATATCCTTTTGTATGTCTAGCTTTTCTTTGATGAAGTCAATAACTAAAGCCTCACAGTCTTCTCCATTACTTTCCGAGATACCATAGAAAAGCAGATTTTCTCGTTTGCTCATCGATTCCATATAGGATAGTTTGTCTTCCATTTGTTTGGCCTGAGTTTCATAGTTTTCAATGTTAAGCTTGAGATTTTGACATTGTTTATCTAGTGTTTTCACTTGGTCTGTCGTTGATTTCATTTGTTGGCTTGTGTCGTCGATTATTCCACTTAAGAATTCGTTGGATCTCTCAACTTCATGTAGTTTGGTACCCATATCATTTACTTTGTGCTCAAGATCATCAACTTTTGTGTGTATTTTGTTCACTGTTTTTTCTATAGAGTCAATTTTCTTTAAGGATTGGTGGTTTTCTTTGAGTGTCTGTTTCATTTGTTGCATTTCTTTCATTAGCTCTTGAGCCCACGGGGGTGGGCCTGCTTGGGCGAGGGTAGCGGTCGGCGCGCCATACGTCGGTGCATAAGGGGGTGACTGTACATATGATCCATTAAAACCATTTGGATAGTTCATAGCCATGTTTGGTTCAATTTGTGGTTCTAAGTTGTGTTGATCTGGTGAAAAGTGAAAATGGAATCGTTTGCATAGAGGGTCCTCTTGGGTAACTTCAATGTTTACATTTTGCTCACTACACGAGTGTTCACTAGAACCAGTTTGACCAGTATGTGTAAGTGTAAATGTATTGTCCGATAACAATGGCGATATACCTTTTCGTTTACTTGCCTTGACTGTCTTTCTGCCCGTACTCAAACTCGCTGAATCTGTGGTTTTGAACGGTTTTCGCTTTTGTCGAGGCATGAAGAATACTTTATCCACATTTTCCACTAATTTATATGTCCAGAAAATTATTAGAAATCCAGGTTTTATTAAATAAATAACGAGCTGATTGTTTCATGTATTGACCACTACTTGTCCAAACAAACATAGTTGAATATCGGTATCTCGAGCTTCAAGGGACCATACAAATTTGTTCGAGATAACAGATGTTCGAGTTATCCAATTTCTGATCTGGACATTTTCTTAAGTTTACAGTTTAATGCAGGTCTAAAGTAATGCTGAAAGCTCCTGTCAAACGTGTTTTTAGATATGCGTAGTAATGCATTTATTGCAATTTTGTATTGCACATTTTGGAAAGACTGAACTTTTAGTTCGAGTTATCCCGAAGTTCAGTTATCCGAGTTCGAGAAATCGAAGTTCAACTATATGTCTGTTAAGATTTTGGATCTGGTACAATTTTGACTACTTCCGATTAGAAAAATATTTTGGGAAACTACTGACCGAGTGTCAAACAGTTTAGATCCTGATCATCTGCATCCAATATGTTTGCACGTGCGAGTTCCGGTCGCGCATATCGAGATAAGGGTTAAGCAAAACGCCAAAATATTTTATTTAATGTGCGTCTACTATGCAAGATGGATATTAGCTGGGCAAGGGCGCACGCCAATAATTAGAAAAAGCATGCAAAAGTATATTACAGCAGAACCTCTCTAAAGCGACCACTCAATAAACATTCATGTCTTTAAAAGCAGGGGTGCTCAATGCAGTACGAAAGTAATGCAGAAAGCTCCTGTAGGAGCTTTCTGCATAACTTCCATCCTGCATTAAGCTACTAATTGCCTCTACAAACCCCACAACGTGAACTCTGTTTATGATCACATAAAAGAGGTTTAAGTGTATTTATATTTACACCGTCGTGTCTTTAAGATTGAGCGTGACATCTAAAGTTATACTGTCCTCCCACAATAATAAAATTAAGTAAAACTCAGAAATTTTTCAGATGGAGATGAATCTCAAACAGTGCAGGTCCTCATACACAAACTATTAGTATGCGTTTATGCTGGTTTTATTTTTACCCGACATGTCTCAGTATAGAGACGATTCCAAGGGGTGGTCACATCGCAGGGTTTGGTGGAGAAATAAAAACGTTATTCTTGAAAATAATTTCATTTACGCATGTTATCTGGACCTCCGCATGATGCATGTTTATTTGGTTTATTACTCTCGGCATGTTTCTCTTGTGCGGTAATGTGCTGTCCAAGCTTAATACATGTAAAACCAACTGCAATACTATGGTGAATATTACTCCAGTAGATCAGAAAGGAAGTGTTTGTCAGCAAAATCTAAACATAGTAGACCCAGATCAGATGGAACCAATAGGAGCCATCTGATCAGGGTCTCTGCTGTTTGCTTATGATATAATAAATACATGATTCTACAGATTCTGACATTAAAAAAACATTCCTGTCTCTATGTGCCACTGTAACAATTAATGTGATTAATAGTCACGGTGTCAGTATTTTTACATGACTATTCATGGACAAAAGGGTTAAAGACGATGAGAAAACACATAGTAATGCTACTTCAAGTTATTACATTTTATGTTTATGACTAATTTGTTTTTGTCTCTTGCTTCTTCCCATGCATGAGTAATGTAGATCTCCCGGAAGACCCTGTCTGATGATGATGCAATGCTATTGCAATATTATACTGATTACAGTGAATAGCACTCTAGTTCCAAGATGAGATCTTCTGATTACTGTAAGTCTTTTCACACTGAATGACAGCGCATGCCCTTTTTTCACCGTTGTCACATTGCGCATTGTCTGTTGCCTTGATTCCATTAACCCGTCGCTTGCTATTCACGTCAATATACCTATCTGTAAATAGTGAAGACCCAGATGAGACAGCTCCTGCAGGAGCTGTCTCATCAGAGTCTGCACTATTTACAAGTTGATTGTGCAACCAGTCCACAGCAGAGATTTCACAGCGAAATACTTGTACACAGTGAAGATATATGTAATTATACAACAGGGTATGGGTAAAATAGGAGAAATGTATTTTAAAATTCAGCAAGAGAAGGGTTAATTAATATTCACGTCTCTTCTTCACTTGAATCCAATCTCATTAGCCTGCATTTGATTTGGAACGAAATGTCAAATACAGTCGTGAACCGAATGATTCGTTTTGTGAGTAGAAACAATTCAATTTAACTTCCTTGTCGCTGTAATAAGATTTACTTATCCCATACTTAGCAAAACATATGCTGCATAACACGCTTTGGGGCTCGTTTGTATTGTATGCCAAGCCGTTCGCCCGCAAAACCCGAACATGACAAGAGTCTGCCAACAATATGTATCAAGAAGTGACGCCGAGTAACTCGGCACCTCATCAGGATCAAAACCGTTAGACGCCAGGTCAATAGTTTCTCAAAAAAAAAGCAAATAAAACATGGGACAGGTTACAGTTTGAGGAGACATCGTTTTTTCAGCAGACTAAAGTTTAAACCAGTTGAACATCTCCTACAGCTGCTGTCATTATTGTAGAGATATGCATCTCATATTGTGAAGAAGCTATACAGCTTGTAGATCTTAATGTTGATATGATACAGTGTCATTGAAAATTGATTGCGCATTTAATCATATATATTTACAGCAATTTTCACAGTTCTAACAGACTGCATGTCGCCGGAACATCGTGGATATTGGAAACCTGTTAAGATACCAATGCGGTGAGTAAACAATCAAACACACATTGCAAACGGTTGCGCCATTTCAGCTGGTACCTTGCTGTTAAAATATATGTCTCCTCAATTTTGGGTCTACAGTATAACCTCTCTATAACGGCCACTAAATAACATCAAGTATTTTGTGTTAAAGGCAGGTGGTTGCTTAAAGCAAGGTGAAAGTAAAACAGAACGCTCCTATAGGAGCGTTCTGATTTACTTTCACCTTGCTTTAAGCAGCCACCTGCCCTAAATACCAACTAATTAGCACACTTTAGTGGCCGTTATAGAGAGTATTTACTGTATTCAAAATTGAGTATGTCCGATTCGATTTAGCTTTTTAAAAAACTATTGGCCGAATATCAAACAGCTTAGATCCTGATTACACACCGAGCTACTCGGCGTCCAATTTGGATCCAAGTCGTTTGTAAATACGGTTCGGGTCGCGAATAACGGGATACAAAATAAATGCACTGACACATAAAGTAAGGAAATGCCACTTACCGATATAAAGCATCCGTCTCTGATACGAACAGCAGCGAGAAAGAGTGGGATGGTGTCACAATGTTCTATATCTGAAAACATTAAAATTATTTATCAGTAATAGTTAACATATATAAAACTGTCATGCATTGTTCATGTTTATATTGTCAATAAACAACACTTATACAAAATGGTTTTTTTGTTACTGCATAATTTTCCCTTAACCCTTTACATTAACTGTTCAATATTCATGTAAGAACTAATGACATCATGAATATTTATTAGTTAAAATTTTGAAATGTAAAGTTTACACACAAGGGAATTCTTTGCTTTGATAAAATCTGTAGAATCAGACCTATACCATGTAATAAGAAAATAGAGATTATTATTTCTAAAGTAAACAGAGCAGACCATGGTAAGCCGGCTCCTATGTCTACTCTGTTTGCAAAGATGCGAAAAGGCGTTTATATGAAGGAAAGGGTTCACTATGTATCTAATGGATACTTATGATAGACATAATGACTGTATGTGCATTACTGTAGAAGCCCTCACACCCGGACATTAAATGTAGCATACACATTGGTATTGGAGACAGATGAGAGCTTAACGCTCCTATAGGAGCTCTCTGCATGACATTCATTAAGCAGCCACCTGCCTAAAAGTATCTACATTATTTTCTACTAGAATTAGGGTGTAGAGGGAGTTAGTGCAATTAGCTGATCTGAATAATTGCATTATGATCAAATAAATATTAGGCTGACAAAAACTGTAAAATCTATATCAATTCACAATCAAACAGATTAGACCCTGGAGGAATCATCTGACCTGGAACTACTCTGTTTGTAAAGGCGATGAAAGACGTCTTATCAGACACTTTATTAAGACGTGTAGTCTACATAGCAGATCGTCATAGTATATATATAAAACATTAACTCATTCTCTCCTAGGCTATTTTTAGACCAACCTCTTTGAATGTATCTACCAAAAAGGAGCATTAACTGGAGGAAAGGAAAAATATATAATTTTGTAGATTGAAACCATTGTGATAAATAAAACATTTGCTCCTATAGGAGCAAATGCTCTATTTATCAAAATGGTTTCATAAAGTGACTTCCATAGATGCGAAAAAATGCATCACTAGGGGATAATGTGTTAACCACATTTTGAAAAAAAGTAATATTACAACAGTTTGATCATCGTCTCATCGATATGGCACAATTAAAGATACATTTGAATCTCTGAAACACTGCAGACCCTAATAAGAGGGTTCATCTGGAAGCCCTCTGCTCAGTTTATATTGCATGTATTTGTAAATGTCAGTGCACTCAAATGGTGCATTATGTCAGAACATATCTATGCAGTAGTCTTAAACGACCATCAAAACATTATAGGTCTGTAAGGCAGGTAGTAGCTTTATGCAGATCAAACGTAATGCTCCTTTAGAAGCTATCTGTATTACTTTTGCCCCGCATTAAGCAACCACCTGCTTTTTCAATAACTTAATGGTCGCTTAACCCTTTCCCTTATGTAAGCGCATGTTGACGCATCTGCAAACAAAGTAGACACAGGCCGTCTGATCAGGATCTGCTCTGTTTGCTTATGGTGTTATATACATGTATTTCTTATTATACAGCTTCTGCCTGAGCCAAAATGCCCTGTGTTCATATGCCATTATAAAAATAAAAATAATCTTATTAATATTCATGACGTCATTATTTCCTAAATGAATATACAACAGGGAAATGGTTAAGAAAGGTTCTACTGTGTGTATTACATATTGCGATTACTAAGTTAATTGTTTCCCTTTCCCAGCATCATGTTTGTCCTTCAATTATCACCACTCTCGCTTTACCCATTACATTGTTCTGCTTGAAACAAACACCATTGAACATCAGCCATCGATTTTACCCTTCCCAAGCTGATTTTCCAAAATTCCAAAAGGTCAAGTTTACCGTGAATACTCGGGGATAATTTTCAAGAAAAACGTAACATGACAAACAGTGCAGACCCTGATAAGAGGGCTTCTCTTCGACGTTTGCAAACAACATTATTAACCCTTCTCTTGCTGAATTTTTAAAACACATTTCTCCTTCTTTACACAAGCCCTGTTGTATAATTACATATATCTTCACTGTGTACAAGTATATCGCTGTGCAATCACTGCTCTGGAGTGCATTGGTTGCACAATCAACTTGTAAATAGTGCAGACCCTGATGAGACAGCTCCTGCAGGAGCTGTCTCATCTGGGTCTTCACTATTTACAGGTAGGTATATTGACGTGAACAGCAAGCGAAGGGTTAACTCGTGTCACACATTTATTTATTAGTATAGTAACCATTGTACTGCAAGTACATGGCGCTGAAAAGCAGAAACCATTTCAATCATGGCGTATTATCAAAGCTCGTCAGCGAATAGAGTCAAATTAAGGGCTCTGATCAGGATCTGCTCTGTTTGCTAACGGAATTTAAAATATCGGTTTCTTTACCTTCTAAAATGGCGACAACATACCACTTTCCATATTTCATTATAATTATCTTGTCCATGAAGATTCAGTAGGTATTGAAATTTTGAATAAACATAGAGCAGGGAAAGGGTGAAACTTATCCTGGTAAAATATTGCATAATTTAGGTTAACCCATGCTTGACTATCAAAAGCTTCTTGCAACAATCCGTGGTGCCCTTGCAATGCGCACTGAATAACATTGTGTATGTACAGGGGTATAAATTACACCCCGACAACCCCGGCCAGCTAATATCTGTTGTGTAATTAGTAATTAACATTTTGCAGACTGTAAACACAATTAGAGAATTTTGTCAGATTACTGTTCCAAACAAAAGCCTTTGAGTGCCACATTGAAATATATCTTCGCACATACAACAAACCATTGCACTATATTACTATATGGAGGAGAGTATTTCAGAAACGATACATGGTCTAAACAATCGCCGAGAGGTGACCAAATAATGTTTGCTTAACCCTTTCCTCCATAAATACGCCTTTCTATGCCTCTGTAAAAATCACTCGTTGAACCCATTGTGATATATAGAGCATTTGCTCCTATAGGAGCAAATGCTCTATTTATCACAATGGTTTCAAACTACAAAATTCTTAAATGTTCATTTTCTCTAGTAAATGCTCCTTTTTGGTAGATCTGTTCAAAGAGGTTGGGTCTAAAAATAGCCTATGGAGGAATGGGCTGATTTTGGATCTGGAGCAATTTTATCAGTTTCCCATTCGATCAATATTTTGAGTTTTGAGAAACTATTGACCGGGTGCCATACAGCTTGGATACTGGTGAGACGCCGGGTTACTCGGGGACTCAACCGGATCAAAGCTGTTTGGTTGCAAATGTTGGGATACTGGTTCAAGGCCATGAAGGAATCGTTTTCAAATATTCTCCAAGTCTTACAAATACTGTTTTGACGGGTATGAGGCCATGAGCCAATTTTAACCAGAGCAATGTTTTACTTGCACTGAGAAGATTGTGGTTTGCCCCTAAAGGCGGATGGCTCTGGTGTGCAATGTGTAGGACTCAGAGGTCTAGATAAGATTCGTAAATTTAAACATTTTCAGGCATAACGTCCCTTCGAGACGATTCTAAAGAGTTGTCACAGTATAAGGTTTGGTGGAGAAATGATGATTGTAGTATTTGGGTACGCATTGTTATCTGTAGTTCCGTGTCATAGTAATTGCTGGCTACAAACGTGCGGCTACAAACGTGCGACTAACTTATATACTCTGATGTTGATATAGATCTCGATTGTGTTTCTATTTCAAAACTAGAACAGGTCTCAGAAACGAGATGGCATATGAAAATCATCAACAACCCTAGAGGCACCCACACCCACACCCAATTCCACACCCTTAACAGACCTTTGATTGATTTTTCAAAGGTTTACCATTGATTAAACAACATTTCATTTACAGTAGAACCTTTCTTAATCGATCATTGAAAAGAAGTCTAAATCTGGATTTCCAAAAACAGGCGGTAGCTTAATACAGGGCAAAAGTGGTACAGAAAGCTCCTATAAAACAGCTTTATGTATCCTTTTACCCTGCATTAACCCGTTCCCTCATAGGCTAATTTTAGATCCTTTGAATTTTAGATCTTTGAATAAATCTATCAAAAAGGAGGAATAACTAGAGAAAAGGACCTTTGTTTAGAATTTTGTAGTTTTGAAACCATTGCGATAAATAGAGCTCTATTTATCACAATGGTTTCAAAAAGTGACTTTTACAGGGGCGTAGAAAGGCGTTTTTATGGAGGAAAGGGTTACACTTCTATCTTCAATAAATAAATGACAGCTTAAGACAAGTTATACTGTATTCTACGACATCAACGTCATTACATCAGTGTGCAAGTTAACTCATTCTGTCCTACGCTATTTTTAGACTCAACCTTTTTGAATTAATCTACCGAAAAGGATCAATAACTAGAGAAAAGGAAAATTTTAGATTTTTGTTTTTGAAACCATTGTGATATAGGAGCAAATACTCTATTTATCACAATGGTCTCACAATGTGATTTTTATAGAGGCACAAAAATGCGTCACTAAGGGGGTAATGTGTTAAGCATTTATCCAGGCACAGTAGGACATCCGGGTAAAACCATCGATCTATATCATACCAATTGCGGCCTTCTCATGGGAAATATCCGACATATTTTGGACAGTTTGAACTTTTCCCAGACATATACGAGTACATGTACAAGGAAATACTGCGACACACTTTATTCAAAGATCGCTCTATACAAATACACCAAATGAAGTTTACTTCTCTATGAAGTTGATATGGATATCATGAAAACTGCGTTTGAAGTTGATGTCCGGGAAAGAAATTCACCTCCTTGTCCTACAGTTGAATGCAATTATCTTTTGAAAATTTGATTTGCGAGAACATAGAATATGAAAGCCAATTTCTTAAATGATGTGATTTTCACGTTCTGATAGCATCATTCATTTTATCTCAAAAGAAGTCATATAAAACATTGCATGATAGAGTGAGCTTCAACGGACAATCGAAAGCCATGCATTCTCATCAATTACTGTATATTGATTAGTGAGGTTGTGGCAAATAAAACCTTTACCAAGCTATTAGTAAATGTGCACGTCATAATACTCTTAACAAATATTTTGCGTAACACAACACAGTGCATTAGATACATGTGCGCACTCAAGTTCTAATATCGTCAATTCTCCACCGAACCATACGTTATGACCACTCTTTAGAATCGTCTCGAAGAGACGATTCTAAAGAGTGGTCACAACATAGGGTTTGGTGGAGAAATAAAGAAGGTATTCTTGAAAATGTTTGAAGTTACGCATCTTATCTGGACCTTTGACAAAACATAAAACGCTGCTTAGAATGATGTATCACTGACGTCAAAGCTGTTTGTTGCTTCAGTATTTGAAGAACAAAAAATAATACGAAAAAGGACAGATTTTTACATCAGTTCTGTTACATGTTTAAAATAACATGGTCAACACCCTTATTTGCAATATCATTGGTATGATCTCGAGACATCACAAAGCAACAATCAAATGAAGTTATATTTGAAACATTTCTACTAACAGCAACAAAAACATTTTGTATCGAAAATGAACTAAATCCGTTTAAAATGCGAATATGTTGAATTAGTCTAATTTTGATAGGATTACTGTAATCATGTTTGTTTTAGTCAGTGGCCATGATCAATCACTTGACATACTCAATATTATTCACACCGTCTTGTATAGGATATGTATATACAGTAAAACCTCTCTATAACAGCCACAAACTTGTGTTAATTAGTTGGTATTTAGGGCAGATGGCTGCTTAAAGCAAGGCGAAAGTAAAACAGAACGCTCCTATAGGAGCGTTCTGTTTTACTTTCACCTTGCATCAAGCAGCCATCTGCCTTTAACACAAAATACTTGATGTAATTTAGTAGCCGTTATAGAGAGGTTTTACTGTAATCATGTTTGTCTCAGTCAGTCGCCATGATCAATCACTTGGCGGGTACTTCAACAGTATCCACACCGTCTTGTATAGGATATGTATACACTTAATATTTACTAGTCTGCTAAGCGTGATCCGCCTCAGTGTCTCATCAGAATCCAAGCTGTTTGACACTCGGTCAAACGTTTCTCAAAAGCTTATAGATAATACAAAATTTATTTACAGTAATGAGCTATGCCCTCAAAGTGATATTTATTCATTTGACTTTTACATGTACGGTAGATACTGTCTTAAGCGGTCATTCATTTATCGAACATGGCAAAAGTAATGCAGAAAGAGCTTTCTACATTACTTCTTATCTGCATTAAGCTACCATCTGGTGTACAGGCTCATAATTATTCCTTTTCATCATGAATGCTTAAAACATGTTCTACAGTCCCCAGGTGTCGTTCAGTCTCCATATAATTATACTGCCTCAAGATGTGACTACATTAGTTCTATTTTGATTTAACAAAGCCATGTGTCATTATTTCTTCGACAAAGTTTGCATTTATCAATATAATGTTTATACTGGCCATTTAAACTTGATCAATTCTGGCTTAGTTCAATGTCTGCCCGGTTCCTCATTGGACAAAAGCGACGCAATATGTGTACGTCAATTAAACGCGTATCAATGAAATGTTTGAACTAGTAGAGCTGATGATATGGATTAGTTAATCCTTAACTTCCTAAATCATTTAAACTAACTCCTCCATCTCTGAATGTTAATTAAACACACTAATGTAGAAAACGATTTTACTGAAGAAAATTATTTGTTATAAAAACAATACCGACGTTGATAAAAGAGTGACCTGGGGAACCCTTTGATCTGGGTCTACGTAGTGTGCAAAATTCTTATATATCCGAGTATCGTAATTTAAGGGTAAAGTTGATATGCAATCAGCAAACTTTAAACAAGCTGAAATGAAAACCGCATGTGTGCCTTGGAGTCATTAATTCAACGATTGAAACCCATTATCTGGTGTCTCTTCTCTTACTAAAATACTACGTCAGTCGCTCTGAAAACAGTTGAAATTATCACAAATAACAATTTATTAATGGACTTGCATCGACTATTAATTACTTAACATGCATTTATATCTAAATCTGAGCTATTTTAAAACAGTTTCACTTCCAATTTATTCGCACTATATTTTAGTGATATTGTTTCCAGCTGTTGTTTTCTCCTAAATCATTTCTTTTGAAACAGTAAACCTTTACTGCATGACTATTTACGTAAAAATAATGGCACCATGAATATTAATTATATTAACTGTTAATAATAGCACATGGAAAAAGAAATTATTGGCCCTGGCAGAAAATGTAGAATTTTATCTCTATTATATCATAAGCAAGCAGGGTTGACCTTGATCAGACGGCTCCTATAGGAGCCGTCTGATCTGGTTCTACTCTGTTTGCATATTTGTGGACAGTCCTGTTTATGGAGTATAGTGTTAAAGTACAGTAAATTCTCGCTATCACGACCACTCAAATGAAGTCTTATTCTGAGGTGGCAACTTAATGTAGGACAAAAATGATACATTTATTTAGGAGCTTTCTGTATCGCTTTTGCCCAACATTAGTGATAGATTAATAGATTTATTTCGGCGAACAGAAAACATAACATGGTTGATAAAACATGTATCACATCATAATGAATAGATATAAATAAATTATGCATAGTAAAACAATGACATGCTTTCTATACCAAGGATAACACAAGAAAGAGCATGCTCTTATTTCCATTGTGGTCCTTAACACAGGTGGCATGACATAGAGAGGCTTTAAGATATAATATGAATACTATCACAAAGTGGATGCTATATCACATAAATAAACTAAAAAAGTCCTATTATTAAAATAAAAATTTAAAAACAGCATCAAAAGCAGTAACAATGATAAATACTACCACGGACAAAAAATGGGTACACCATTTTCGTATCATAAACTTCCTGTTTTTACAGACGCCTTTGTTATTAAACGATGTGGTGGCTTTAGCGATACACTACTTTGAACTGAGGGTAATATGTTATTCTTAATTATTAACTTGTTGAATAACTAATATTGGTCCAACCATCTCAAAATGCGTAAAAACGTATCAATGGAGAAAACGTTACTTTATGACAAACATAAGTCTTTTGATCTGCGTCTGCTCTGTTGGCGTCTGCTCTGTCTTAGATGCTCGATTTCCGTACTTTAAGAGTTAGACGCATCTACGGTTTAAGAAAAACAATGTCAGCTCAAATTTCGATCCATGGCAAGTCTGACTACTTCCGATTCGAAATAACGTCTGAGAAATTTATGTCCGAGTGTCAAAAAAATGGCTCCTACTCAGTCGCCGTGATACATGTACCAGACGTTTGATCTGGATCTAATTTTAATCAGGGATTTTCAACATTGCAGAAACTGAAAATTTATATCTATATTAATTCAAAAACAAACAGAGCAGACTTCGATTTCATGGCTCCTACAACAGCCATCTAATCTGGGTCTTCTCTATTTTTAAAATTATTAAAATGCACTTCTATGAGGTAATGGTACTGTAAGCTGATCGTGAATTTTGTAGATTTAATAGCTTTTTATCGCTCTTATGAAACTATTAAAATGTGTGTGTGTTTGTGTGCATGCTTTTACTTTATACAGTTTAAAAGATATTAAACTTATCAATATGATACATCTATAGAACTGTGCTTTCAGGCTTGGATTGTTCTTATAGTTATTATATGATATCACGAATCTAAAAAACAAATTGTACAAATCATTGAGATATTAATGAAATCTAAACAAAATATGTATTTTCACATACCGAATTGGCAGCTTTCCGTTTTATCAATTAAAGATTAATTGCAACTCGCACATGCTGATCATTAATTATCAGTTTTCAACATCTAACCAAATTTTCTAATTCTGAATTTGGCACGCAGTTAGAATCTGGTGATATTGCCAAACTTGTTTCTTAGAAATGACGTTCTAATGAAGTAAAGTGAATATTAACCTTTTCCCTTATGTTAGCGCATTTGACGCATCTGCAAACAGAGTAGACCCAGATCAGACGGCTCCTGTAGGAGCCGTCTGATCAGGTTCTGTTCTGCTTGCTTATGAAATTGTAATTGCTTATGGTGTAATATAGATGTAATTCTACAGCTTCTACCTGAGCCAAATTGCCATGTGTTCATATGTCATTATAAAACAATCTTATTAATATTCATGACGTCATTATTTTCTACATGAATACTCTTCAGGGAAAGGGTTAACATCGATGTGAAAAAATAATAGCTGCTCAATTCTGGATCTGGTGCATTGCTTGACTACTTCCAGTTCAATCAAATTTTGGGAAACTAATGACTGAGTGTCAAACAGCTTTGATCCTGACGGGATGCCAAGTAACAACGGCGACTCATCTGGATACAATGTATTTACATGATACAAGTCGCTGTAAGGCGGACAGACCCGTTTACTCCATAGATACGCATTTCTACATCATCGCAAACAGAGTACGCCCAGATCAGACAGCTCCCATAGGTGTCGTCTGCTCAGGATATGTTCCGTTTGTTTAACATTCTCTTGCTGATTTTTAAAATACATTTCTGCTTCTTTGCTCATGCCCCGTTGTATAATTACATATATCTTCACTGTGTACAAGTATTGCGCGGTGCAATCACTGCTCTTGAGTGCATTGGTTGCACAATCAACTTGTAAATAGTGCAGACCCTGATGAGACAGCTCCTGCAGGAGCTGTCTCATCTGGGTCTTCACTATTTACAGGTAGGTATATTGACGTGAATAGCAAGCGAAGGGTTAAATAAATATCGATAGCAATATCTACAGTTTCTATAATGGCAAAAAAGACCAAAATAATAAAAGTGTCCATGTGCCATTTTAAAAAGATTTACTTAATGTTCCTGATGGCATTATTTCCATTATTATTTTTCATTATTGTTATTGTCATTAATATTCCTGACGTCATAAAGTACATAGTTAAGAGTAGTGATTAAACCAGTTTGAATAGTGCAGTATAGTTATTTCTTCTGGTCGCCGTCTTGCTATAGATTATTGTAAGTTGAATTAATCATTGCAAGTCCTTTTATGTCAGTGACGTCGTTGTTTTCCATGTTTTGATACTATTTTGTTATTTTATACTCTAATAAGGTCCCATGGACGAAATATGTTAGTTTTAAAGTAATTTTATAAAGGACTTAATGGAGAATATGTGTGTCCTTTAAAACATGCGCAGAGCTTCAGATAAATTCCGTAAATTCGTAAATTAAAATATTTTCAAGTATAACTTCTTTATTTCTCCATCAAACCCTATGGTGTGACCACTCTTTAGATTCATCTCAAAGAGACGATTCTAAAGAGTGGTCACAACATTGGGTTTGGTGGAGAAATGACGATTTTAGTATTTAGGTACGTACCATTATTTGTAGCTCTGCAGGTGATTGTTGTAGGCTAAAAAGGTATACAGGGCGAAGCAGGTTCCCGTAAGTAACTTTCGGTTCTGCATGTACTCTTTACATCATAGAGGTCACCGTCAAGAATAAACCCTTTACACCATAAATACTCATGTAAGAAATAATGACACCATGAATATAAATTAGAATAATTGCTATTATAGCACATGGACACGATCTATTTTGGCCGTGACAGAAACTGTGATATCATAATTATCTATATTATTTCATAAGCGTACATCCTGATAAGACACTGTGTCTCACTTAGACACGAATGTTGACATATTAAGATGATACAAGAAGAGAAACGCAGTAAGTTGGCTTTCGAATCAGGTCAGAAGCCAATTAAACCAGATTAGAAACCTTACAAAATATGACTTAACTGATATTAAGCTGCACAGATTATAATTCTCTCAGTCGCAAGTTTAGACATGTTCGTCATAAAATCACAGTAAACTGGTATATTACCATGACGATCTGATCAAACTTAATACATTGCCGGGAAAGCTAATACAAATGATATGTTAAACATACATTAACCCATTCCCCCCCCCCCCCCACGATCCCATATATGGGACATAGGCAAACAATGTAGACTCTGATCAGACGCCGCATAATGCGGCGTCTGGTCAGAGTCTACACTGTTTGCTGATAGGAATTTCAATATAAAACAAAACGAAATTGATCATTTAGGCCAGGCACCCATAGACAAAAATGGACTAATCCGATATATAAACATGGAAGAACCCACTGGGCACAAATGGGTTAAACTGTCGCTTATCCCAATACAATAGAACCTGTCCTAAGCGGCCACTTCTATACTGTTTGGTACTGGAATTTGACAAATATGTTTCTTTAGTTGCTAAAATGGCTACAATGTTTTACCTTACATACTTCATTACAACTATTTTCTCCATGAATAGTCTGTAGTAATGGAATTTGGAGTAAGTACAGTAAATTCCCCCTAATGCGACCACCAAAAATGGGTATAATTCTGGGCGGCAGAGGCAGGTGATAGCTTAATGCAGGACGAAAGTTATGCAGAAAGCTCATATGGTAGCTTTCTGCATATCTTTCGTCCTGCATTAAGCAATCACCTGCTTATAAATGCAGAAATGTTTATTCATTACGTGGTCGCATTAGAGGGGTTCTATTGTATAGGACTGGGAAGGGTTAAGTTAATGAAATGGTTTGACTCTTTGCTACTGCTTGATATTATGTGATCAACTTTGCAAACTGATTGGATCCAGATAAGGCCAAGAGTAACTTGGCGTCTCATCAGAATTCAACCTGTTTGATGTTATTGTTAAGTTTGTCCAATAATTGAAGAAAATGAATAGAAACAAACAACAAATTTTGAGAATAGCAAGACAGGACAGTGAAAGAGTTAGAAAAATCCCTATCAACACGGTGTTATGATCACATAAGAACTTGTATTCCTCTGTGAGACTGTCTATATTCGCAATTAATGCACATGATAACTGTCTTTATTTAAAATTTATTACGAATATCTGTTTTCCACGAGAGTCAAATAAATAATTCTCAAACAATTAAGATGTCAGAAATGTTCTCCAATTTAATTGATCTGCAACATAAAATCGCAATTAAATGCTCCTATTGAAAGCAGAAGCGAGCTGGTACACTTGATGCGATTTGCTTTTTCCATGCTGTAGAAAACTAATGTTTTGCATATGTTCCAATCTGATGCATATTTACGGCAAACTCCCTAGTATAAATATCGATCTTGAAGACAAAAGACAGCTTAATGCTGGATGTAAATCATGCAGAAAGCTCCCTATTGGAGCTATCTGCAAAAAAAAATGTCCTGCATTAAACAGTCACCTTCCTAAAAGTATCTAAATTCTTCTCTACTAGAATTCCGGTTTAGATTGGTTGTAGTGTACATATTTCTGATGTGTTCAAGCTTTTATGAGATTACTGACATAGTAACACACAAATTGATACATATTTATCTTGATCAAGCTATTTGCAAATGCAATGTTACACATAGCATGATATAGATTATTGCATCTTTAATAGGGAAGAATTTCTCGAAGACGACTACTAAATTTATAAACATGGAGCCTTTAACCCTTTCCCTCATATTGACGACTTTTGACGATTCTGTAAAAGTCACTTTGTGATACCATTGTGACAAATAGAGCATTTGCTCCTATACATGTAGGAGCAAATGCTCTATTTATCACAATGGTTTCAAACTATAAAATTCTAAAAAGTTTCCTTTCAGATCCGGATTGAGACCTCATTTGGCGGTCATAATAAAGAGAGTTTAATGCATGACGCAAACAAGTTATAAATGGCAATACAAATCTAATTAGCTAAACAAAACCCCCGTATCCTACGCGAGTTTCGTCAGATCGGTCCAACCAGAGTGGTGAAGCATTTACTGTTAGTCATATGACATTTCACTGCAGCTGTGCCCGTAATTTTATTCTTTCGTCGCCACACGCGAATCTGTGACAACATTTGCAAACAGTTTGGATCCAGAGGAGACGCCGAGTAACTCGGCGTCTCCTCAGGATCCAAACTGTTTGATTGTCCGAGTTTGTGTTTGAAAGGACATTGAAGAAGAGGTCACTTTGAAAACATTAAGAAGACAATAATTGTAGCAGATTGAACTTATTTAGAGCCGAAAGCGTTAAAGTTGAAAATCAATCTGAATGATCTTGAAATAGCATCTTATAACACCCTTGAACCTATAATTTGTTACTTAATATTATATACCTTAGATACACTCGTGAATCATTAAAATTGAGACACAGTCATTCGTAAGATAAGATGTAATATTATGTTGTTATTGACATTTAAGAATGTAGCACGTGCTCTTTACAATTTTTAACCTTTTCCCTGCCGAAAAATATTAAACTTGCTAAAGCATTGATCGGAAGCCATTTTTATTTACCTACGGTCCGTTCAAGATATTGGGAAATTACTGTCCAAGAAGCATACATGTTGGATCCTCATAAAAAAGCCGAGTAACTCGGCATCTTATCTAGATACAAGATATTTGCACACACTACTCACTTCAAGCTTAACCCATTCCCTCCGAGACTATATTTCAAACATAACCTTTTTGAATAAATCTACTGAAAAGGAGCATTTACCATAGAAAACGGATCTTTTAGAATTGTATACTTTTGGAACCAATGTGAAGAGCACAGCATTTGCTCCTATGGAGGAAAACACTATTAACTCTTTCCCTCATATAAACGTGTTTTCACGCATTTGCAAACAGAGTAGACCCAGATCAGACGGCTCTAGGAGCCGTCTGATCAGGGTCTGCTCTGTTTGCTATTAGAATTTGATAGATATATTTCTTTAGTTTCTAAATTGGCTACAATGTTCCAGCTTCCATATTTCATTATAACTATTTTGTTCATGAATATTCAGTAGGTATTGAAATTTGAAATAAACAGAGAACGGGGAAAGGGTTAAGCGATAATTGTTTCAAAACGCGTAAAAAGGCGTCAATATGAGGGAATGAATCAATATGATAAAGGTTAAACCAGACAGACTGGAAAGTTCAAATATATTGAAAGTGACAACTGATACGATGATTGGTGCAGTGATCGCAAATAAATAACACATGGAGCAATATAGACCATTATCCTGCTGCGCACATTTCGGCTACTTCGTTGGCGAATAACATCGGGTCTTCGAAACCAAATACAGTTGAACTTCGATATCTCGAACTTCAAGGGACTATATAAACTAGTTCGAGATAACAGAAGTTCGAGTTATCTGATTTGTAATCTGGACAATTTCTCAAGTTCACAGCTTAATACATGAGCTTTCAGCATTACTGTAGACCTGCATTACGCTGTGAAATGTGTTTCTAATTATGCGTAGTGATACATTTTAGGGCAATTCTGTATTGTAAGATTTGGGATAGACCGAACTTTTAGTTCGAGTTATCCCGAGGTTCGAGTTATCGGAGTTCGAGGTATCGAAGTTCAACTGTACGTGAAGGTTTTGTCTTCTTCAGCATTTATTCGACCGTTTTTTTGTGATGTACTTCTTTTCAGTAAAAATAAACAAATATTTTATGCAATGCTTATGCATCTATAAAACGGTTTGCAAGTATAGAGACTATCACTTTATTTGTAACATACTGTAAGCTAAAAGTATCGATTGAAGTTTTAAAAGTCTGGCAGTTGTTATAGAGCAAATAGTTGACTGGAGGACTACATGTAGTTGGGTATTTGTGCAAAATGTTCTCTTTCGTCCCGAATTTCACTGAAAGTACACATTTTGGCAAAACATCATAATACAGCATGCACCCTGCCAGGAACAGAAGCTTGATATACAATTTACTATAATTTCTTCATCACATCGTGGACCTTTCATAAATGAAAGTTGACCATCAAACATGCTCCGATGTCATACAACTTCTGTGTCTAAGTCTGGGATTATAATCAAGTACCTTATTGGTCAGATATTTAGCAAATTTCAAAATCTGACCAATCGGATGATTGAAAATGATCTTAGACTCAAGCAAAATGAATTATGACCCGTTTACATGAACCTTATTTTAAGTGCACATCCTTATGTTTAATGAACCAAATTTCCATTTGACGTGGTGCTCTTTTCAACAAGTTTTGTTGCCTTTGTGGTCGGTAAAACATAATTTGAGAATTAAATGGTGTCGATCAAGTACTCCTCTCATCTGGGAGTATATGCTTTGCACTCGTACCTATTAAAATATATAACAGAATAGTATCTACTAAATAGTTAACTTAAGCAGCAGAAACAGCTTCTTTCATGCTGTTGACAAGTCGGCGGAGGTCAATAATAGCTTTTAGATGAATATCAGAGTACTTCAAAGAAACAACAAATCAACCGTATATGTCTAGACCATATAAAAAAGCAACAACAGATTTAGATGATAAGACAAGGGCATATTCAGACAAATTATTTCAGTGGTTAACTTGCATAATCAGCTGTTCCCTAGTCTGAATAAGACTATACTGTTTTCTTTAAACGAGCAACTTACACACGGTAATAGTAAAATTAAAACTAGTACAGTAAAACCTCTCTATAACGACCACTAAATTACATCAAGTATTTTGTGTTAAAGGCAGGTGGATGCTTAAAGCAAGGTGAAAGTTAAACAGAACGCTCCTATAGGAGCGTTCTGTTTTACTTTCACCTTGCTTTAAGCAACCACCTGCCCAAGATACCAACTAATTAACACAATTTAGTGGTCGTTTTAGAGATGTTTTACTGTATAGTAAACCCCTATAAGGCGACCATAAAAAGCTATACAATAGTTCGAACACTAAAACAAGTATCATTATCGGTCTTTATGTATGGTGAACGTCATACAGAAACATCCATTAGGACCGTATCAATGACTTGCATCATGCTTGAAGCAGCCACCTGCCCAATTACTAAAGTTTCGAAGTAACAGATCTTTACTGAATTTCTGAGTCTTAAATGCAGGTGGTTGCAGAGATGTATTAGATATTGTTGCGGTACATTCGTCCTGCGTTAAGCAACCACCTAATTTAAAAGACACCAACGTTTATTCATTAAGTGGTCGCTTTCAAAAGTTTTTAGTGCATATACGTATATAAGATCTAGGGCAAACATTTAATGGAAACAAAGTATTCCCAGGGCTACGAAAGAGTCAACTGCAGATATAAACCCATATGATGCGCTCAAGCCATGTATTACTCTTGACGTCATTTACCTGTATAGGAACAGTTTGAGAAGGAACATTTACGAACAGGGTAGACCCATGTCAGGCGGTCCTGTAATAGCAGTCTGGTAAGTGTCTGCTCGGTAAGGCTATAGAGCATCTGTTGAGAGTTGTCACCAAGAAAATGTTATTAAGCTCGCCAAGGCTCGCTTAATGACATTTTCTAAGGAGGCTCGTTTAGGAACATGTGATCTTAAAAGACAACGAGCATCAGATTCTTTTTCTCACATAACAAATAAGTGTATTTTTGCCGTTTAAATGTCACGTAAACATCGGTTTCCATGGTTTGACGTCATATCTGATGTATGACGGCATGTATACGTTCCAAAGTGATCTTACACGTGTTACAGATAAAGGAATATAGTTGTTCTAACTCTGAGATAAGGGAAGGTATGTGAGAAAAGGAGTTAAGGCATATAATAGACATACTAGACGAACCCAACATACATGATGCTTCTATTGTTTATAATTTACCATGACCGTGGTAAATGATTGACTACTGCGGCTTTTCATTATCTTGGCAAAGTTGATAATAAGCACGATATTACTTTTTTGTACCTACAAGTGTTGGAATAGCACTATCCAACTACGGTTTTGATATTTGTGACCGTATCTGATGTGATTAGCCTAAGTCGATTGTATCATAGGCGACTTTTAGACCCAACCTCTTTGAATAAATCTACTGAAAAGGAATATTTACCAGAAAAAGAACATTTTAGCATTGTGTAGGTTTACAAGTACAAACATGAGTCATGCAGGAAACACCACATGCAAAACAAACAGCCACCCGAACAGCTTCACAACAAGAAACTAGTAAATGTACATAACTACCAAAACACCAAAAGACGCACATAGACAAAACCAAAAAACAATAGGCCTCGGACAGTCAGTGACATTAGGCATTGGGGGTTTAAACCGGTTTAGGGACGCCCAACCTCACACTTATTCCATCCTCACTTTTAAAACCATTGTGATAGAGCATTTGCTCATGTGGAGAAAATGCTCTATTTATCACAATGGTTTGAAAAGGTGACGTTTACATAGGCAAACAAAAGGATGTCAAAATGGGGGAATGGGCTAACCCTTCTCAAGTTGAAACAAATAAAATCTGCTGAAACCGTAACATGTTATAATTCTTAATTGCATCCGATTCGTTTACGCGTTTAATTAACTATCGACCTAGTGTCAAACGGCTTCAATACTGATTGGACGCCGACTTACTCGTCGTCTCATATGAATCCAAGCTGTTTGCAGATACCAGTCAAGTCGCCTTTAACCCATCTCCTCATAGGCGCATTAGAAAACCTCTTTGAATAACTCTACCGAATCTACCGAAAATGAGCACTTACTAGACAAAATGAAGTTTTTAGAATTGTACTGCTTTGAAACCATTGTGATATTTATCGCATGGGTTCATAAAGTGACTTTTACAGAGGAGGCGTCAAATGGCGTCAATATGAGGAAATGGGTTAACATAGCATGAGAAGAGTGAATATTGTATTAAATTATTTAAATGACTCCGCCTTCGGTGTTACCATTAAAATCATCATATACCGTGTCAATTTTACGGTAGGGTTAACCCTATGTTTTACAGTCAATACACGTGCCAATCATAATAAATGACACGCGACAGAACTCACGGTGTTTACCTTATGACAGCGCGGGAAAATGGCAACAATGACACGGGTTCAAATTATGTGGGCCGAAAGTAATGAAATGATGCATGAGGAAGAACAGTATTATCAAATGAAAATTTCAAAATAATAAAACACAGATGTAGAAATAGAGTTTGAGACAAAAAGTGAAGTCCCTGATCAGACGCCGCTGGAAAAGGCGGCGTCTGATCTGGGACTGCACTATTTGTCGTGGTGCATTTTTGCGACATTGGCGGTGAAAGGGTTAACTTGTATTGCATACGAATAAAGGTGTGTTTACCCGGTCCGGAATGAATATAAAGACAAAGAAACCTTGATATAATAGCATTTTGCTTGAACATGATGTTGTACTAGTTCCAAAACATCTGAATCAAACTCAGTACACGAATAATCTGTATTTCATCTGTAAATGTACCGTCATTGACTGTTTAAAACGTATTTTAAATAAAAAAAACAGCGTCAACAATTTTTAACTATGGAAGTCAACTTTTACACGTTGACCTCATTATTTGACGTCATCAAACAGTCAATGCAATGCGCTTTGAGAATATAATTACATGTATGTTCAACACACAAACCTGCAGTTTTATCTGACTGGATTTGTAATCTGATTGTATCTGAGCCACATCTGTTCTGAACAGTTACTTGTAGACATACATATCTGAGTAGAGCTGTTTTAAACCTTAATACGCCATGGAAATTCATCTAAAGAACTAAATGATATCATGAATTATAATTGTATTGTTCTATAATAGCACATGAAAACAGGAATGTGTAGTCATGCCAGAAACTGTGAAATCATATACTTGTACATATATTATCATAAGCAAACAGATTAGTATCTGAGGAGACGGCTCTTTCATAATGATTCATCTGATATGGGTCTACTCTGTTTGTAAAGGCGCAGAAAAGCGTATATATGGAGTAAAGGGTTAATGTGTTTGTGCTGGACCTCCTTGATATGGTTGAACTTGAAACCCTTAACCCATTACGTCATAGGCTATATTTAGAAACAAAATCATAAAATAAATGAAAAGGAGCATTTACTATATAAGGGAAATGTTTCGAATTGTGTTATTTATAAAAACACATTGTGATAGATAGATCACTTGCTCCCATGTAGTATGTAGTATAATTTCATAATCAATGATAACTATCAAAAGCACTATATTGGGAGTCACAGACTGGTTTTAGTTTAGTTTTTACCATCGGTGCTTTAGCAATGCATGATGTTCCTTACGGCACAAGATGTAACCATGCGGAACAAAAGATGCATCCAGCATAGATCCAGCTGAGAGATGCTTCAAAAATGATTATGATAAAAGGAACAATATCTGTATGCGTGAATGCACTCTCAACTGTCAGAAACGGATTTACAGTTAAACCTCTCTCAAACGATCAGCCAAAAGGGGCATTAATCTGGGTCTAAAAGTCATGTGATAGCTTACTGCAGGACGAACGTAAAGCAGAAAGCTCTTATTTTCGCCCAGCATTAAGCAACTACGTTATTTTAACCCTTTCCTCCATAAATACGGATATAAAGGTCGGTTTAGGGAAGTGTTTCTGTATTTGACAACAGAAAACTGACGGCTTCCTTCGGTCACGTATTATATTATGGAACTTAAATGTTCACCCCAGCTGTTAAACAGGCGCTTAAACAGCTTTTGAAACAATATACAAATGTATGGGGTTTCAGTTCATGAGATTAAGCAGCAAACATCAAACTCCTGTACATATCCATTGTCTTGTTATCTGTACGTTACCCTTCTAAACAAAATAAAGGCACTCCTCTAGCAGTGAGTACCTACAGTTGAATGAGACAATGTGGTACCATTAGACTGACTGTACAGTGTCTATTCTAGGGAGGGGGATAGTTGATTCATCTGATTTTTTTAAAAATCCTTCCAATTTGTCATGAGAGTGTGTGTGTGTGTGTGTGTGGGGGGGGGGTCTATATAAATAAAGAAGGCGGATTCGCTTAAAATGGTGTGATATCTGAATTTTTAGTTAAACTCCCCACCCCCTCATTTACGATCCTAGAATAGACACTGCTGACAAAAATAGTGTAGAGTCCAATCAAACAGATCTGGTTCGGTGTTATTTGCCTACTTTTGTCTTGTTTCGAATATCTATTGTAATTTAAGCATGTCATTGTGAACGAATTGCAAAACATGGTTTCAATGCATGTTTAAAGTTCCTGGACGCCTTTACACCAAACAAATAATAAAATAATATACTTCGCTGAACGATAAGTGTGGGTTTTTTATAAGTACAGATATTCAACTTACAAATTACTTCAAGATCATTTACTTCGAGTTACCCGTAGTTCGAGTTATCCCAGTTCGATATATCGTATCGAAGTTCAACTGTAACTTAATTCTAAATAACAACATTTCATCGCCGGAAATCATATCTTGCTTCTTCCGTTGTTGTTCTAAAAATATATCCAAGGACCTCCATCGATGTTAAATGAGAACAAAACACAGACAAAAACAACAAATATTAACATACAAATATATCCATTTCCTGATAACACACTATTTCGGGTATGAGATAGATATCGTAGCACAAACGTTATCACGTGCACCAACTTTAGTCAGCAAATATGATGTCTACAGAGTTGAAGATAAAATGTGTATTAGTGTTTCAACGTATGTTAATTTTTCAGCCAACCCCTACCTTGCTGCAACTTATTAGAATCGTCACTGAGAGGCATGATTTCTAATAAGTTGCAACAAGATACTGTTTGGCAGAGAAAGGGTTTGGCGGAGAAATATCGAACACATTTAAATTAGAAAGTCTAAATACGTGTCTAATCTACAATCCTAGTCTGAAGACTACTCTAATGAGTTGCAACAAGACAGGGTTTGGCGGAGAAATATAATAAAACGCATTTAACCCTTCCGGTGCCAAATTTCTAATTGTCGTCTGCAATCTAATTTTGTTCAACTAATCGATAAAATAAGGAAACAAGGTAAATAAATTCAAAGGAATAAAGCATAGATATAGAAATAGAGTTTGAAGCAAAACGTGTAGTCCTGATCAGACGCCGCCTTGAAAAGGTGGCGTCTGATCTCGGACTGCACTATTTGTTGTGGTGCATTTTTGCGACATTGGCGGTAAAATGGTTAAATTATGTTTTCTAAATACATTTCCTGCCCTCAATCCTGATCTTCAGGCGATTCTAATAAGTTGCTGCAAGATAAGGTTTGGCGGAGCAATACTGAAATATTTAAATTGGATTTTAATTTTTTGTAACTTTCAACCTCGGTCAAATCAACAAACGGAACTATTACATTCCAAATTTAAAACAATATAATACATTCATTTATAGTATATATAGTAGGCTAGATAAAACATGAGTTAACTTATGAGCCTTTTTTCATTTTAATCTTCGTCAGTTGTACCAATGCTATCTTTCAACCTAGATATGTTACAACCATTTACTTTCTTCTTATTCATTCAAGCTCACGAAGATCATCTAATGGGATAGCAAGCACCTTTGGACCTGATGAGAAGTCCTGTTACTCGGATTCCCTCATATGCTATTTTTAGATCCAAACATCTTTGAATAAATCTACCGAAAATGAGCATTAACTAGAGAAAAGGACAGTTTTAGATGTTTGTAGTTTTTAAATCATTGTAATAAATAGAGCATTTGCTCCTCTGGAGCAAATGCTTTATTTATCACAGTGGTTTCAAAAAGTTACTTTAACAGAGGCGTCAAAGGGCGTCAATATCGGGGAATGGGATAAATAAGAAAACTTGACAATATTTTCATTGTTTCTACATAACCTTTTTTGCAGTGTGTAACAATGTGCCAAAGCGTGATACATTTCTCGCCAGGAGTGGTAAGTTGTATTGGCTGAACTAATTCGGGAAGTTTCTATAAACAGATAATAGGTTTTGCCTTTCGAAATTCAATGAAATGGATAATGCAAATTGTTTACTCCTTGTTTTAGGATGTCATAATGGAGTTTCCTTGTTTTTCTTAACATTCACAAGAAGCATCCTTATTATTAATTGTAAACTATTCGTTCGGTATGTTTGAGTAAATATGAAACCAGACCACCGAAGACGTTGGAAAAATAAAAGAAAATACAAAACAAAACAAAACCCGAAAGATAAAAAAGTCTTCATTCAGGATGCATTAAAACACAATTTATCTCCTTTTCATTTTATTGTTGGGTAAGTCCGATAACATTTTTATTTCATTAGCAGCATCATGACTCGCATTTCACTTGATTTATTGCCTTCATGTAAAGAAGAGACGATAAAAAAGAGAAATATTTTCAAAAATTACAAAACATGTATCCTTAATCGCCAGCATCATCCACAGAATAACCTGTCTTAAGGGACCTTGTTTCTGATTGGATACATACATATTAGAAAGCCCGTGTTTTTTATCATACAGAAAAAAAGTAACACAGAAAGTTCCATTATGAGCTTTCTGTATTAATGATGACCTGACTAAGCTATCACCTGCCTTAACGAACCATAATTAGACCTATTTTTTATGGCAACTTAAGACAGGTTTTACGTTCTAATCTTATTTGGAAGATTTTTTGGTAAGCAATAAAACGCTTGAAAGACACAAGTTATAAATTGGCATAGCTTGAAATTCTTCAGAAATTATCTTAACGCACTGAAATGCAATTGTTGATCACTGGCTGCATTCCATTTTGACAAGTGGCATTTATCTTTGCTTCGGTACAACTTTGATTGTCATTGGTATTTCACATTGTAACAGTAAAATGTACTAATAGAACCTCTCTAAAGCTACCACTTTACTTTAAAAGCACGTGGATGCTTAACCCTGTCACCGCCAATGTCGCCTTTATGCACCACGACAAATAGTGCAGTCCCAGATCAGACGCCGCCTTTTCAAGGCGGCGTCTGGTCAGGGACTTCACTTTTTGTCTCAATCTCTATTTATATACAAGTGCTTTATTCCTTTTAAATTTGCATTTATTCATCTCATCTCCTTATTGTACCAAATGATTTAACAAAATTGGATTGCAGACGACAATAAGAAATTTGGCGCCAAAAGAGTTAATGCAGGACGAAAGTAATACAGACAATTCATTTTGGGAGTGTTATGCGTTACTTTGGTCCCGCATTAAGCTATCATCTGTAGTTAAGACCTATAATTAGACCTCTCGGAGGTGGCCACTATACGAACAAACATGGGAGACTTAAAAACTGGTAGATGTTTTATACAAGATGATAGTGCTGCAGAACATTCATAAGGGAGCTTTCTGTATATCATATTTTTGTCCTATATTAAGCTACCACCTGCATTGAAGACTTAGTATTAGACACCTCTCTAAAGCGACCATTATATGAACAAACATATGAACAAACTTTAAATGCAGGTAGATGTATAACGTATGATTAACACTTTCCATGTTCTATGTTTATTACAATTTTCAGTACCTACTGAATATTCATTAACAAAATAGTTATAAAGAAATATGGAAGGTGGAACATTGTAGACATTTTAGAAAGCAAAGAAACAGATATATCAAATTATATTAGCAAACAGAGCAGACCCTGATCAGATGGCTCCTCTAGGAGCCATCTGATCTGGGTCTACTCTGTTTGCAAATGCGTGAAAACACGTTTATATGAGGGAAAGGGTTAAAGTAACACAGCACAGTTTGTTGCTTTCATTTAAATACCACCGTCTTTAAGACCAATAACTCTCTGAAGCTATCATTTTATAAATAACCACGAGAGTCTTTAAAAAGCAGGCAGGTGCTTAAAGATATAGTCACCACTTGCAACGTGTTTTAAAATGCCTAACACTTACATAAAACATTTGTTTATATGCTGGAAAGAAGTAATGTAGAAAGTTCTTCTGGAATGATATAGTAGACCTCGTATTTGTTAACATAGAAGTCTGTAAATGCAGGTGTTTGCTTAATGCAGGCCAAACATAATGCATAACCTTTGTCCTTTATTAAACTACTACCTGTTTTAAAAGTCCAGAATTATACTTCTTTCGAATGGTCGCACTAGCCAGACCTTACTGTATTACAAATACTAGTGAGCTGTTTAACATTACCTCATAGGCTATTTTTATATACAATCTGTTTGAATAAATCTACCGAAAAGGAGCGTTAACAAGAGAAAAGGAAAATTTTAGAATCCATTGTGATAAATAGAGCATTTGCTCCTATAGGAGCAAATGCTCTTTTTATCACAATGGTTTCACAAAGTGATTTTACAGAGTGGTCAAAAGTCGTCAATATGAGGGAATGGGTTAAAAGAACACGGTAAATGTCTAATATCTTTTCAAACACCTAGACGATAGAAAACCAATATTTATAGATAGATATTTATAATTTGCATATAACAAAGCTGACATGGAAAATATGTTTAGGCGAAAAAGTAGTTTTCTTCTGTCTAAAACATGCATCCTAATGAACTGATTTACAGAGGATGAAATTCGTAATTACACCCGACTATTCCCCGTGGTATATTTTACTGAGCACAGAACACCAAACGCGGATCATAGTGTACTACAATTGCATCAGTTCCAGTACTGGTATTTTTATCACTTGTTCTGGGTTAATTTCTGGATTGGGCTATGATATATATGATTGGACCTCACGTTTTATCTAGAACAAGCATAAATGAACGAGAGTTGTCTTGTTTAACCCTTTCCTTCATAAATACGCCTTTCTATGCCTCTGTAAAAGTCACTTTTTGAAACCATTGTGATAAATAGAGCATTTGCTCCTATTTATCACAATGGTTTCAGAACTAAAAACGTTTCATTTTCTCTAGTTAAATCTCCTTTTCGGTAGATTTATTCAAAGAGGTTGGGTCTAAAAATAGCCTATAAGGGAATGGGTTAATGTCACCCCAAGCTTCAATATGTAACTAGGCGTGTTTTATGTAATGACCAATGAATAATTCCTTTTATGCCAAGTAATATTTATATAGGTCAGAGAAGGATTCGTTAATTGCTTAAAAAATATGATTATTCGCATGAAAAATGGTATAAACATAGTAAATTAAAAACAATGTGTAATTGAATACGTTTACTAATTTATGAGATATGTGAGATTTGTCGTTTTCTAGCTGGCTTTACTATTTGAGTTCAGTTTTCATTATGAAGTGTCCTTTTTAACCCTTTACTTTATGAATATTCATGTAAGAAATAATGACTTAATGAATAATAATCAGATTAACTTTATACTGGCATGGTAATGGCGTTCGAAGGATTTATATAATTCCACAAGCAAATAGAGCAGAACCTGATCACGCGGTTGCCCAAACAAGCCGTCTGATATGGGACTACTCCGTTTCAAAATGCGTTATTAAAATGCGTATATATGGAGTAAAGGGTTAAGCTAATTCAGGCTAGACACATATAATATAGCGAAACTATGCTTCCTAAATGTGATTTGTAAGAAGACAAAAAAGTAAAGACTCTTTCATATTTATGAGAAGACGCCTATGGGGCTAATTACGTTTCGAGTGGTGTCGTTAGGTATTGATGTTCCAGGTCAGAAGCCAATAAACTGCTGCAGTAGGAACCTTATAAAATCTACTCGGGCTTGAAACGACGCGAATCAATTTCAGACAAGTCAAATATAGTTAAGTCTGTTCATATAAGCAGGGAATGGCATTTGTTGAATGGCTAGTACTTAATATGAACGATCTGTGAAATATGGTTAGCACTCGACAAAGCTGTTAAATAAGGTAAATGGCCACCCCTTGACATCGTTTTCGAAACTGAACAGCATTGGTCATAATTGTCATTTCTTTTCTAATCTAAATAACACGATACATCAGACAAATTAGAATCCTTAACATGGGCCTACCGAAGACCTATGACTGTTTAATACTGGTTAAGTGTAGCGGAAAACGACCGTTTGGAAAGACCTCAAGTGACAGTCTCGTAAAGGTTAAGAGATTAACTATTTACCTGATAGAGTGAGGATTTATGACGCATTTTCAAACAGAGAATACCTAGATCAGACGGCTCCTATAGGAGCCGTCTGATCAAGGTCTGCTCTGTTTGCTTGTGGATGCGGAATAGCATAGTTCTGATTCAACAGTTTTTGTCATGGTAAAAAAATCTTCGTTTACAATGTCATTATACTAAACTCATACAGTAGAATCCCTCTAATGCGACCACTTAATGAATAAACATTTCTGCCTTTATAAGCAGGTGGTTGCTTAATGCAGGATGAAAGTTGTGCAGAAATCTCCTATAGGAGCTTTCTGCATAACTTTCATCCTGCATTAAGCAAACCACCTGCCTCTGCCACCCATAATTATGCCCATTTTTGGTGGCCACATTAGAGGGGTTTTACTGTATTTTCTTATATGAATATTTATGAGGTAAACGGTTATGGTTTCAGCGATCGTAAGCGAACGAATGATAACATTTGCAAACTGTTTGAGTGTAACTCGGTGTTTCATCAGAACCACGCTGTTTGAGAGTAACTCGGGTTTGAGAGTAACTCGGTGTTTGAGAGTAACTCGGTGTTTGAGAGTAACTCGGTGTTTGAGAGTAACTCGGGTTTGAGAGTAACTCGGTGTTTGAGAGTAACTCGGTGTTTCATCAGAACCACACTGTTTGAGAGTAACTCGGGTTTGAGAGTAACTCGGTGTTTGAGAGTAACTCGGTGTCTCATCAGAACAACGCTGCTTGAGAGTAACTCGGTGTTTGAGAGTAACTCGGTGTCTCATCAGAACCACACTGTTTGAGAGTAACTCGGTGTTTCATCAGAATCGATATTGTTTGTTTCTTTGAGTAGGCTTTGGAATGCAATTGGGTTTTGGGTAAATCTAAAGACATTAAACGAATGCACAAAACTGTTTTGAAAATAAGATACTCAGTATTAACCATTTCCTTCATATAAACGTGTGTTTACGCAGTAGCAAGCATAGTAGACTCAGATCAGATATAAGAGTCGTCTGATCATGATTTGCAAGGTTTGCTAATGAAATTTGAAATATCGGTTTCTTTACTTTCAAAAATGGCTACAATGTTCTACCTTCCATATTTCGTTTTAACTAATATTTTTATGCCCCCCAGATCAGATCTGGGGGGCATATTGTTTTTGCCCTGTCTGTTTGTTTGTCTGTTTGTCTGTTTGTCTGTTTGTCTGTTTGTTTGTCAGCAACTTTAACATTGGTCATAACTTTTGAGTCAGTACAGATAGAGACTTGATATTTGGTATGCATATGTATCTCATAAAGCCGCACATTTTGGTAAAATGTCAAGGTCAAGGTCATCCTTCAAGGTCAAAGGTCAAATATATGGGTCAAATCACCGACTTTAACATTGGCCATAACTTTTGGACCAGTAGAGATAGAGACTTGATATGTGGCATGCTTGTGTATCTCATGAAGCCGCACATTTTGAGGGGTGATATGTCAAGGTCAAGGTCATCCTTCAGGGTCAAAGGTCAAATTGTCTGTTTTCTGTCTGTAACTTTAACACAACTTTAACATAGGTCATAACTTTTGAGCCAGTACAGATAGGGACTTGATATTTGGCATGCATATGTATCTCGTAAAGCCGCACATTTTGAAGGGTGACATGTCAAGGTCAAGGTCATCCTTCAAGGTCAGAGGTCAAATATATGGGTCAAATCACCGACTTTAACATTTGCCATAACCTTTGGACCAGTAGAGATAGAGACTTGATATTTGGCATGTGTGTGTATCTCATGAAGCTGCACATTTTTAGGGGTGACATGTCAAGGTCAAGGTCATCCTTCAGGGTCAAAGGTCAAATTGTCGGTTTCTTTGTCTGTAACTTTAACATTGGTCATAACTTTTGAGCCAGTACAGCTAGTGACTTGATATTTGGCATGCATATGTATCTCATATAGCTGCACATTTTGAGGGGTGACATGTCAAGGTCAAGGTCATCTTTAAAGGTCAGAGGTCAAACACATGGGTCAAATCACCGAATTTAACATTGGTCATAACTTTTGAGCAAGTACAGATAGAGACTTGATATTTGGCATGCATATGTATCTCATAAAGCCGCACATTTTTAGGGGTGACATGTCAAGGTCAAGGTCATCCTTAAAGGTCAGAGGTCAAGCATATGGGTCAAATCACTGACTTTAACATTGGCCATAACTTTTGAACCAGTACAGATAGAGACTTGATATGTGGCATGCTTGTGTATCTCATGAAGCTGCACAGTGGGAGGGGTGAAATGTCAAGGTCATCCTTCAGGGTCAAAGGTTATTAACTTCAAATTGGCCATAACTTTTGAACCAATAGAGATAAAGTCTTGATATTTGGTATGCATGTGTATCTCATGAAGCTGCATTTGGGGGGTGACATTACTAGGTCAAGGTCATCTTTCAGGGTCAAAGGTCACCAACTTTAACATTGGCCATAACTTTTGAACCAGTAGAGATACAGACTTGATAGTTGGTATATGTGTGTTTCTTATTTGGCTGCACAGTTTGAGGGGTAACATGTCAAGGTCAAGGTCATCCTTTATGGTCAAAGGTCACCAACTTTAACATTGGCCATAACCCCATGAAGCTGCACAGTTTGAGGGGTGACATGTCAAGATGAAGGTCATCCTTTAGGGTCAAATATCATATCTAGGGGGCATAGTGTTTCACAAACACATCTTGTTTCTATGAATATTCAGTAGGCATTGCAATTTGGAATAAACAGAACAGTCAATGGGTTAAAATGAGTAATTCTAACATGGAAGTATATGGGGAATGAGGAGGATATCCATTCCATGACTTGTGCGTATATCTAACCCCTTCATTTTTGTCGATGTGTTTGGATACTAATATGGTTCAAGGGTAGTTTCGGTATTTCTTCAGGACGCAGCATGATTGCAATTAACCCTTCGCTTGCTATTCACGTCAATATACCTACTCGTAAATAGTGAAGACCCAGATGAGACAGCTCCTGCAGGAGCTGTCTCATCAGGGTCTGCACTATTTACAAGTTGATTGTGTAACCAGTGCACTCCACAGCAGTGATTGCACAGCGATATGCTTGTACACAGTGAAGATATATGTAACTATACAACAGGGCAATGTGTAAAGAAGGAGAAATGTATTTTAAAATTCAGCAAGCGAAGGGTTAATTATCATGAACTCGATATTTATAATATCATGTTTAACATCAACTGTTACAGAAAACTCGTAAATAATTCTTGAGCAATTAAACTGTCAAAATTGCTGTCTTCAAATAATTGATTCAGCAAACGGAACAGCAATTAAACACTTTAGTGAGAACAGACATGCAGTGCTTGCTTCATTTAAGGACTTTTTTTTCTAAGAACGAAAAAGGGATTCACATTATTCAGTCTGTAGCAATCTATTTATACTGAAAATAATTATCTTAACATGGCAAATAAAAAGAAGAGAGTCGTGTAGGCATCGCATGCTATGATTATTTATCACATTGTATCTGTTATGATGTTAACCCTTTCCTTCATGTAGACAACTTTGCAAACAGAGTAGATCCAGACAAGACACATCCTGTAGGAGCTGTCTGGTTAGAGCCTGCTCTCTTTGCTTATGGGATAATACAAAAAAGATTCTACATGGCAAAAACTTCCTGCGTTGAATTGCTATCTTAAAGACATTTTCTACACTTTTATGAAAATTGAATCCTTTCAAAGAATTTTCTAACTTTTTGGTATACAATGTACAATGTATAAGGTAAAACTTAATGGGGAATGCAAAAATAAACAGAACAATATATGTCGACGAGTTGGAGTTTTTGTAAAATGACAGTTTCCATGGTAACCGTATGTGTCAAAACTGTCAAAATGACTACACTTTCTTTAATTTTAATAAAACTTTACCAAAAGTATTGTAATATACACGACAAATATGAATTTACACATGAATTACTGTTTTTGAAACTGTATGAAAAAGATAGAAATCTGAACATTTTTCTTTACAATATTAGTTTTAAATATTTCTTTATTCCTAAGGAGCAAATGCTCTGTTTATCACAATGGTTCCAAAAGGCGTCATTTACAGAGACGCCAAAATGCGTCACTAGGAGGGAATGTGTTAATTAATAGAGTATTGAATTCCTTTTTCTTAAAGTACGCGATACCATTGACAGTGCCTACATGTATATGTGTAGGCTTAACCCTTCGCTTGCTATTCACGTCAATATACCTACCTGTAAATAGTGAAGACCCAGATGAGACAGCTCCTGCTGGATCTGTCTAATCAGGGTCTGCACTATTTACAAGTTGATTTTGCAACCAGTGTACTCCACAGCAGTGATTGCACAGCGAAATACTTGTACACAGTGAAGATATATGCAATTATACAACAGGCAATGGGTAAAGAAGGAGAAATGTATTTTAAAATTCAGCAAGCGAATGCTTAAAGTGGCGTCTGGTATAAACTCTACTTTGCGCATGTAGAATGAATGAATACCGGACGTTAATTAGCAGCGCACCTATTCAAAACTATCCTATTATTGTCCTTCAGATTCGTGCACCTTAGTGTTGACACAAACGCAACAAAGAGCGTTGACTAAAACAAAGTTCAATTAGAGTACATGTGCACTTCATGCAGAGCAAAGACGTCGAGCTGAACCTCTTTTTCCGTCTCATATGAAAAGTGTTACTTTTCACGCTAGTGCTACTCTTCATGCTCATATTTTATGTAGATCTAAGTTTCCGAATTATAATTTCTTACAGTTTTTGTTTCAGAAGCGTAAATACATTAGGTCCTTCGTAATAACTTCAGAGTAGAATTCCTGTCTATGAGAAATATACATTTATGTCATGTCAGCTTTATACCATATTAGTGCGGTGTATATATGTACAATACAATGGATGCAAGTAAACAAGCATTATTATCTTTATAATATAATGATCTTTATAATATCAGTCTGACCAAATAAATTACGTGGCGCCATGTGCACAGCTTGTTCATGAGACATACGGCCGCTGGACATTTACTCATTCCCCATTATTGACGCCTTTGACCTATTACCTAATATCGACGTCTTTCGACGCCTCTGCAAAAGTCAATTTTTGAAACAATTGTGATAAACAGAGCATTTGTTCCGTAGAAGCAAATGCTTTCTTAATCACAATGACTTCAACACTACACAATTCTAAACGTTTCCATTTTTCTAGTAAAAGTTCATTTTCGGTAGATTTATTCAAAGAGGTTGGGTCTAAAAAAAACGTATGAGGGAATTGGTTAAGTACTGAATATTACATAGTAATCTGACATGAAGTGTACTTCATATCACAAGGAATCCATGAAGTAGTTATTACTAAAACCGTGATCCGTGTATATATTCGGACACACTCTATCCAATTTCCGATTTGGTGTTTAAAGCCAAATCATTTATCCATTTACTTCATGAATATTCATGTAAGAAATGATGACACCATGAATATTAATTAGATTGATTTTCAAACTGGCATATTTACAATTGATATGTTTATCAAAGCAGAGCCTGTAGTATGTGATCTATATTATTCAATAAGCAAACATTACACACCCTAATCATACGACACATCTGATGTGGGTCGGCTCTGTTTTTATATGCGTAGAAAATCGTATTTATGGAGTAAATGGTTAACTTAATTAAGTACAATTTATTTATTATATCACTTTAACCAATTCCCTCATGTTGACGACTTTTGACGACTCTGTAAAAGTTACTTTGTGAAACAATTGTGATAAATAGAGCAATTGCTCATATAGGAGCAAATGATCTATTTATCACAATGATTTCAAACTACAAAATTCTTAAAAGTTTCCCTTTCTCTAGTTAATGCTCATTTTCGGTAGATTTATTCAAAGAGGTTGTATCTAAAAATAGCCTATGAGGTCACGGGTTAAATAAGACTGACATAGTAGCAAGTAAAGTAGACCCTGATCAAACAGCTCCTCCAGAAGCAGTTTGATCTGCGTCTACACTGTCTGTCAGAACTTAAATGTATTTATTTCTCAACAAGTATTCGTATTTAAAGTAAGACTGGTAATATATGTTTGTACATATTTAATGTTGGGGCATGTCCTGTTGTTTCAACAGGACATGCCACAACATTAGAATTGTACAAACATTTATTACCAGTCTTACTATGTGAACGTTCCGCGTACTGTACACAACACCCCCCCCACACACACACACACACACACACACACACACCCCACCCACCCACCCCTGTCCCCTACTCACACCCCACCCACCCACCCCTGTCCCTACTCACAGACGCCCCGTCAGATTAGGAACTAACCTGCTGGCTATAAAGACCATCAGTAAAAAGAGTTATAGATACAGCGCTTTAGCTGGGACTGCATTGTTTGCATTGTGTAATATACAATAAATAACGGTGCAGTTGGTATAATGATTAAGTTAATAAGAAACCAAAGCACGTTTCCAGTCTTGGCGCTAAAGAGCATTTTCATGTTGCAAGCCGCAATGAATGCAAAACTGGTAGTTAGGCTGCAATAAGAAAGTAGAACTTTCGTTTCATTATGGACATACGACCGAATCGTGTAATTTAACAAACCAATAGCCAGTAGCTCAACCCTTACAGTGCGGGACAAGAGTCATTGCAAACATTGCAGACCCAGATGAGAGGGCTCCTCTGGGAGCCCTCTCATCGGGGTCTGCACTGTTTGTCATGTTACACCTTTTTTTATGAAAAATAAAGTCAAAACTGCACAGGATCCAAATATTAGACCTTTTTTTCACAGCAGGGTGAGAACTTTAATAAATGACCTCCATCACGGGAGAGAGGGTATTGGGTCAAGGTAGGTCAGAACGTTTTCTTAAAAGAGCGTATCTGATGATGGCTCTGGCATGAAACACTGTACAAGTGCACTATAGGCGGATTGGAAGGGGGCACCTATCCTTATTAAACATCTTACCGGTAAATGAAGTACAGAACGAAATGTAACATCTGGTAGTGATTGGTCGATTATCCGAAACAATCGATTAGTTACTATAAATCGTGCAAAAGCGATTATAATGTTTATCGATTATAATGTTTAAGAATTGAAATATTGATTGCTGTGATTATTCCCTTTTATTAGAAACCAACACCCGTCCCCGGTTGACTATGGATGGGGCTATATGATTATACATGTACTAGGTTCGTCCGTCCGCTCTACCTTCAGTCCGTTCTTCATCTTTAGAAGTATAGTTTTAAAGTACCAGAACATCAACTAAGGTTTACCTCAAGATACTAACAGCAAGTAACGACTAAAAACACAAAATGTATTATGAACAGCAATGTACCTCATTTGATGATGGAAAACAATTGAATATCATAGTCCTGATCATGGTCTGCGTTATTTGATATTCATCAGCAGTAAAAATTAAACTGGACAGAAAAAAGAATGACTTTACTATTTACCACATTGCAAAACTTGGTGTCTAGCTAGAATCAATTTTTTTTATTTCTCAAATTGTATATATATATATATATGTGTGTGTTCATACCATGCCTAAACTAGTATTAGAATTTAGATCACATTTCACTAACTTCAGTCCTGCTATTTCTTTATTTTATATAATCCTTTTTTACAATTTGTATTAAATTAACACAATATACGATAGGCACAGAGTCCACGGAATTTGAAAAGAAAATCAAATTACGTTACGCTGCCAAAACCTTTTAATGTGATTCGAAAAATTATTTCATTTCTCGCTGCGATGTCCCCTTTCTTAACGGGATTTGAAATATATTTCATTTCTCGTAATTTTTCATTTTACGTGTCTACAATGCACCATCGTAGATCTCATAATAATTCGCCGAAAAGCAATCCGATATATGAACCAGTTAAATACGGGAAAAGAATCATTAACATACTCTGCAATGTTTGTAAATCAAGATGAAAGTGTGCCTGGGGAACTCTTTCGCCTGAGTATGTACTGTTTATCATGTTACTTTAGTTTTAAAAATCAATGAATCATCCCCGATAAACTTGACTTATTTCAATTTTGGAATAGTCCATTTGAAACTTCAGCATTAAAAAGGTTCGTATTTTTTGTATAAATCCCTGTACGTAATAATACTCCATTAACCCGAAGACCCGAAAATTGACGAGTTTTGACGACTCTGTAAAAGTCACTTTGTGAAACCATTGTGATAACACAATTGTTTCAAACTACAAAATTAAAAAATATTCCTTTTCCCTAGTTAGTGCTCCTTTTTGGTAGATTTAGGATCTAAAAATCGCCTATGAGGTAATGGGATACCCGAATATTGAGTTAACCCCTTTAACAGCTGTATTGTCAGAGTAGAATAGCCCGTCACTGTTTAACGACAGACTCCATCCATGACATAGGTATTAAATGTGTCAGTGGATACTGCATTACTAACAGTGCAGACTCTGATCAGAGGGCTCTTTCAGGAGCCCTCTGATCTGAGTCTACACTGTTTGCAATGATATAAGACATATTTCCCGGATTCAAAAGATTAACAGCCATCAACATTCATGTGATGATATTATGAATGGTATTCCGTTAACTATTCACATTCATAAGGGCGGTATGCTGTTAAGTGATAATGCATTTATTCATAAGATCAAAGTAATCATGCTAATCGCCGTGTAGACATTAACCTATAGTTGCAAACAGTTTGGATCCATACGAAATTCCGAGTAAATCAGTATTTCATAAGGATCCAAACTGTTTGACATTTTGATTGCGTGTTTTGTTTAGAATTTTTAGAGAGAAAAAATGGGACAAAATGTCTCCTTCGGAACCTAAATTAGAAAATAAATTCCTATCGAGTACATTTTACTCCGCAAACTAAAGAATAACAACAACAACAACAAAGAAACAAAATAAGAGTATGGGTGTAAGAGAGGTACACCCACCGGGTAACTGGTGTTAATTTGCTATCAGAACAGACACTAATTGGGTTACAGCCAATCAACACACTGTTCCCGCTGTAAACAAAATGTCTGCTGAAATTAGAATCTTGTACAAGTTTCACTTCTTCAGATGCCATCCAATTTTTAAGAAATTATAGACTCAATGTGCCGACGCAAGCTGTTGAGAAACTGTTGACTGAGTGTCAAACAGCTTGGATCCCGATGAGATGCCGAGTTACTCGGTGTCTCATCTGGATCCAAGGTTTTTGCAAATTCGAGTCAGGTCACACGTCGCGGGATAAGAGTTAAGTTTGCAAGGTTTCCCAAATGAAATCTTATTACACATACGACACTGTTTTTTCCCCGATACATTAACAGTAAATTGGCCTTTTTCTCAGAAACAAATGTCAACACCATTTGTACAATAAAACTAGAGGTCCAGTTAAGATACGGAAACATTTTCAACAATAGCTCCTTTGTTTCTCCACCGAACCTTAAAATGTGACCACTCTTTAGAATCGTCTCGAAGAGACGATTCTAAAGAGTGGTCACAGTATAGGGTTTGGTGGAGAAATGACGCCTTTAGTATTTGGGTACACACCTTTATCTGTAGCTCTGATAAAACACTTCAAAGGGGGTCTAATTCTTGGTTTTCTGCATTACGTTCGTCTTGCATTAAGCACCGACGTGTTAACGACACATGTTAATGCATACTGCTGTCGCTGTGTTGAATTTTTTCTTGGCTGATTAATAGGTTCTGACCGCTAATTATGTTAACGACTTCGTTTGGATTATAATTTAGGCATCGAACTGTACCTACTTGATATCATAATGCCTCAGGGGTTTACAATTCAATTCAAATCAATATATTATTGCATTAAACATATACATATGTTGCTATAGCAAGCAGGAATTTACATATATACATAAGTAGTAGATTTAAAATATAATTTTTCAGAGAAACAGTAATACGCATACTTACATAAAATGGAAATTGTTAACCCATATCTATAGTACTGTATTAGATAAAGCTTTAACCCTTTCGGCGCCAAATTTCTAATTGTCCTCTGCAATCCAAGTTTGTTAAATCATTCAGTAAAATGAGATAAATAACTGCAAATTTCAAAGGAATAAAGCACATATATAGAAATAGATATTGAGACAAAAAGTGAAGTCCCTGATCAGATGCCGCCTTGAAACGGCGGCGTCTGACCTGGCACTGCACTATTTGTCGTTGTGCATTTATGCGACATTGGCGGTGAAAGGGTTAATGCTTACCATTAGTATTTGAAACGAAGTATAATTACATGTATGTATTGAGAAATACTTGTTGATGCCCGTTTAGATTTTTCTGCAGATACAATTTTAAATATTTGGATTTGTGACCATTGACAATGGTACGTTTTAGGTATATATTTCTTCTTCAGACAAACGAGCTTAAAATGAAATTTATTTTCAATTGCACTCCTGTTTTACCTCATATTTTAGAAATCCATTTTCAGTTTCTGAGAAGAATACAAAATGTTCATGTTATGTCTTCTGTCATATGATGCTTTGTATATGGCACATTTTTATCGTATTTTACTTGTACAGTAAAACCTCTCTATCACGGTCATTAAATCACATCAAGTATTTTGTGTTTAAGGCCATCTCCGCTCCTCATTAAAATGTAAGTCCACATAATTCAACTCGCTATTTTTTATGTAGTAGGAAATAGTGTAGACTCCTTCAGGAGCAGTTTGATCAGGGTCTACTCTATTCGCCCTAGTTGTGTATGTCCGAAAACAATACTTAGGGTAAGTATGGTATGAAGTTAACCTTAAGCCTGCTGAGCAAAAGTTTCTAGAAAATGTCATCGATTTCAGTTGCCACTGTTCATTTATCTTGCATTTCTTTTCACCATCACGGTCAGATAGATATCAAACAGTTTTGATCCTGATGAGACGCCGAGTTACTCGGCGTCTCATCTGGATCCAAACTGTTTGCAAATGTAATAACTCATCCGCAGCAGGCTAAAGGTTAAATCATTTGACGATATAACTAACTGATACGGTTAAAGGGAGCACAAGAAGGTGTAAAGAAATATCGAAACCAACCTTGAAGAAACTTTATCAGTATTGTAATTGAAGTGCCCTTTTAATCCAGTTAATGCGTATTTAATGCGTTATCATGACAGACTTGTGTCAGATAAAATACTAACATTTATAAATATGAAGTATTTCTCTCATGAAAAAGACATTAAAGCACTCCGACCCTCAAGCATGGTGAAATTTCTCACAGGTGTAATACATTTTATCATCGAGTCATCAAGATAAAAAGGCAAAATCTACAGGGGGGTATACAAACTTATTACACTATATTTTCGGACAGACCGACTTAAGCATATACAAAATAACCTCTCTTAGCGCCCATTCATTTACTGAACGTAGCAGTATCAAAAAAGCAGGCGGTTGCTTAATGCAGGTCAAACGTAATGCAGAAAGCTCCTTTTGGAGCTTTCTGCATTACATTTGACCTGCATTAAGCTACCACCTGCCTTACAGATCCATTAGTAGACCTCTGTTTGATAGCTGCTTACGACAGTTTCTACTGTAGTGCAGATGAAGACAAAAAAGCTCCTGAAGGAACAATTTGATCAGGGTTTTTACGATTAGCTACTTTATCAGTCTAATTCGAAGGTTTCCAAATGGTGCAAAACTGCATTACAGTGAAGCATCGATTATGCGAACACTCAAAATGCGTATCATTATCGATCTTTAAGACAGGTGACAGCTTAATCCATGGTGAAAGTCATGCAGAAAGCTCCTCTTTAAGCTTTCCGTATGACGTCTACCCTACGTTAAGCAGCCACCTGCCCCAATGAGTCTAAAATTTTATGTACTAAAATTTCGAATTATCGAGGCTTTACTTTATATTCAGTTTTAAAGATGATGGTAAGGGGAGATTAAAATGTCGGAATACTTAGAGAAATTAAGATAATATTCGCTTAATTTCTCAAGTACAGTAAACTCTCGATCAAACGAACACTCAAATACGTACCATTATTGATCTTTAACACCGGTGGTAGCTTAATACAGGGTGAAAGTCATGCAGAAAACTGGGAGCTTTCAGCATGACTTTCACCCTGCATTAAGCAGCCACTTGCCTACAAAGACATAAATTCTCTATAACTACAATTTCGTAGTATCGAGGCTTAACTATATTTATCCTTCTACAACTCCCGACATCATGAAATCAGCAAACAACTTATTTTTCCGGTATAGTCCATGGACACTGATGGGTTCAGCAAACAGCGCAGACCCTATTCAGAGGATTATTTCAGAAGCTGTCTGATCTGTGTCTGCGCTGTTTGCCTGTGCCCCTTTCACGGGCCACAGCACAAATGTCATGTGGGTCAATGATTAATCTGGGTTTGTGTTTAAGAACAAAGTTCTGGATTGTATTGAGAATGGCGCCTAAGTTGAAACAACATCTGTGCCTGGGAATACGCCCATTTATACCAATGCGTGTAAAATCAATTATTAACAATGTGTCTCCTGAATGCAAATATAAATGCAAGCAATTATGGCCCGGAAGAAAAGAACGAATCAGCGCAATTATGACAGGTCCAGATGTGGGTGGCACAGACACGAAAAACTTAGTTGATAAATTGCAGCTTATACTAGGATTTCGTCATACTGATTATCAGCTGCTATTCAAAGGCAACCATTAATGTTGACATTGTAGACAGAGGTCAGCTGTTGACATACATAACAAAGAAGGATAATCTGTGTGTCATACATCAACATCAATTCCTAGTCTATGTTGTCGTACATGTAGTCTGACCTCGATCAGCCTATTGCAACATGTTGCAGTTCGAGAGTTTATGTGTATATGCTTTATCTAATAGCAATAACATTTACAGCTGGGTAAACAGGCATTAAGCAGCAAAGTTAGGAAGATGTACAACATCTGAAACTTCATCTTTATAAAAGTTTTTAATAAAAGAGTGTTTGGTTGGTTTTGTTGATTAACGCCCATTTCTGCAAACTATGGGGTAATTGGACACAGAGAGAATGATGGGGGTATACAGAGAAACCCGGATGCTACTCTTGTTATCGCCAGAGTTTATATGGTAAGAGAAAGAGTGACCACCATAGGACATATAGTAGAACCCCTCTAATGCGACCACTTAATGAATAAACATGGGTGTCTTTATAAGCAGGCGATTACAGGCGGTTGCTTAATGCAGGACAAAAGTAATGCAGAAGGCTCTTGCATTACTTTTACCCTGCATTAAGCTACCACCTGCATATAGCACCCAGAATTGTATCTCTTTTAGGTCGTTGCATTCGCGTGGTTTTACTGTATTGCAAAGTTCGGACCAACAACCCCAGCCAGTGTGGTCGTTGCCGTATTTCTTCCAATATGTCCAACTGTTTCCATTATAACCGAAACTCTATACGAAATTCAACGCTTTGAATACAATTTGAAATGGTCCCCACACATACTATTTCTGTGCAGGTTAATTGAACATATTAAGACGCGTATTCAAAAAATAAATTCGTCACCAAAAGCCGATTCTAAAGTGTGGTCACAACATACGGTTAAGTGGGAAAATAAAGAAGCTATTCTTGAAAATGTTTTAATTTCCGCACTTAATCTAGGTCTCTGTATGTGCAAATTAGTTAGAGGGCATTCTCCTACATTGCATGAGCTTTAATCTTATACAAATTTGGAAGTATACGTTAAGTGCGTTTAATGATGTTTCAGCGATCCTAAACATACCCTGTTTTATCCCTTATAACCAGTTCGTAATTCAATTGTGCTGCCATTAATATGCTATTCACGGCTTGTCAAATACAACTGAATTGCCAGACAATGCTGCCATTAAACACTCGAGTGAAAATTAGAATTAGTGTCTAGCATGTCAGCGCATCAAGTACAGCAGCTAAACTCTACAGCGACCATTTAAAATATTTCTAAATGCAAACTTTTTAAAACTAGTGGTAGCTTAATGCAAGACGAAAGTAATGCAGAAAGCTCTTCTAGGAGCTTTCTGCATTACTATCATCTTGCATTAAGCAACCACTACTCTTATAGACTCCATTCCATCTATATACACCATGTTCTAGCCATAGACTAGTTCTACTGTATTTATATTTCTCTGCCAGTACTGGATCAAGGACAACAATTTGTTTACAGAATATGTGCGTTTATATGTCGGGTTACACAAGTTTCTACTCAGGATAATCTGTGCATTAACCATTTACCGGATGAATATGCATCTGATAAATAAGAGGACATCGTAAATATTAAATAAGTGAATATTTATAATGGTTTATGAACAAAGAACTCTTGGTAGACACTGTAGAATTAGATCTATGTCATTCCAAAAGCAAACAAGAAAGACCTTGATCAGAGACTCCTACAGGAGCCGTCTGATCTAGGTATATTCTGTTAGCAAATGCGTTTAAATGCGTTTCTATCAGTTAAGGGGTTAAATTAAGGAGTATGTTATCAGAATCAACAATCAACAAATGTTTGTTGTAGCCAGCTGGCTGTTTAATGCAGGGTGAACGTCATGCAGAAAGCTCCTAGAGGAGCTTTCTGCATGACATTCACCCTGCATTAAGCAGCCATCTGTCTTAAAGATCGATAATGATACGTATTTGATTATTCATATATCATTCCATAAGCAAACACGGCAGCTTCTGATAAGAGACTCCCGATCTAGATGTATTCTGTAAGCAAATGCGTTTAAATCAGCTAAGTGAGTTTCTATCAACTAAAGGGGTAAATCAAGGAGTATGTTATCAGAATCAACAAATGCTTTCTAGTGAAAATTTGAGGGTATACGATATACATATAGTGCTTCTGAATTTGTATTAAATACCTTAGTCATATCTTCATGGATATTTTTAAGAACGCAAACTTTGATTTTCAAATTGTGTGTTACTGAAGCAGCATAGTATCCACATACAAAATATTCAATCTTTATGATCAGCTGGAATAAAACAGCGACTGTTTTAAAGCATCCTTTTTAATTGTTCAATTTACATTTCATTGGCAATATTTGAGAGGAGCTTCCTACATGACGAAAGATTAACCCACATTCCGCTAACAACAGCCAGACTCGTATTTGTTAACAGCTTTGATCCAGATCAGACATCGAATTACTCGGCGTCTCATCAGGACCAAATCTGTTTGGCATTCGGTAAACAGATTCCCAAAAGCACATGAAGTAGTGAAACTGCAATGGATCCCCATTTAAACAGACATTTGTGCTAGGGGGCGTGAGTAGTGTTGCACTTTTAATTACTACTCATGAACAGACTCAATAAAACCGAGTTTGCAATTTTCTCTTTTTTGCATTTCTACTTTTGCTTTCGAGGGATCACCCATTTTCAGAATATATTATCAAAGCTGCAGCTAAAGGTGCGTACTAAAATCGCCATTTCTCCATCAAACCCTATGTTGTGACCGCAGTGACTCTTGAGTGGACATAACGTAATAGGGTTAGGTGGAGAAATAAATCAAAAGCTATTATTTGATATGTTATAATTTACGCATCTTATCTGGACCTCTGATTATATCTTATAGCGGCTTACAGGTTAAAACTCATTACTGGAAACAGGAGAAGAAATTGATGTAAGGTGCTACAATGTAAACGACATGCAAGCAGAATACATAGTGGCCTCCGTCACAGCATTAAAGTCGTATCATTGACGGAAAATACAATTACAGTAATGTGTCGTCAACACTTTCCTCCATAAATACGCCTCTGTAATAACCACTTCTTGAAACCATTGTGATAAATAGAGCATTTGCTCCTATAGGAGCAAATGCTGTATTTATCTATCCCTCTGTAATAAACACTTCTTAAAACCATTGTGATAAGTAGAGCATTTGCTCCTATAGGAGCAAATGCTCTATTTATCACAATGGTTTCAAACTACAAAATTCTAAATTTTTACATTTATCTAGTAAATGCTCCTTTTGGGTAGATTCATTGAAAGAGACTGGGTCTAAAAATAGCCTATGGAGTAAAGGGTTAATTCAACCACATACTGGATTATAATAGGAGTCTTAAAAGCAGGTCATTGACTAATGGAGGCCAAAAGTAATACTGAAATCTCCTATAGGAGCTTCTATCATAACGTGTCGTTCTGCATAAGGTTACCAACTGTTTTAAAAATCCAGTATTATACTTCTTTTCAATGGTCATATCAGTGAGACTTTTCTGTATCAATAAGTTTGAATGTTTTTCTAAACAATCCATTGTAGAAATCGGGATTTATAGTGCATATATTTTGTTTGTTTGCTGATTTTTTTTATTTTGAATGTCAGCTAGAAGTTACTGCATTTTGGATACATAATGGCACTTTATCATGCCCAGCTGTAAGCCTGTAAAGCACTAATCAAATACAATACTTGTACTTTTATTGTATTAAGTTATTATGGCTCTACAGGGCATGATTTAAAATCTTACTGTACAAAATTTGCTGTCTGAATGAGCAATTTACAAAATATATGACAGGAGTTTACAAAATGTTATTAAAGTTACGAGTACTTCCGATACTAATAGGCTATAAAGTCAAGTTTGTATTCACCTTTGACCCATTCCCTCATATTGACGCATTTTGACGCCTCTGTAAAAGTCACTTTAATACTGAAACCATTGTGATTAATACAGCATTTGCTCTTTAAGAGCAAATGCTCTATTTATCATAATAGTTTAAAAACTACACAATTCTAAAAGATTCATTTTTTCTTGCAAATGCTTCTTTTCGGTAGATTCATTCAAAGGGACAGGATCTAAAAATAACATGAGGGAATGGGTTAAAGCGACATATATATTACTTGCATGTTAATTTGTTCAGCTATAAAGAACGACAATATAGAAATAAAAACAAGAGCCGCGTGCGGCACCAATGCTCGTCTTATTTGGTGCGTATCCAATGCATACACTTCTCCTCAAAGAGATCTACCAACCTATGAAGTTTCATGTTGATACCTCTTATACCTTTTTATTAATCAGCTAAAGCTTTTGCACGCCGACGCCGACGCCGACGCCGACGCCAGGGCCTACCACTACGATCCAGTGATCACAATAGCTCGACGTTTCTTCGAAACAGGCGAGCTAATAACTAACGAGCATCGTGTATTTAATATATGCACAGCTTTAAACTTGAAGACAATACACAGTTCGATGTCTCATCAGGATCCAAGCTGCTTGATACTTGGTCGATAGCTTCTCAATATCTTGCTCGAATCGAACGTAGTCAAAATTACATCAGATTCTTTGAACAGACAGTGTTTGTTTCTAGCGTCATTAGCGTTAAATAATGAAACTTACAACGTTCAGCTGGCCATACAAACGTTGGGAATAAATGTAGGATTGGAGAGGAAGTTGCATGCATTGTGATGGCATGTTTTGGTAAGTAAATGCATCTATTGATGACTGTTCAGAAGCGGATCAGAAAGAAAGGGTGGTCGCATGTATAAGGAACACTCGATAATTAATTGTGTTGCCTTAACCGCAATATCAATGGTGGTATTAACATACATAGCAGGTAGCCTGCAGATACAATGTACATAGCACAATTTGGTATGTGTACAGATTATTACCCATCTGTGCCAATGATCCCATATAAGGGATATAGGCAAACTGTGTAGATTCTGATCAGACGCCGCATAATGCGACCTCTAATCAGAGTCTACACTGTTTGCTGATAAGAATTTCAATATAAAACAAACCGAAATTGAAAATTCAGGTCATGCATCCCTTAGATAAAAAATGGACTAATCCAATATAATTATAAACATGGACGAATCCACTGGGCGCAAATAGGTTAAAGTGAAAGAACACTTGTATGGTATATACCTTGTAGATAGATTGCAGTAAGTTTGCTTTTGTGCTTTGACACTATGACTGTCACTCATAGGATATGCTTAAGCAAGTTGCTGTGTCCCACGTATTACTGCAAGCGTACTCTGTATGTGAGTATAGTCTTGTAGACATAAATAGCCTCCATCCGATTACGTAATTTAATAGTCTCTATTTGCAACCTGTTTTAAAATGCCCAAAGTTGTAAAGAAATATACCGCACGCAAAACAAACAAATAAACGCCGAAAAAGACAAACTTTCATGTGTTTGATATAAAAGACACGACGTTATTCGGCAATGTGCATGTACATTGTGTTAGTATTTATTCGGGTTGCGTTTTAGTTTCGTTAACCCTTTCACCGCCAATGTCGCATAAATGCACCACTACAAATAGTGCAGTCCCAGCTCAGACGCCGCCTTTGCAAGGCGGCGTCTGATCAGGGACTTCACTTTTTGTCTCAATCTTTAATTCTATATCTGTGCTTTATTCCTTTTGAAATTTGCATTTATTTGGAACCGAAAGGGTTAACATTATTTTGTATTACAGGGGGGGGGGGGTCATTCTTTTCATGTGTAGAAAATGAAAGGGATACAGAATGCAGAAATACAACTAAAGCCTACTATTATGTAATTAGTGAACTGACTGCTGTAAACTAGCAGTACTTAACAAAAATATACTGTGTATCTTGATTCTCAAATACGTTTTAATGTCTTTCAACCTTTCAAAAAACAATGAAGATACCGTAGAGTTTGTATTTGAATTCTTGAGCATTAAAGAATCCACACGCTTTTCCAAGACAGTGATGGATTTGATTAGATGTGTGCGTAATGTTGAAATGAGAATAAAAATATAGTTTTGTTCCAACTACTCAGACAAAATTAAGTAACGTCCCGACAAACAGTAGAATCTGTTTTAAGCGGCCATCAAAAAGAGTTCTGAGTATTTGTCTGTAAGGCAAATGGGCAGGTCAAAAGTAATGCAGAAAGCTCCTATAGGAGCTTTCTGCATTACTTTTGTTCTACATTAAGCTACCACCTGCTTTTTAATGTCCCTATAATCAGGAAATGGATGACCGCTTAGGACAGGTTCTATTGCACATGAAACAACCACGTCCCCTCTAATCACCAATGACATATAACACCTACAAAACTTAATCCGCGATGCCAATACAACAGTTTTTTGTCGGAATGTTTGTGTAGTGAGAGTTTATGACCAACAATAAACCATGTCTTTATAGCCACAATACAACCACTCTAATTCGAAATTTTGGTAAAGACGAATTGAGAATAGTGAAGACAGGCGGCTGATTAACATTGAGCCTGTTGAAGGCGGATCCATGATAACCTTTGCAAACAGTTCGGATCCAGATGAGACGTCGAGTAACTCGGTGTCTCATCAGGATCAAGATTGATTGACACTCTAATTGTATTTTGGTAGACAAAACAGACGAGACCATGGTCCATGCTTATAAAGCCAAAGGCTCAAATCTGACCAATCAAAAACTTGAGAACGAACTCAGACTCAACTAAATAGTTTTATAAGCATAGATACTGACTGTGTTTAGATAAGGTGACCCCTGTAGAAACCGCCTAATCATTATCTGCTCTATTGGCTTATGAAATCATATACAGTTTAACTTCTTCGATATCTCGAACTAGGATAACTCGAACTTTGGAATAACTCGAACAAAAGGTTTAGCCCTTTCAAAACTTACAATACAGAATTGCTCTACACTGTATCGCTACAGATATCTAGAAACACATGTTGCAGCTTAAAACAGGTCTAAAGTAATGCTGAAACAGGAACTTTCAGCATTGTTCTAGACCTGTATCAAGCTGCGAACTCGAGAAATTGTTCAGATTAGAAATCGGATAACTCGAACGTCTGCTATCTCGAACTAATTTGTATGGTCCCTTGAAGGTCGACTTATCGAAGTTCAACTGTAGATTTGATTCAACAGTTTCTGTCATGGCCAACATATCCTATACCACTGTACCATTATAATGCGCGTAACCATTATTCATAATGACATTACTTCTTTCCTCAATATTGAGGACTTAAAGGGTTCAGAAACCCTCACAGAAATACGACCTGAACTGTTATAAACAACCCTAATTATTATACCTCAATATATACTTCAATGCAAAACTTCCATAGACATAAAATGTGATATGATGATCTATCACCCTCAGAGTGAGCTTCCAGGTGAATATATCAGGATATATCACCCTCAGAGTGAGCTTCCATGTGAATATATCAGGATATATCACCCTCAGAGTGAGCTTCCAGGTGAATATATCAGGATATGTCATCCTCAGAACCAGCTTCCATGTGAATATATCAGGATATATCACCCTCAGAATGATCTTCCAGGTGAATATATCAGGATATAACACCTTACATTTATATGTTTCATTATTTATCTATTTTAATTGTAAAATTAAATAATTTTATACTTCTAAAGTTTCTTCTAAATATACCAATTCTCGGGTTGACAAAATCCTCTATCATCCCGACAGTCATGTGTTAATTATATTTATATAATATCTCATTGTGAAAAAAACATCGCGTATGTATCAAGGGACTGCTGCTAACAATAAGAAGGAGGTATTACAGTAAGCTTCTTTCTGTATTGGACACCTCAGTCTACAGAATTTAGTAGAATGAGTAGGAATACAATTTACAACAATATGTCTTTATGAAACACTACGCACCCCATTTGACTTTTGACCTTGACCATTATAAGTCACCCCTAAAAATGTTTGCCTCCATAAGGTGCACATGCTTGCCAAGTTTAAAGTATGTATGTGCAATGAATTATCCCCAACATTAAAGTTGGACACAGACCAACCAGCAACAAACCAACAGACAGTCTGAGAGCAAAAAAACAATATGAACCCCGATGACATACAAAAGAATACACACTACGGATTTTAAACTGGAATGAAATACGTCGATAGTCTAAATTAGCCGACAGTTTAACCAGAAAACGCCTCTAAACCGGACTTTAAAATTAATATTAATGCCCGTCTGATAAGAGGTAGTAGCTTAATGCAGGATAAAAAAATTTCATCCTACATTAAGCAGCCGCCTGCTTATAACGAGCTAAAGTTTTCTTTACAAGAATGTTGGTTCAGAGGGGATTGCTGTAAACTAATAACCCTTGTTAGATGCTGTAGTTCTAAGGTATGCATATGCCAATATTACACTTAACCATTTACCTGTTCAATATTCATGTAAGAAATAATGACATCATGAAAGTTTATTAGCTTGTTATACTGTAAACTTTTCAAGGGAATTAAAAACTTTAGAATGAGATCTATATCATGGCATAAACAAACAGAGCAGACCCTGATCAGCCGGTTCCTATAGGAGCCGTCTGATATGGGTCTACTCTGTTTGCATAGGCGTGAAAACCCGTTTATATGAGGGAAATGGTTAATTGCAGGACGTTGTATTGGCTGAGGAATAACCATCTGAAGACTGTATGCATATCAATTAGCTGGAGTTTATACGAGCGTAATGGTATATAAATATAGGACGTTTCAGCCATGGTTAAAATTGTAGAATGCGATCAGATATTTTATGCCATAAAGGAAAAGAGCAGACCCTGATCATAGGGCTCCTGCATGGTCCGTCTGGACTGGGTATACTGTTTGTAAACGCGTTAAAAGGATTAACAGTTTCACAATTACAAAGGTTGTCTTCATATACTTTACTCGTTTAAATATAAACACAGGACCGGACCGCAAGAGAGACTTACAGTGCTAAGAACGTCTCTGTTTAGGCTTAGCATAGCTGCCAGATAGTTAAATGAAGTTAGACAATGGCACTTGAAAATCGACTGTAAAGGAATATCTTGACAGTTTGATAACACGTAATTGAGTGTTTGTGGAGGCGTAACTTGGTTTACGTTCCTAACCACATTTAACAGTATATACATTTCATTGAAACAGTAGAACACATTTACTAACAAGTATGTGTGTCAAATTATTGTTCTGTTCTGCAAGAGGGTAAGTTTACATAAACAATGTATGTACGTGTCCAATAAATGATATATTCAAGTGTCAATTCGCTTCTGAAGATAAACCATACCATAATTTTAAAAATAACACCGTCAACGCTGCATATTCAAATGGGCTATTCCAAAATTCAAACAGGTCAAGTTTACCGTGAATATTCAGGAATATTCAGGGATTCGTTGAATGAAAAGTGTGACATGACAAACAGGAACCCTCTTATCTGGGTCTACACTGTTGGAAAGGACATTAGGGACTTGGTTTTCGCACAGAAAGGATTAATCGAATCAGTACTTTAAATACACGAGAGTCTGGTAATTCCGTACTTGCCCTTTACTTGTCAAAAGTCGGATCAGAAAGTAAATCTATTTTCTCTAGTTTTTAGAAATTTCATTTTTGTTGAATGAAAGATGGACTAAAGTGCGTACTACAGACACTTATTTCCCTTAATTCCTGTTTGGGGTAATACTTTCGGAAAAGTTAGTTATTCCAATTAACTATAAACGTGTTTTCACGCATTTGCAAATAGAGTAGACCCAGATCAGACAGCTCCTCTAATCAGACGGCTCCTAGAGGAGCCGTCTGATCAGGGTTTGCTAAAATAATTTTATAGATATGTTCCTTTACGTTCTATATTTCTACAATATTGCACTTTCCATATTTCTTTCTAACTATTTTGTTAATGAATATTCAGTAGGCATTGAAATTTGGCCTAAATACAGAACAGGGAAAGGGATAAAAGTCACCATATATAGAGAAAGTACCCCTCTAATAACAAAACACCAATGCAACGGGACACGGAAAACACTCATTAGCCATTCCCTTAGTCTAGACCACTGGTTAAATTTGCTCATAAAAAGAGCTCCAGCTACAAAATGTATATTGGAAGAATCTTCAGAAAATGACCAAACAAACTCGAGATATTCGTGATTTAAATAATTCGGGTACCAATGTATGTTAATCCTTTCCCTAGTATAAATGCATGTTCACGCATTTGGAAACAGAGTAGACCCAGATCAGACGGCTCCTATAGGAGCCGTCTGATCAGGGTCTGCTCTGTTTGCTACTGGAATTTGATAGATCTGCTCCTTTAGTTTCTAAAATGGCTACAATGTTACACCAGTCCTTCAAAGGTTCATTATAGCTATTTTGTCCATGAATATTTATTAGATATTGGAAATTGGAATAAATATAGAACATTTAACAGTTAATCTTTAAAACCCTTATCCGGCTAATCGTCACATTTGCAAACAGTTTGGATCCAGATGAGATGCCAAGTAACTCGGTATCGCATTAGGATCTAAGCTATTTGACACTTGGTCAACGGGTTTATATCGAGGGGTACAGTGGAATTCAAAACCAGGCGGAAGCTTAATGCAGGTTAAAAGTAATGCAGAAAGTTCCTATAGGAGCTTTCTGCATTACTTTTAACCTGCAATAAGCTACCACCTACCTTACAGACACCTAATTATACCTCTTTTTGATGGTCGCTTAAGACAGATTCTATTCTACAATAATACCCCTCTAAAGCAAACTCTTTATACAAAAACATAAATGTCTTTAAACGCAGATGGTTGCTCAATACAAAAGTAGTGCAGGCAGATCAGAAGGGAGCTTTCTGCGTTATTTTTCATTTGCATTAAGCTATCATCTGCCTTAAAGACCAATGATTATATCTGTTTTGATGACAAGTTATACAGTATAGGAACTCACCACTTTTGTCGTTACATGTCAGTGTGAATCAGATGGCGTAGTTTTTACTATTATCCAGTTCAACGGTAATGTCCCTTAACTGTACCTGAAACAACAATAATGACATTATATTAGAATTGACATATTTTATTACGAACTGCTATTATTTAGTCATGACAGAAACTTTTGAATCAGATCTATATTATTTCATAAGCAACCCGAGCACATCCTGGTCAGAATGCAACTGTATAGGAACTGTCTGATCTTGGTCTATTTTGTTTACAACGGCAAATGATAGTTTCCCTACTGTAGTTTGGGATTAAACAAGAAATGCACGCTGATTAATGTTCAGTAAATGAAGAACCAAACAGTAACTTTAAAAAAAAAGATGTATAATTGTATCGAAAATTATTGTTTCCTGTTTACATGTACTTACATTACTTGGAAGACTTTTTTCAGACCTCATCATGTTATAGACGGGTCAAATCATTATGAATAAATCGCGATTGCCAGGTTCCATTGTTAACATAATTACTTGCATGTTGCTTACTGTATTGTTTACGAGAAGCATAGCTGGTAGGAATTCCTTAAAAGCACCATGACTATTTTTAGAACCAACCTCTTTGAATTAATCTACCGAAAAGGAGCATTAACTATAGAAAAGGTTGACGTTTTGAAACCATTATGATGATTATAGGATTTGCTCCTATGCAGCAAATGCTGTATTCACCACAATGGTTTCAAAGAATGACTTTTACAGAGGCGAAAACAGTCATCAGTTGGAGAGAATGGATAAAATACAAATTATCAGAATATTGGCTAATCTAATTTCAAGTAATAGAAACTGTATTTAGGTGAAAATATTCGATTAGCCAATTTGCATATCAGCCACACACGTCGCATCTGTTTTGTAAAGAAGTTACAGTGAGATTGTATTTAGATAGATTAACCGATTTTATTCGTATTGAAATGTATATGACATTAAAGCATGCATCTAACATTTATCAAATAACACCCAGTCAAGAATATATTGCACAATGGGTCACGGTAATAGACTTGGCATTGATATGTAAATATATAACTGATAAAGACTTATTAACATGTCAGTAACATTAAATACAAGGATAACACACACACAAAAAAAAGATTTACATAATCCTTACTTCCATTGTGGTCCTTATAAACTATTGCTCGTCATAGAAAGACAAAAAACATAATGTAAGATTAAAAGAAAAAAGATACATGTATCACAGTTAATTTATCGACAAACTGAAGAATGAGAGACCACTGAATAATTGAATAATCAGAATACTCACACTGCTGTCACAAAATATAAGTATGTGAACATTACATATAATGATATTTAACTTTAGGAAGGAAATACTTTCTAGTATCAGTACATATAAAATATTCAATGTTGAAATGTCAAAAATAGTGTCGGTGCTCTTTTTCAACTTTCTATGTTTAATTTGCAAAATGATTTTGGTGCTAATGATGATATTCGCCAACGTTAGATTTAACTTACCTTCTATCGACCCTTTCCGTGTAACAGTTTTATGTTTATTCCAAATGTTAATACCTACTGAATATTCATTGACAAAATAGCTATAATGAAATATTGAAGGTTGAACATTGCAGTAATTCTAAATACAGATCTTTCAAATTCCATTACCAAACAGAGCAGACCCTGATCAGTCGTCTATAGGAGCCGTCTGATCTGGGTATGCCCTGTTTGCAAATGCATGAAAACGCTGGTCTGGGTCTACTCTGTTTGCAAATGCGTGAAAACGCGTTTATATGAAGGAAAAGGCTAAAGTGATTATATATGTGAATTTAACCTTTAGCCTGCTAAGCGCTACCTGACTCCCATATGCAAACAGTTTGGATCCAAATGAGATACCACGTAACTCGGTGTCTCACCAGGATCCAAGATGTTTGACACTCATTCAATAAGTTTTCAAAAGCTTTAACGAATGAATCGGAAATAAGTCAAACGTGCAGACACCAGTGTTTTTAAACAGGCTTACGTATACAGTAAAACCTCTCTATAACGGCCACTAAATCGTGTTAATTAGTTAGTATTTAGGACAGGCGGTTGCTTAAAGCAAGGCGAAAGTAAAACAGAACGCTCCTATCCTATAGGAGCGTTCTGTTTTACTTTCACCTTGCTTTAAGCAGCCATCTGCCTTTAACACAAATACTTGATGTAATTTAGTGGCCGTTATTGAGAAGTTTTACTGTACTGTAAAATCTTTCGCCGCCAAATTTTGTTATCTGCAAACTATGTCGTCTTCTACAATCTTCCAATTTTATTTTTCTTCAATTTTGTTTCAAGAAACATTCACAGTAACAAACAGTTTGGATCCTGATGAGGCGCAGAGTTACACAATGTACTCAGCGTCTCATCTGGATCCAAACTGTTTGTATACATGTAGGTACTCACAGACGACATTTGCAGCGAAATCGTTTAAAAGAATCCACAAATTCGAACCAAAACCATAAACGCACAGTGGTAACTTCTTGCAAACTTCACCAATGCACTTTATGAATAATCACCGACTATTTATAGTGACTCAAATCACATTACAAAATAAACTTTTGCATCAAACAGCGTATCGCAGCCACTTCGCGTGTTTACTTCTCTTCACTAATGTCTGAATGCCACATGAGATTATAATCTCAATATGACATATGGTATTGGAATTGACGCCAATTAAGACAATTCCATAGATGCCACACTAAAACTGTTGTACCTACCAATGTTTATTTAACATTTTCCCTGTTCAATATCCATGCAAGAAATAATGGCATCATGAATATTTATTATATTGATTTTTTAAATAATATAAGTGTTTCAATGATTTGTTTTGCTTTCATAGAGACTTTATAGAAACTGTAGAATCAGATCTATAGCATGTCATAAGTAAACAGAACAGACCCTGATCAGACGCCTGAGCCTATTTGGTTGGCAAATGTGTAATATGCGTTTATATGAGGGAAAGGGTTAAGCGCTCACTTTGCGTTCGACAGAGCAAATACAGCTTAAGTCCGGATCTGGATAAGTGTTGTTTGACATTAAGTCTACAGCTTTCCCCCACATTGAGTGAACTCGATAAAATAGTTATGGCAAAGTAAACAACACCTAAAAACGCCATTTTACGCAACATGCAATAGGTCAATATAGACATGATCAGCGACTGCTTATCGAAAGCTCGTAATCAGAGTGAACATATATGTCCTGCTATTTATTTATATCAAAAATGTAAGATGTTAAAAGGTTGTTTCAGTACAATGTCTCGTCTGTTAAGAACTATTTTACATTTAACCCTTACACCGCAGAAGTCGCATAGATGCATCGCGACAAATAGTGCAGTCCCAGATCAGACGCCGCCTTTTCAAGGCGGCCACTGATCAGGGACTTCACTTTTTGTCTCATTCTCTATTTCTATATATGTGCTTTATTCTTTTGAAAATTGCATTTATTTATCTCATTTCCTTATTGTACCGAACGATTTAACAAAATTTAGATTGCAGACGACAATTAGAAATTTGGCACCGAAAGGGTTAAATTACAAGACCTATGTAATATTCATCTTGCACCTATAACTGTCAATATGTTGAGATGTGTAACGAGAGTTATTCCTGCACGATGACGGTCAATGCTCTTTGTGTCAGGATTATATAACACACCATCTATCAATGTCAGGGTTAGGTCAATGCTATTTGTCAGGATTATATAACAAACACCATATATCAATGTCAGGGTAAGGTCAGTGCCTCTTGTCAGGTTTAAAGAACAAGCACCACCTATCAAGGTCAGTGTCTCTTGTCAGGTTTATAGAACACCAGCGATCAATGTCAGAGCTATTTATCAGGCTTATAGAATAAGCACCACTTATCAAGGTTAGTGCGATTTGTCTGATTTATAGAACAAATACCAATGATCAATGTCAGAGCTATTTATCAGGTTTATAGACCAAACACCACCGATAAAGGTCAGTGCTATTTATCAGGTTTATACAGCAAACACCACCAATCAAGATCAGTATTATTCGTTAGATTTATAGAACAAACACCACATATCAAGGTCAGCCATTTGTCAGGTTTATAGAACAAACACCAATGATCAATGTCAGAGCTATTTATCGGACCAACAATAAAGATCAGTGCTGTTTATCAGGTTTATAGAGCAAACACCAACTTGAACCCGGCTCATGCCTTTGTTCCAGAAAGGGAACAGAAAATGAAATGTGTTGGTTTAACATGCTTGCTTGATGAACACAAATGTTTAGATTCTGTCCGGCTTATATTTCTGGCTCCTCATTACTGATATATAGACAAATAATGATGTAATTCTTGGATCAGATAAAATCTTACTATACATGCTAACGCCCTTTCGCACCGTTGCAAACAGTACACCAAGATAAGGCGACTCATCAGGATCCAAGCTATTTGGCATTTGGTCAATAGTTTCTTAAAAAGCTTGGTCGAATCGGACGTAGTGAAAAGTTTGCACCGGATTCAAGTTTGATTATTTGTACAGTGGTGAAAGCGTTAACCCTTTCGCTGCCAATGCCGGATTTGTGATTACCTATGCAAACAGTTTGGATCCAGATGAGACGCCGAGTAACTCGGCGTCTCATCAGGATCCAAACTGTTTGTTACTGTTACTATGTTTTTGAAACAAAAATGACGAAAATCAAATTAATGAAAATTCGTAGCAGACGACAAAGTTAGCAGACGACAGAGTTTGGCAGCGAAAGAGTTAATAGATGGCTAAAATATCAAAAGTCTGAACTAAAGTATACAGAGATCCAGATAAGAAACGTAAATATAAACATTTTCAACAATAGCTCTGTTATTTCTCCACCACACCTTATACTGTTATACTCTTTAGAATCGTCTCGAAGAGACGATTCTAAAGAGTGGTCACAGTATAGGACTCGGTGGAGGAATGAGGATTTTGATATTTGAGTATGCACCTTCATCTGTATCTCTGTAGTGCACACCAAAATTTAACCACAATACTACATTTACTTTACAAGGACGTTTATACATTATTGTTAATTTAAACCTTACAACGATCGCCATAGATATGTTCATTATAGCAATTATGAGACATACAGAAATCATATTTAATGTTAATTAGACAATTTATGACTGAGAATATTGGGTCTGGTTGAAGAACATTTATATATTTTGTTCTAGACTGCATATGTACATGTAACGAATAGTTAGAGCTGTTTACTTAAATGCTACAATTTGCAAGACTATAAGGCGATGCTACTATTGCCAGTGTCAATGATTAATAATTAATCAAATAACACATCAGGCAGAAGACGAAATGACTTAGGCGTGTTTCAATGTTACAGCAATACAATGTTCACGCAAGGAAACGATCTGAACGTTTGCCTGAAATACTTTATACTATTGTCTACTACGAAAACGATCAATTGATTGTTTATGGGTATATGCACACACTTACAGTAAAAAGTTTTAGCAATGAAGTATTGAGCACTTTTGCGCAGGTTATCGCCACCTGTCCTAAGGACCGATAATGATACTTGTTTCACCCTTTTTCATTTTCACTACACAGAGTTCCAGATAAGATGCGTAAATTGGAATATTTTCAAGGATAACTCCTTTATTTCTCCATCAAACCCTATATTATGATCATTCTTTAGAATCGTCTCTTCGAGACGATTTTAAAGAGTGGTCACGGTATAGGGTTTGGTGGAGAAACGACGATTTTAGTATTTGGGCACGCACCTTTATCTGTAGCACTGAATTAATTTACTTTACATCTCGATTATAAAATCATCATAGGGGACATCAGTTTTACATATACATTTTGTGATAATGTGATAATCATGCTATTTGGCTTTTATTATCAAGTTAATATTATAATACATCGTTATAAGTTAGGTACAATACAGATTAGACGAAAACTTATCATGTTTCGAAGTTAAACAATTAACGATTAAATGATAAGAACCGCGATTAAATGTCCTTAGTGGGCTAATAATAAAATTATTAGATTCAGGATTAAATGGCTTTAGTGGGTTAATTTATAGAGATTATATCCATCAGTATAACATTAGAACAGATGAAGAGAAAAGACGAATATTTCAAAAAATTCATACGCAATACTCCATATTCCAACCATGGCATAGTACTCAATATTCCAACCATGACGTATTACTCCAAATTCCAAACATGGCGCAGTACTCAATTTTCCAACAATGACACAATACTCCATATTTAAACCATGTCGTAGAACTCAATATTCCAGCCATGACGTAATATTCCATATTCCCACCATGTCACAATACTCAGTATTCCATCAATGACTCAAAGCTCAATTTCCAATCATAAATGGTTTATAATTATACTGTTATGTTTCTCTAATACGATTAATCAGCAGAAGTTATTTTCAAACAGATGACAGCTTAATGCAGGACAAATGTTTTGCAGAAAGCTGTTGTAGGTTCTTGATGCCTTACTTTTACCATTCATTTAGCAACCACCTGCTTTATTCACTCCAGTGTCAATAAACTGTGTGGTCGCTTAAGTGAGACTCCTTTCTACTATTACATATAGGCTATAGCAAAATGCACAGTAGAACATGTCCCAAGAGGTCATTCATTCATTGAACATAGGGGTGTTCAGAAACAGGTGGTTGCTTATTGCATGGCATTAGTAACGCAAAAAGCTCCTAACTAAAGGAGTTTTCTGCATTACATTTGACCTGTTTTTAGTTACCACCTGCATTACAGACCCATAATTAGACCTGTTTTATGACTGATTAAAACAGGTTCTACTGTAATATGGCAAGTCAATTGGATTGTACTATTGTATCAATATTATGACATATGATCCACAGATGCAAAAATGTGGTACATATCATTTCGTTCAGTAGTAAACTCCAGTAAAACCTCTCTGTAACGGCCACTAAATTGTGTTAATTATTTAGTATTTAGGACAGGTGGCCGCTTAAAGCAAGGTGTAAGTAAAACAGACCGCTCCTATAGGTTCTGTTTTACTTTCACCTTGCTTTAAGCAGCCGCCTGTCTTTAACACAAAATACTTGATGTAATTTAGTGGCCGTTATAGAGATATTTTACTGTATTATGTAACACTGGGGAAACTTTTTCCAATTCACTAAAAGTCTGAGTCATTAATAATTTGTTGTATGACTGGTCATGTGCAATAGTATATAGCTAGGTATTGTTTACTTAAGTTCCGATATTACCACTTATTAATATAAACTGATATTCGTTTTCTACGTGATCCAAATTACAATGAGTACATCTTCTAAGGTTTCATTCCTTAAACATGCATCTAAATTACTTTATTCCTAAATATACGAGATTAACACCTTAATCTATGCCACCGATAAGCGGATAACACAGTTTACTTACATTTTCTATGCCACCGATAACACAGTTTACTTACATTTTCTATGCCACAGTTTACTTACATTTTCTATGCCACCGATAACACAGTTTACTTACATTTTCTATGCCACCGATAAGCGGATAACACAGTTTCCTTACATTTTCTATGCCACCGATACTTACATTTTCTATGCCACCGATAACACAGTTTACTTACATTTTCTATGCCACCGATAACACAGTTTACTTATTCTGAGTAACGTTTTTTATTATTTTATGTATATCAAATATTGATGAAAGATTCTTGTCGGCGATCATTATTAGCGATTACATTTCTCGCTAATAAGGCCTAAACGGACATGTAAAATGCTTTCATTTGATGAACCGATGACATCTTGTTAGAATGTGAAACGATGACGTGTTAGGAACTTTCCTATATTCACTATTTAGTTTGATTTTAATTTGACTTCCACATTCTCCCCTAGACTATTTTAAGACACAGCCTCTTTGAATATATCTACCGAAAAGGAGCATTAACTAAAGAAAAGAGAAATTTTAGAATTGTGTAGTTTGAAACCATTGTGATAAATAGAGCATTTGCTCCTATGGGAGCAAATGCTCTATTTATCACAATGGTTTCACAAAATTAAGTTCACATATATGCGCGCAATAAGGCGCCAGTAGGAGAGAACGAGTTAATAAAAGAGTTTCCAACGAATTAAACATTTGGTCAGTATTTATCTACTTACAACACTAACTGGAAATCTAACAATTTCGCCATAGAGAACGATATTGTTGAGCCTTTATATTGTTTAAGACTTTCAATAGTACGTTTTCAATGTCAGGTGCATTACAAAGCCTCTGTAATTCTAAAATGTAGATCGAATTCTGAGCAACTATTGTCAGAGCTACAGATAAAGATGCGTACTCAAATATTAAACTCGTCCGTTCTCCACCAAACCCTGTTATAACCACTATTTAGAATCGTCTCTTTGAGACCATTCCAAAACATGCTCACAATATAGGATTATCATCTTATCTTGACCTCTGTATAGTACAAGTACAAAAGTTGCTGCAGAGGCAGCAACAGAGAGCGCGGGAAACGAAATACTGGGAAGATTGTGTAATAGAATTATAAATTGTCAACTGTATGAATTTAATATGGATGTAACTGTCTTTTGTTGATATTTTCAAAATGCAGACGGTCTGTTTGAAGTAGGGAGTTTTGGACACAACTAATGGCGTAATTGCGAAAGTTTTGACATCGTGTATGGCTCGTAAATGTCAAAGTAATTATTGCAGAGTGAAGTGCTAGTAAACATTGAAATAAGATTTATAAATGCAAAGTAAGCTGAAATAAACTGACTGTATAGTTTGTTGTCAAGTCTTTTGCTACTATGACATTGAAGGTAAGGATGTATAGTTTGAAGACAAACTTAAGTGTTTTTAATTGTTGTGAGCTTTGCAATGAAACAACTGATAATACAGTAGAACATAAAGGCCGAGGTGGGTCTGAAACAAATGACACAATGTTGGTAAATAAGTACAATACAAAGCCATAAAAGCAGGATCTATATTGTAGCTATGTTTCATTTTCTGAAATAATTGTAATAATCAAACAGTTAAAAGGGCTCTAAAGGCAATTATGTTGAGGAAATGGTCATTCTTTTTAAAATATGTTCAACTGTAAGGCAAATGTGAATAACTGACTAGGTGTTTATAACAAGGAAAAACAAGCATATTTTAATTGATGACTAGTGTATTACAGAATATCTGCAAACGTGATGTTGCATTGTGAGACGGAACTAAATAGAGACAAGTTATTTTTTGGCAAACTATCATTATGTTCTCAGTAGCGCTATGTGCATAATGAGAGATATGACGTTTATGTACAATGAAACCTGTGTAAACGAAACAGAAAATCAGCATTGCTTTAAGAACAGAACCGAGCATATATTTATTCAACTTGTACAAGCATGTACATTGTTGTTATAAATAAATATATATATGTCACATAGGTCAAATGATCTTTCAGATTGACAGTATATTACAATTACAAACGATTTAATTACGTTGTGCATTAAGTGCTGTCTATTCAGATTTGAGATAACTTACATGTAAGCGTTAACAAGTGCGTTTCTCATGCAAAAGGAATACTTTATATATAGAGCCAGTTTAACTAATTCCTGACGGTTTTGACGTTGTACATGTAGTAGCTTGTAGTGTAAAACTTTACAAAACTTGGTCTAGCATAATAACACTTGTTTATATATTTCTTACGCAGGTCTGTGTATGAACTACATAAAGAACAAAATGAAACTCGTCTTCAATATCACGAGTTTCACAGTAACAACAATATATTTCATTTCTTGGTATGCTAATTTTGCCGTATCTCCCTGTTTCTATTTTAATGAATGTGAAGATTGTCGCAGCCTAGCACGATACAATCTAAGTTTATATGACAATGTATCTAAATATGCTTCAAATCCGAAACAGCTTTTAAAATGTCTGTATGTTGCTAGTGCACCACTACTATTGATATTCTCATCTCAACCTTGTATCAAACCATCCACTAATCTTTGTTTAAGTATTTTGTGAAATGATTTCGGGTTTACAATTATTGGATCCATCCAAACATCAGCAAAACCCTTATTTACTAGTAATGCTTAAATACTTGTTACCAAAGTACAAAAATGAGTCATGCAGGAAACACCACATACAGAACAAACAGCCGCACGAACAGCAACACAGGGAAACAGCAAATGTACATAATTATAAAAAACATCAGGAGACGCACAAAGACAAAACAAACATACGATAGGGGGATGGAAGTACCGCCTTGGAACCGTCAGTGACAAAAGCCAATGGGGATGTTAAATGCTCTTTCAAAACTCTTTCGGCTCAGAATTGCGTAAACGTTCATGTTATTAAAATTATTACGCTTACGAGAAATTAATTTCTTGTATGCTATTTTGCTTTCGCATAATACTATTCTATTTTCAGGCGGCGATGGTTTACTGTTGTAACTGTGTAAAGCACGGAGGTACACTTTCCTAGCCTGTCTGCATTCAGTATCAAACCATTCACTATCTTTTTTCAAATCATCGTCTTTAAAGCGTACATGTTTTGAAAAAAGAGGATCAGCAACCGAACGCATAGTTGCAACAATACTTTTTATAATACTTTTTAAGGAGTGACTGTGCAGTGCTGATTGCATGATAGCTGATTAAAGGAGTTCCTACAGGGGTTGTTTATTTCTGTTTTGAAAGTGTAACTTACTGTTAAATATCTGTCCTGTTTAGAGAGGGTGTATTTTAATGTAAGAAAGTGCAATAAAAACTTCATACAGTATGGCAATACTGGCTATTCCCAAAGTAAGGTGACACAATAATAACTTGTCTCAGTTTAAATCTGTCATACAATAACATAAGAGATATGTACATGTGTACATGATGTAGACAGTGAAATAAAAGCTATACAGTAAAACTTTTATTGAGTGATCATACTTTAAGTAAAATTGACAGCTGGTAAGTAAGTGGAAGTAGGCATTAAATGCAGGTTGAAATGCAGAAAATATTGTGGAAGTTTTGGTATGTCTTTCAACATGTGTTTAACACCAACTAGTATGAAAGGCAAATTGTTTGACTGCTTACATGGTGTTTTATCTCATTACCTAATTAGCTACTTTTAAAATTTAAATCTTTGCAATAAATAAACTGAAAAGGGGCATTTACTAGAGATTGGGGGAAATAAGAAGTATGTGGATTTGAAACCATTGTGATAAATGGAGCATTTGCTTCTTTGGGGCAAATGTTCTATTTATCACAATTGATTAGAAACATGACTCTTATGTTGGTGCGAAGTGATACTTGAAGAAGTAAAGTGACGTAGGGCACATAATGATCAGTTGTCTCGTTTAATTCTGTCATAAAATAATATTAGAAATATTTACAATTGTACGTAATGTAGACATAGTGAGATAAAAGATATACAGTAAAAACCTATATTGGGTGATTATAACATTAGGAACAGTAACAGCTGGGTAGTACTAGACGTGGGCATTAAATGCAGATTGAAATGCAGGAAATATTGTTGGTGTTTTGGTCTGACATTAAACATGCGTTTAACACCAACCAGTATGAAAGGCAAATGATTTGACTCCTTAAATCCATTACCTCATAGGTTAAATGTTGCATCAATAAATTGAAAAGGGGCATTTACTAGAGGAATGGGAAAAATAAGAAGTGTTTAAATGAAACCGGTCATTGTTATAAATTGAGCATTTGCCTCTTAAGAACAATTACCGTATTTAGCACAAGTATATCAAAACGTGTCTCCTACATAGGTGGAGGTGATTCGGAAAGTAAGGTCACACAATAATAAGTTGTCTTAGTTGAATTCTGTCATACAATAAAATATGATATATTTACATGTGTACATGATATACATGGTAAAAGGAAAGCTATAAGTAAAACCTGTATCGGGTAATCATAACTTGGCAGCTGGGCATTAAGTGCAGTTTGGAATCAAGGAAATTCTTGTGGATGTTTTTGTTTGACTTTCAACTTGTGTTTATCAGAAACTGGTATGAAAGTTCAACGAGTTTACTGTTTACATGGTGTTTATTGTTTAACCCTTTCCCTGTTCTATGTTTTTTCTCTATTTCAATACCTACTCAATATTCATGGACAAAACAGTTATGATGAAATATGGAAGATGGAGCATCACAGCTATTTTAGAAACTAAAGAAATAGATCTATCAAATTATTTTAGCAAACAGAGTAGACCCTGATCAGACGGCTCCTTTAGGAGCCGTCTGATATGGGTCTACTCTGTTTGCAAATGCGTGAAAACACGTTTATATGAGGCAAGGGGTTAAACCCATTACCTCATAGGCTATTTTTTTTATATCTACCTCTTTGCATCAATAATCTGGAAAGTAGTATTTAATAGAGAAATGGGAAAAATAAGAAATGTGAAGTTTTGAAACGATTGGTATAAATGTAGCATGGACAGGGGCGAATTGGACAGGGGCGAGTTGGTCCTGGGCCAAAAAGAATTAGGCGATGTTGGAAGTCGGTAAAGTTGACCTCTGCTTCACTATTACGGTTGTGCACATGTCAAAATACATCTGCCCAAATTGCAAGTTGTAAATAGTTGGTACGAATCAGAGGCATTGTTTCGTGTTGCTAAAAATTTTATATTGTGATACCGAACACGACGATCTTGTTCCGGATAGGAAAAATGTGGATGGTGGTGATGTTGCGATTTATATAACGGTAAAAACAAAAACATTCCGGCTCCAGTACCAAAGCAAATTTCCCCATCACTAATTGCGCGGGCCCCTGGTGGGGCCCGCGCAATTAAATAGTTGTAGTTTCTTCTAACACCGCCAAAGGATATACATCAAATACACACGTAAGGAATTCAAATCTTTCATGACATATTGGTGGATTTTCGTGTAAAAACTACCGAACGCGTATTTCATAACGTAATTGAACAAATTTACATTTTGTAACATTCATCCATTTAGATGTCAAGTAAATATTTTCCAGATCTAGGTATGAGGGTCATTACTACTGTATTTTAGTACTTATATCTACACTTCCATTCTGAAAAGACACAATAAGAACGCATTTGGTATAGCGACTTATGTATAACGCATTTGGTATAGCGACTTATGTATAACGCATTTGGTATAGCGACTTATGTATAACGCATTTGGTATAGCGACTTATGTATAACGCATTTGGTATAGCGACTTATGTATAACGCATAGGCAAGAAAGAGTACACAGCATATTTTATACACCGGACCCATTGGCCATTATCAAAATACAGTAAAACCTCGATTATTCGAATTTTCGGTATAGAAGAATTTAGACCCTTTTAGGCAGGTGGCTGCTTAATGCATGGTGAAAGTCATGCAGAAAGCTCCTAGAGGAGCTTTCTGCATGACTTTCACCATGCATTAAGCTGCCACCTGTCTTAAAGATCGATAATAATACGTATTTTAGTGTTCGGATAATCGAGGTTTTACTGTAGTATACAAATGTAATTGTGCAATGGTTCTACAAAAAGATATAAAACACTGGACAATACATTCAGTAGAGAATATTTTACAATAGGATAATACGTACTTAATATATACTAAAGCACAATATTTTCCAAGGTAACTTTGCGAGCAAGTTAAGATCCTGGGCAGGGGGTAGTCCAAAGCAAGATAACAGCATCGCCTTACATGCCCAAACAATTTCGCCATACTACTTGTGCCCCACACCGAAATATCAATTTCTTTCTTTATTTTAGCAATGTTGTGCTTTCATCAGCAAGAGGTCAGTTAGATTATTATCAGATTATTAGAATATACCTTTTCTCACGCTAAGCCCGTCTGGCCATGCCTCAACCCTTTCCCTGTTGTTTAAAGATGTTTATGTGAGGAAAGCAATTGGATTCAGATGAGACGCATGATCCAAGATGTTTGCTAAAATGTCAATAGTTTCTCAAAAGTTTCATCGAATCGGAAGCCGGGGAAAGTTCCAACAAATCTTAGGATAGACATATGTTTGCAGCCTAAGAGGATAGTTTTAACATCGTTGTTCGTAAACGGCGTTTACGACTTAAGAAGAATTTTGATCCAATATGCCGCATATACAAATTATAACATACGCCTTCTTAAATCCGACAAATAAATAATACAGTAGTTTTCTTTCCCGTTTTATTATTTTGTTTATTAATATTAGTAAATAAATTAGTGAATAAATCTACCGAAAAGGGGCATTAACTAGAGAAAAGGAAAATTTTAGAATGTTGTAGTTTGAAACCATCGTGATAAATAAAACAGTTGCTCTATTTATCACAATGGTTTCACAAAGTGACTTTTACAGAGTCGTCAAAAGTCGTCAATATGAGGGAATGGGTTAACAGAATTTCAGTCATATCATGACGTCCAGCTAATTACAGGTGGAGGAAGACCCCAGACGTTCTTGTATACTAACACAATTTGAAGTTAATCCTCCCACTGAATTCTCAGATCACTGCTCAATTACTATTAGCGTAAAAAGAGTCAGTCCACAACATATACCACGTGACCAACACTGCGAATCCGATAAATACCTTGCGTGGGACGAATCGCTGATCCATGAATTCAACACATGTTTATCCAGTAGAGGTCAAGACTTGACACACATTATAGAGAACATCAATGAAAATAATATAAACGAAAGTGTACAATATTTCACCACACTCATTCAAGAAGAGGCATTTAAAACGTTTGGTAAATCTCGTTCAATCAAGAAAAAACCCCATTATATAAACAAAAAGAAATGGTTTAATAAAAATTGTTACGATAAAAGAAAAAAATACACAAAAGCAAGAAATGTTTTTTTAAGGGAAAAAACATACGCTTCCAGAAAAACATTTATAGAAAAGAAAAAAGAGTACAACCAAGCTAAAAAGAAGGAAAAAAGGCTGTTTATGCAAAAAGAGCGATCGCGATTGGCACACGAGGCTAAAACGAACCCGAAACAGTTTTGGAAAACCGTAAAAAAACAAAATCAATGTCCGGGACCAACATCTGAATCACTCACGGTCAATGATCTATATAACCATTTCCACAATCTATACGGCGGAGAACCGCAAGACCATGATACAGACAATACATCTCAGACAAAACATGACAGCTTTTTAGATTCACCTATCACCATTAATGAACTCACCCAGGCAGTTAAATCACAAAACAACGGGAAAAGCGCGGGAAATGATCAACTTATTGCAGAAATATTCAAGCATTCAATAGAAATAATGGCGCCGTTTTTGATAAAACTTTACAATCAGATTTTTGACAGCAAAAACTACCCGAGATCTTGGGGAGAGGGAATTATCATCCCGATCTTCAAAAGCGGAGAAGTAAACGAAGCAAAAAACTACAGAGGAATAACACTCATTAACATTTTGAGCAAAATTTACTCCCAAATTCTTCTCAATCGACTGACAAAATGGTCTGAAATAAATAACAAAATAACTAACAATCAATTTGGCTTTCAAAAAGGAAAATCCACAACTGACTGTATCTTTATATTACACACGGTAGTCTCGAAATTGATGAATGAAAACAAAAAGGTTTACTGTGCATTCTTGGACTTCGAAAAAGCGTTCGATAATTTAGAAAGACACTATTTATGGCAAAAACTCTTAACAGAAAACGTAAGCACAAAATTCACAGAAGCGATCAAATCAATGTACAGTGTAGTTAAAGCCTGTGTTAGATACAAATCACACATGTCGCAGTTCTTCGATTCCACAAAAGGTATCAAACAGGGAGACCCGAGCTCCAGTCTGATGTTCATATTTTTCATAAATGATATAATTCAAAGCATAAATTCTGATCATGAAGGGATTCTAACAATAAATGAATTACAGATATTTATGATCCTATTTGCGGACGACGGACTTTTATTTTGTTACAAACCGGAAACGCTACAGTCAATATTGAACGATATAGAACAATACTGCAACACATGGGGTTTAAAAATTAATACAAAGAAAACTAAAATAATGATTTTTGAAAAGGGAAGGCATACAAAATATAACTTTTACCTCAATGGAACTCTATTAGAAATTGTAAATTCCTTCAAATATCTAGGAGTCTACTTTTTTAAAAACAATAACTGGTACATGACTCAAAAACGAATATCCCAACACGCATCCTATTCATTACACAACTTATTTACAATAATGAACCAAATCGACCTCACTAACAAAGATAAATGTAGACTCTTCGATGCTCTAGTCGGATCTGTTCTTAATTATAGCGCCGAAGTATGGGGAAATCACAAAGCAAGCGATATTGAAAAAATACATAATACATTCTGTAGAAAAGTTCTCAGGGTTAAAAATTCAACAAATTTAGAGTGTTTGTATGGAGAGTTAGGCCGTTTCCCATATAGCGTCACGAGAAAAGTCATCATGATGAAGTATTGGATTAGATTACTCTCAATGGACGAGAATTCAATTCCACTGAACATATACAAAATGCTAAAGCACGACGTTGACATGAATATAATATACAACGGCATAAATTGGGCTTATCAAATCAAAAGTATTTTAGATTCAATAGGGATGTCTGATTTATGGATACATCAATATGAAACAATGATCAACATCACATCAATCAAACAACGAATATTTGATACTTACAAACAATCCTGGTACGCATGTATTAACAACTCGAGCAGACTAGACTTTTACAGTCTAATTAAACATGATCACAATTTTGAAACATATTTAGATGACATACAGGATCAAAGATTTCGAATCGCACTCACCAAACTAAGACTATCGTCACACAAATTAGCAATAGAAACAGGTAGATATATCAATCAACACAGGGATGAAAGACATTGCAACCAATGTAACATGAAAAAAACTGAAAGCGAATTTCATTTCTTACTGGTATGTCCGAAATACTGGCACCTCAGACTAAAATACTTTAAACGTTATTACTGCAGCTGGCCATCAATGCAAAAATTAACTAATTTATTTTCAGAAACATCAAAACGAGTTGTAAACAATATAGCAAAATATATATTCCATGCACTAGAAATTAGAACAGAACAATAAACAGTGTTACTTCTTTATCGGTACAATAGAAAAATCGCCTCAATATCAGCTGCAAACCACTCGCTTGCACGAGCGTACACATAAGGGTACACTCCAATCTGTAGCAGACGGCATTTTTGCAAAACATACTATGTATAATTAGCATGCACATGTATCACGATTACACATTGCGACTTCCTGATAATACAAACCAGGCAAATAACTATAAACTCAAATAATACTCACCCAAACAGGATTTCAATAATTCCACAACTAAATACTGAATACGTCATGAATCACAGATAAGGCCAACTTACGCAACTTTACACACACATGAACTACCCATTCATTCAGAAATCGACACAATCCACGTGACGACCGACCTTTTGACCACGTGACCAAGGACGATCAGCAATATTGACAGGAGAAACGACCCAATCATGAAATTAAGCTGGACTTGACGACGGAAAATCGACGTAGGCTGGACAGGATATATTATAAATGTAAAGAATCTTTTTGATAGAAAGTATTTGAACTTTATTTAAGGCTCTGAAAAGATATGGAAATTATTAACGTGTCACCACATTTCTGTGAATATCCATTTGTAATTGACAATAGTTGCTATAAACATTGTATTATGTTTAATGCAATAAAATTGATTGAATTGAATTGAATTGTATACGGAACAAATTTCATTGTTTCATGAACAAAAGAACATCCGAGTAGAACCACCGACCTACCGCAAGCCAGCTGGAAGGCTTCCTCACATGAAACATCCAAATGCCAAGGCCGGGATTTCAACCACAGCGGTGAGGTGCTAAGCGATTGTCAGGATCAGATCTGTTGGTATTTTTTTCATAAGCAAATAGAGCAGACCCTGGTCATACGGCTTCTACATGAGCCGTCTGAGCTCAGTCAACTCTGTTTACAAAGGTGTGAAAAAGGCAACGCTGTGTGGAATAATTGGTAAAAGTATGCCATTAAATTTGCTGACCGTTAATCATCATACAATCATGTTAACATTTGAGACAACTTCTACTGGTGGCATTTGTGTTATTAAATGCCGAAGTATTGTTTTGGAGTATCAAATACAGTCGTGTATTTCTGTTTCAAGCTTTTTAATCAGTACGTGCTTTTCCCCATAAGCTATTTTAGACCAATCCTCTTTGAATTAATCTACCCAAAAGGAGCATTAACTAGAGAAAAGGAAAATGTTAGAATTGTGTAGTATTGAAACCATTGTGATAAATAGAGCATTTGCTCCAATGTAGCAAATGCTCAATTTATCACAATGGTTTCAAGAAGTGGCTATTACAGAAGCGTAGAAAGGCGTATTTATGTAGAAAATAGTTAACTATGTCATGTTTGCGGTATAGTGTAATTCAAAAACCATTAGAACCGGTCCGTCAATATGAAAACATTCTGAAGCATACGTCTGATGTGCGTAAAGCCACTTCAATCCTTTGGACACACAAGAAGGAGGTATTTTATTTATGAGTTTTATATCATTTTAGATTCGTAACTTCTTTTAAATTGGAAACAAATTCAATTTAATGTTCTCGGTGGAATGTTAATTCTCAATTGACGACAACCTAGGGTTTAAATTAGGAAAACAAGTGTAGAAAATAGCACTACGGTTTTATGAAAATAACAAACAAATCTGATAAACTAATGTAAACGTTCGATAGCGCCGTCATCTGCATTATTATTTACAAAACTATGAACAAAATAATGTCTAAACAAATTTGGATCTGGTGCAAATTTAGATTTCCGATTTTAATTAATAATTGAACGAGTGTCAAATAGCTTGGGTCCTGATGAGACGCCGAGTAACTCGGCGTCTCATCAGGATCCAAGCTGTTTGCAAATGCGAGACAGGTGGCGAATAGCGGTAATAAGAGTACTATCACTGATGCGTCATTTATTGACATTTAACCTCTAACCTGCAGAAAAAAAGTGTTTTACCTGTTCAGACCTTGGCCTTCTTCGAACTTACAAAACATATAAAGCTATGTCTTTTGGCAGACAAACATGTAATTTTAGTATCAAAATGTTTTGAACGAGAAGCTGAATCACTCGGCGGCGCATCTAAACTATGTTCAAAGGTATTCACCAGTTCATCCACACCATACTTAAAGTTAAGGAGGCCTGGAATATGTGTCCTTGAATTAAATCTATTAAGTCTATAGGACTGCTGTTAACAAGCTTTAACCATTACATTCATACAAACGTCTTTTCACGAAATTTCAAACAGAGTAGACCCAGATCAGACGGCTCCTATAGGAGCCGTCTGATCAGGGTCTGCTCTGTTTGTTTATGGAAGTGGACATATCTGACTATACAGTTTTTGGCTAAACAAAATATTCCCTATAAAGTTTGTTTTTAATAGGAAGTAATCCAAATTGAATCAGGTCCAGTATTCAGCAAACACAAGTGTTTACCTCAGCGGCGCAAATATTAAAGCATAAAAGTTGGATACAAAACAACTATTTCCAATCCGATCAAGCTTTTGATAAATTATTGGTATTGACTGATAACCAAATTGGATTCTGGTAATTGCAAATGCGAATCATGTCGCAAATAGCGGGATAAAGGTTACAGCTATCTGTATATACACGAACATGCACACTGAAAAAAGTATAACCAAACAATATCTTTTCGGAATTCAATCAATGTCAATCAATGTCACGCTCCTTCATATAAACGCCATTTTACGCATTTGCAAACATAACCAGATCAGACGGGTTCCTACAGGAGCCGTCTGATCAGGGGCTGCTTTGTATGCTTATGACATGATACAGATCTAATTCTGTTTTGACGTTTTTGTCGAAGTAAAACATTCCCTTAATATGTTTACATTATAATAATGCAGTTAATATATTCTATCATGTCATTATTTCTTAAATTAGGCGCCAAATGCGTAACTTGGAAGAATGGTTTAACACATCCCCCTCCTATTGACGCATTTGGCGTCTCTGTAAAAGTCACATTTTGAAACCATTGCGATAAGTAGAGCATTTGCTCTATTTATCACAATGGTTTCAAAACTACACAATTATAAAATTATCCTTTTCTATAATTAATGCCCCTTTTTTGGTAGATTTATTCAAAGAGGTTGGGTCTAAAAATAGTCTAGGAGGGAAAGGGTTAACATTGAACAGGTGAAAGATTAACATGGAAGTCAAACATTCAACTATTCTTTAAACGTAACGTTCCTTTGCCTATGCCATTTGCTCGCCAGATCCTACTCGATAAAGGTTTTGAACTTCGCCATCTGTGAGTTTCAAAAGAACTAACAGATACTATCGGGCGACTGAAGACGCTTCTAATTCTTCTAGGTCAGGTCAGATCATAGCTAAACAAGACAGCCTTGATATACAAGCGTCTGTATCACCTACACTGTTTGTTTAGTGTTTGATTTCATTTTATAACAGACCTACAATTCGGTAAATCTCTTTTAATGTACTGAGACATCTAACACACTCACCTTTAATCCCGTATTTCGTTTTTGCAGTTAAACAATGTCAATATTCTTTTAACACATTCAGTGCTGAATTAACATATTGGAACAGCCCATTAGTGTTTAACTAAAGATAAATAGTCCACTCGGTTTAATAGATAATTTGCTACATGATTTGCAATGACAAACAGTTCCATCCCTGACAATTATTAACTCGTGGAGTATTAATGCTCCATGTTGAGGGAGCACAGCAAACAAATCAGTTACTAGTATAAAACATTGACACCGATGTATTCAGCAAACTGTGCACACAATGCTCAGAAGACTCATTTAGGAGTCCTCTGATCTGGCGCTTTACCGTTTGCCTATAATTTCAAATATATTTATAGTCATCGTGGAAACACTTTCCAATATATAGTTTACACCTACAATGAACCCCGCTAATGCAACCAATTTAAGAATAAACGTGGGCGTCTTTAAATGCAGATGGTTGCCCAATGCAGGACGAAAGTTATACAGTAAGAATTATACCTTCACTTTGTTTACATTTCAATTACTATAGTAAACTGTAACATGCGTGTATCATCGCTTGGATGTTCAATTAAAGCCCTTGTTCGATTGTAGCCCTTGTGACAGTGAACAAGTGTGTAAAGTTTCATAAAATTTGCATGAATAGTAAAGAAGTAATGACCAATCCTTATAGTTTCCGGACGACAACGACGAAAACGCTGACGCCAGAGTAACGGAGCTACTCGGCATCCCATCTGGGTCCAAGTTACAGTGAACCCTCATTATACCGGCATTCGTTACAATGACACCCTCGCTATACCGGCATTCGTTACAGTGAACCCTCATTATACCGGCATTCGTTACAATGACACCATCGCTATACCGGCATTCGTTACAATGGCACACTTATTATACCGGCATTCGTTACAGTGAACCCCCATTATACCGGCATTCGTTACAATGACACCCTTGTTATACCGACGGTATGCATTGAAACAAAATTACCGTTAAGTCTTTGAAACAAACCACTGAATAAATAGGCGAAATGCCAATAAGACAGTTGATCGTTTAATGCAGAACAAAATAAATGCAAAACGCTCCAAAAGGGAGCTTTTTGCACTTCTTGTGTTCTGCATTAAGCACTCACCTGCTAGTACTAGTTTACAACTAGCCATATGACTCCTTTCATATTAAACTCTTATAACGGCAACCTCGTTATACCATCAAAATGTCTGGAAACAAACACCTCCGTGGTAATGAGGTTTCGCTGTACTTACAATAGCCAGGAAGGGGATCTTAGCACGCAAATAGTCATTATCAATAAATTCACATAACCGCATGTATGACTGTATAACCATTCGCTTGCTGAATTTTAAAATACATGTCTCCTTCTTTACCCAAGCCCTGTTGTATAATTACATATATCTTCACTGTGTACAAGTATATCGCTGTGCAATCACTGCTCTTGAGTGCATTGGTTGCACAATCAACTTGTAAATAGTGCAGACCCTGATGAGACAGCTCCTGCAGGAGCTGTCTCATCTGGGTCTTCACTATTTACAGGTAGGTATATTGACGTGAATAGCAAGCGAAGGGTTAATATAGTGCTGATATTAATCTCTTCATTTTCCCCATTATGTGCATTTGGGAAGAGATGAACACTTGCATGCTGAATTCTTTTCATGTTTTGTTTTAAGTCGGCTTTTGATGTTTGCATCACTTTTTTCCTTGTGTTCCATTGAAATCGGTTTAACATCAAGAGATGCATTAACCCTTATCCCGCTGTCCGTGACTTAACCCATTCCTCATAGGCTATTTTTAGACCCAACCTCTAAATCTACCGAAAAGGAGCATTTACTAGAGAAAAGGAAAAATTTAGAATTGTGTAGTTTTGAAACCATTGTGATCAATAGAACATTTGCTCCTATGGAGCAAATGCTTTATTTATCAAAATGGTTTCAAAAAGTGACTTTTACAGAGGCGTAGAAAGGCGTATTTAAGGAGGAAAGGGTTAATTCGTATTTGTAAAAAGCTCGGTGTCTCATCAGAATCCAACCTGTTTGACACTCGGTCCGTATTTTCTCAAATGCCTGATCGAATTGGATGTACAGTAAAACCTCTCTATAACGACCACACAATTACATCAAGTATTTTGTGTTAAAGGCAGGTGGCTGCTTAAAGCAAGGTGAAAGTAAAACAGAACGCTCCTATAGGAGCGTTCTTTTTTACTTTCAACTTGCTTTATGCAGTCACCTGCCCTAAATATAAAATAATTAACACATTTTAGTGGCCGTTATAGAGAGGTTGTGCTGTAGTAAACTTTGCACCATATCCGGTTTGGTCAAAAATAATGTTTTCAATGCAGGGTAAGGGATAAGCGAATTACGTGTCTGTTTCAGATAGATTATAGAACTGAGACTGCACAAGCAAACATTCTATAATCTATCTATAATGCATAGTACACAGAAGGCAGACTTCCATGATCACGTCTTATTCCTATCTAGGGAACACGCAAAAGCATCGCACGCAGAACAACTGCAAAACAAACCAGCCGAACTTCTGCATGATGACCGAAAGTTTATCGCAAACGATGGTAATACTTGATATCTTGTTGTCTGCGAGATTATTGTAGTTTGTTGTAATACAGTTATTTTAAGTGCACGATGGCGTGTAGACTAATTTCTGCATTGTTCTGTTTATTTATTGAATTCATATCCATAATATGTACGTTCTCATCTAAAACAAGAACATCCCGTCTAGGAGGTGCAGTTGAAGTAGTAATAGTTTTTCATCATACACGCGTCTGGTACGCCTGTTTTGTTGCATGCATATGTACATAATATAAGTATAAAAAGTAAAGTAAAGTACCTAGTTATAGTCTACTTTCAGTCCGAATGACCGCTCAGCCGACTGTACATTTACTCCCCTGGTCATTGAGTCATTGGCCTACACTATTGAGCACTGCTAACATATGGCGCAATCATGCAGCCGCAGTACCGGTATAGATATAGTATGATAAACAGTTTTGCCAAATTGAAAGCTGCATTCGAAGTAAATGAAAATATCTAGTAATTTACCATATCGTAAGTAAATCAGTGGTTACCATAGCAATTAAATTCCAGATGACACCCTGAGAAACCAAACCTGCAATAAACTCGAAATGTATTTGATGCAGAGAAATTGAAGAGACCATACACTTTGAAACTCAAGCCACTGTGCCATTAATCTCATTGTTTGAATTTGATTTCATTCCAAAGCATCTGATTGGTCAGATATTGGGCTTGCTGTAGGGAGCCATCTGATAAGGATCTGTTCTGTTTGCTTATGATTTATACAGATGTGATAATATAGTTTTATATGCAAATGAGCAGTTTGAATTCGGCTATACTACGCTGCTCTACGCCGGAAAAATGGTGTCGAAACAACCGTTATATCTATTCTGTTTTACTTTCTATGACACTTTTTAAAGGTCATTTGATAAAAAGAATCTTACATTCGTGTTCATTACAAACTGTTTTCACGAAACTCGTTTACTATAATGAATATTACATGCACTTAAGCTCATGTCATATTATTATAGTAAACTCGTTTCGTAAAAACAATTTGTAATGAACACTCAGGTAAGATCCTCTATATATAAATCATCAACACCAATGCTAGTAAATCTCATGGATGCATTTAGAGGCAGATGTGACATTTTAACACAAGACAAAGGTTATGTAGAAAGTTTCTGTAAGGGCTGTCTGCATAACTATCGCCCTGCATTTAAACAACCATTCGCTTTTATCCATATCGCCGCCGATGTGGCATAAATGCACCACTTCACTGAACTTCACTTTTTGTCTTAAATTCTATTATATATAGCTGTGCTTGGTTCCTTTGAAATTTATTATCTCATTTCCTGATTATTTAACAAAAGTGGTTTGCAGACGACAATTAGAAATTTGGCGCCGAAAGGGTTTAAAGGCATTCATGACGTGGTTGCTTTAGAGGGGTTTTACTGTATGTAGACAACTTCGTATGTATGTATTACATATAACACTATTTATTTGTCTTAGATCTTATGTCTATTTTTATTTATTTTCGTACATGTCTCTTATCTTCTTACGTCGCCTCATCTGTTAACATTCTGATACTTTCTGCTTAACCTCTAGCCTCCTGAGCAAATTATTTTTACAGAATGTTTCACCTACAACATTTTCAAAATTCAGGCTATAATTAATGTGTCTACCAAAATGCAACAAAGGTGTCAAACAGTTTGGATCCTGATGAGACGCCGAGTTAATCGGCTTCTCATCTGGATCCAAACTGTTTGCATAGGTATTCACTCATCCGCCCATAGCAGGCTAAATGTTAAAAGAAAATGCAACGATACTTTGATTCGACGATGTTTGTTAAGTTCCTTACAGTATAGATATATATCTGCGGGCAGGAACTGAGAAAATCGTTCAAATGCTGTACATATTGTATGACCGCCACCTTTGGCAACCCTAGAGGATATGCCATACGAGATATGCTACTGACAAGTTTTTCCTATAATTGAAGACAAAGGTCGAAATTACATTGGCCAAATATAATGAGAAACCTCTACATCCAAAGGATGTATCTGCTAAGTATAAAGTGTGGTATGTATTGATAGTTAATTTAGTATAGATAATGAGTAGGAACTTTCTAAAGCGGTCACAAAAGGGTGTATAATCATGGGCTTTAAAGGCACACGATAGCTAAATTCAGGCCTCTGCGAGCCCTACGGGTGTATAATCACGGGTTTTAAAGGCATACGATAGGTAATTGCAGGCCTCTGTGATCCCTTCGGGTGTATAATAATGGGTTTTAAAGGCCCACGATAGGTAATGGCAGACCTCTGTGAGCCCTTCGGGTGTATAATCATGGGTTTTAAAGGCCCACGATAGGTAATTGCAGGCCTCTGTGAGCCCTTCGGGTGTATAATCATGGGTTTTAAAGGCCCACGATAGGTAATTGCAGGCCTCTGTGAGCCCTTCGGGTGTATAATCATGGGTTTTAAAGGCCCACGATAGGTAATTGCAGACCTCTGTGAGCCCTTCGGGTGTATAATCATGGGTTTTAAAGGCCCACGATAGGTAATTGCAGGCCTCTGTGAGCCCTTCGGGTGTATAATCATGGGTTTTAAAGGCCCACGATAGGTAATTGCAGACCTCTGTGAGCCCTTCGGGTGTATAATCATGGGTTTTAAAGGCCCACGATAGGTAATTGCAGACCTCTGTGAGCCCTTCGGGTGTATAATCATGGGTTTTAAAGGCACACGATAGGTAATTACAGGCCTTTGTGAGCCCTTCGGGTGTATAATCACGGGGTTTAAAGGCACATCATAGCTAAATGCAGGCCTCTGTGAACCCTAAGGGTGTACATGTACAATGTATAATCATGGGTTTTAACCCATTCCCTCACATTGACGACTTTTGACGACTCTGTAACAGTCGCTTTGTGAAACCATTGTGGTAAACAGAGCATTTGCTCCTTTAGGAGCAAATGCTCTATTTATCACAATGGTTTCAAACTTCAAAATTCTATAACGTTCCTTTTATCTAGTTAATATTCCTTTTCGGTAGATTTATTCAAAGAGGTTGTATCTAAAAATAACCTATTAGGTAATTGGTTAAAGGCACATGCTAGCTAATGATAGTCTGCACTGCTAACAAATGTCAGTACATACGTGTACTGCTGTAAAAGGGTTTACATACTTTTAAGATTGCAATACAGTAAAACCTCTCTATAACGGTCACTAAATTACATCAAGTATTTTGTGTTAAAGGCAGGTGGCTGCTTAAAGCAAGGTGAAAGTAAAACAGAACGCTCCTATAGGAACGTTCTGTTTTACTTTCACCTTGCTTTCAACAGCCATCTACCCTAAATACCAACTAATTAGCCAAATTTAGTGGCCGTTATAGAGAGGTAGTACTGCAGTCCAATGCACCAAGCTAGAGTAAGAAACATATCATGAATACTTAAAAACTTATTTATCATATATAATATAAAGTAAAATTGTCAAAATATAGGAGCCGTCTGATCAAGGTCTGCTTTGTTTGTCGATGGAAAACTATATATCTGATTATGGTGTTGCAACACAAGTGAAAACTTTTCTTTAACATGTTCTTTTTTATTGATTCTGTACATAAATATTCATAGCGTGGGGACATTTCTTGAATAAATATAATACAGGGAAGGAGAAACTTATATCACATAACAGAGAAACTTATATCACATACAGTAAAATATCGATTATTCGAATATTCGAAATACGTATCATTATCGATCTTTAAGACATGTGGCAGCTTAATGCATGATAAAAATCATGCAGAAAGCTCCTAGAGGAGACTTTCACCATGCATTAAGCAGCCACCGGCCTAAAACGGTCTAAATTCTTGTATACAAAACAATTCGAATTATCGAGATTTTACTGCATATCAGACACACATGAGACGGCTCCTGCAGAAATATGAAATAATATTGACCTGGTTCTAGAATTTCTGCCATAAATTTTCATATCAAAATTATAAACAAATCAATCGCACACAGTGAAATAGTATTAATGATAATCTTTATTTCTTATATCAATATGCATTAGGTTTTAATGTTCATCGTGATATTATGCAGTTCTAAGTTGAATGTCATTCATTTATTTTGATTTCGGATTCCAAACTTATCTGTGTAGCATATTCAACATTCAATGATAGCAAGTAATGAAAATATATAAATATTTGATCACCTAATCGCACGTTTGGACAGTACTGCTGTTTTATTAAGCATCGCTGTTTCATTTTATTTGCAATACAAAGACACACCTGCATGAGGAGTTGCACTTAAATTCATTCACTTAAGCCTGTGGATCCCGGTGAGCAGGCACTTGCAAATCAAAACCCCCAGCATGTGTCATATGGTGCACTCACATTTTAATCAGTTCAAATTATATTGTTGGAATTTCTAGATATTTTAGGCAATATTGCTGCCACACTATCTTGCTGACTTATATCAAATAATCCAACTGTTCTGATAATATTCACTATATCAAGCACGTATCAGATTGTAAATGGGCCTACATATAGTTAGATATACCTTGCACAATATACAGTTCACTCCAATTTTGTCCATTCCTTTTCATTTGGAACAACATATTTCGGATTATAAACCATCGTAAAACCGTATCAGTCAATGCGCGACCGACTTGACTGCAATATGCCAATGGCTTGGATATGGCTTTATACATGTACATGTATGCAAAGAACTTGCATAAGATCGACGATTTTATACAAGGTAAAGGGTCAAGGTTGGTAAAATATTAACAGCGCTGTTGGTTCATGCAAACGCAACGAAGTATTCAGTACAAGTTTAGAGTGAATGGACACTGATACGTCTGTACATGATCTTAATATACAGCGATATTATCAATCTAAATTGGAACATTATACATAAAGGTATCTGGGCTGTAGATAGGGATCGTATTTATAAACTCTAGTTAAAATACAATAGGACCTGTCATGGGTATATAAGAGGGGTAGTACCTTAATGCAGGTTAAACGTAATGCAGAAAGCTCCTATAGGAGCTTTCTGCATTTCATTTACCCTGTATTAATAAACCATCTGCTTTTTAACACTTCTATTTTCTATGTGTTTATCTAATATTTCTCCGCTAGCCCATGCAGTGTTACAACTCATAAGAATCGTCTCCCTCGCCTCTCAGCAGCAAGTTAGGGTTTGTGCACAGAAATAATATTAATTATTCAGTAAGCACATTATCTGCAGCTCTGGGTTTACTTAATTGAGACAATATTAATTACCCCTAACTCCACGAATATTCATGTAAGAAATAATGCCCCTAGGAATATCAATAACTTGTGTTTATAATGGATATATGAGCAGATGATGATTTTAGTCATCGAAGAAACTGTAGAATTAGATCTATATAATAATAATAATAATAATATATATTCGATTATTATTATTATTATCTATATTATTCCATAAGCAAACGGCGCAGACCCTGATCAGGCGATTCCTACAGCCAACGTCTGTTCTGGGTCTACTCTGTTTGAATATGCGTTAAACGGAATATCTTTGGAATAAATGGTTAATACAAATAGACCGGAAAAGTATTCTGATATGTGAGAAAAGGATAGGAATACACAACTCAGTTATTTGCATATGCTATTAATCTTACATTGTATCAGTGCATAGTATAGTTATTTGCATGATCTGACAATCGCAACATACTACCTCGTTTATTTTTTCCATCATATAAATACCTTTAAACACATATTGCAGCCAGAATAGACCAAAATCAGACGGCTCATGTAGGAGCCGTCTGATCAGGGTCTGCTCCGTATGCTTATGAACTTATATAGATCAGATCCTACAGTTTGGGTCTAGGCTAACATTTCACTTTAACTCTTTTGGCGCCAAATCTATAATTGTTGTCTGAAATCCAAGTTTGTTGAATCATTCAGTAAAATAAGGAAATGAGATAAATAAATGCAAATTTCAAAGGAATAAAGCACATATATAGAAATAGAGATTGAGACAAATAGTGAAGTCCCAAGTCTGATCTGGGACTGCACTAGTTGTGACGCATTTATGCGACTGCGGCGGTGAAAGGGTTAAATGACTATGTTATAAAATTAAGTATACACAAGAAATGATCCATAAATGTTCAACAGAGAATGTATTTAACGTTCAATAAAAGGACAACGCAAAATTACTGAAAACTGTCTTAACCATTTCGGCGCCAAATTTCTAATTGTCGTCTGCAATCCGATTTTTGCTAAATCATTTGGTACAATAAGGGAATGAGATACATAAATGCAAGTTCCAAAGGGAATAAAACACAGATATAGAACTACAGACTGAGACAAAAAGTAAAGTCCCTGATCAGATGCCGTCTTGAAAAGGCGGCGTCTGATCTGGGACTGCGCTATTTGTCGTGGTGCATTTATGCGACATCGGCAGTGAAAGGGTTAATCCAGTTGGTATGAACTATTTGTATATGAGTTCTATTTATATAAAAACAACTTTTTGTTCATTTAACCCTTTCTTTCATATAAACACCGATACCAGAGGCCCCTAAAGGAGTCGTCTGATCAGGATCTGCCCCTTTTTGCGTATAAAACAATATAGATCTGATCCTATAGTATTTCCAAGCCAAACCTCTCTTGGATATTTTACATCATATAAAATAAGGTAATGGTTATTCATGAAGTAATCAATTCACGCATATTTCATTAAGGAAATGATTAAGAATAATAAAAGAAAATGAATAAAAAAAATACAGTTGAACTTCGATATATCGAACTCGGATAACTCGAACTTTGGATAACTCGAACAAAACGTTTAGCCCTTCCAAAACTTACATAAACACATGTTGCAGCTTAATACAGGTCTAAAGTAATGTTGAAAGCTCCTGTAAGAGCGTTCAACATTACTTTAAACCTGTATTAAACTGTGAACTCGAGAAATTGTTCAGATTAGAAATCGGATAACTCGAACTTCTGTTATCTCGATCAAATTTGTATAGTCCCTTGAAGTTCGAGTTATCGAAGTTCAACTGTATGTCATTATATTTATGATAGATTGAAAAGTCAACCATTAATGACAATAATTTCGAATAATAACACAGAGCGGCGAGGAAACGGATATCTAAAATAATATCAGTTTAAACTAAAACGTCAAGTAATTAAAGCCATAGATTGCAAGAATTACGCAGTACAAACATACTTGGGAGAAAATTATCAATGATTACAATAATTATTTTGGGTAAGACGTCATGTTTAATTATTTGTATGAACAGTAATTATTTATTTCATGTGTGTGTGGAGGGATGGATTAAATCCCTGATACCCAATTCGTCGAAATATAGATCTTGAAATAACTTAACCCTTTCCTTCATATAAACGCATTTTCACGCATTTGCAAACAGAGCATGCCCAGATCAGTTTCCTAACGGCATTTGAAAGATCTCTTCCTTTACTCTCTAAAATGACTTCAATGTTCCACCTTCTATATTTCATTATAACTATTTTGTCCACGACTATTCATTTGGTATTGAAATTTAAAATAAACATAGATCAGGGAAATGGTTAAATATTGTTTTAAGATTTTGGCATTATTTGTGTTGCAGCTAAATACAAGCCGACTGTGGACGGGTCCGTGTTTTACCCATGTAAACAATGTTGATCCAGATGCGATACTACATGTAGCTAACTCGTCGTCTCATCTGGATCCACAATCACTGTGATTATATTTTTGTATAAAAATTAATATAATTTGTATTCTGAAAAGATTTGAGTTGGAAAATATTTGCGCAAACAGCATTTTGTTCATTAGCTTAATCCTTTCCCTGTTCTTTGTTTATTCCAAATTTAAATACCTACTGAATATTCATGAACAAAAAAGGTGGAACATTGTAGCAAGTTTAGAAAAGTAAATAAACAGATCTTTCAAATTTCTAGGAGCCGTCTGATCTGGTTCTACTCTGTTTGCAAATGCGTGAAAACACGTATGTATGAGGGAAAGGGTTAATGGTTACGATTTATGTAATGGGTGAACTCGTGGTAAATATGTTGGAACTGTGTATTTACGTGGGTTTTACAAGTACATTAAATTGATTTGTCGTGTTCACACTAAAGTTGTTTTCAATTGCCATGGCATTTATATCCATTTCAGTTTCATGTGGTTTTGATTGTCATTATTTTCATAAATATACAACTGAACACATTTTATAGAACGGCAGATGTTAAGTCCATCATTGTTGGAAGTGGCGCGATTTTATCTACAATTAATTGAAACATTTCCTGGGCAGAGGACGTCTACCACGGCCTGAAAACTGCAAGGCAAAACGATTGCAGAATAGATATACTACACAACGCACGCAATATGTCGTGTTGGTATAACATATAATAGATTCTCCTCTAAATATGACTGTAAAATTAGAGCATCCATTGCAAGAATAGATATGGTTAATAACAAAATAAATGATTTACTCTCGTGTAAGTGACTCGTAAGTCCGATAAAAATGGGCCCATTGATACAATAACCATACATTTGAAGGCATATAGGTAATATATATGGCGGACTTCACCGTCCGTAAATCGATTTCTGGACCCATGTTTATAAAGCTTTTTAGTTGAGTCTGAGTTTGTTCTCATGCTTTTGCAAAAGGCTCAAATCTGACCAATCAAAAACTTGAGAACGAACCCAGGATCTTCTGAATATTCATGAACAAATAAGCTATAATGAAATATGGCACAATGTCACCATTTTAGAACGAAAAGTAACAGAACTATCAAATTCCATTAGCAAACTCTGATCAGACTCCTATAGGAACTGGATCTGATCTGGATCTACCCTATTTGCAAATACGTAGAAAGGCGTGTTTCTGGAGTAAAGGGTTAATCATTTACTATATGAATATTCATGTCAGGAATAATGACTGTATGAATGATAATTAGCTGATCTTTACAATACAGTTGAACTTCGATATCTCGAGCTTCAAGGGACCATACAAATTAGTTCGAGATAAGAGAGGCTCGAGTCATCTAATTTATAATTTGACCTTTATCTCAATAATGCAGGTCTAAAGTAATGCTGAAAGCTCCCGCAGGAGCTTTCAGCATTACTTTCGACATGCATTAAGCTGTCACACGTGTTTCTAGGTTTGTGTAGTGATACATTTTAGAACAATTCTTTATTGCAAATTTTGGAAGGATCGAACTTTTAGTTCGAATTATCCGAAGTTCGATTTATCCAAGTTCGAAATATCGACGTTCAACTGTATTTACATGAACAACAGGATGTTCACCATAACAGAAAGTGCAAAAATAGATCTATGTTATTTCACAAGCAAACCGAGCAGACTCTGGTGAAACAAGTCGTATACTGTGAACAAAAGTACCAAAATGCATATCTATGGAGTAAAGGGTGAATGAGTCAATAGATGTGTTTAAAAGCAGGCGTTTTCTCAATGCATAACTTTCGTCCTGATAAGATCTCGTTTAATGAGCGTTTACAAAGGGTTCTACCTCATATGTTTAGGAAAAGGGGTAAATTATCTCAAACACAAACACGTGACTTCCTCTTTCTATCTTTCCGTATGTTTCTTTGATTTTCTACCTCCACAACACGCCTTTCTGTCGAGTTTCTAGTTTAATTATACATTCGCGATTATGTAACTTCGTTTCTGGTCGATTTTGTTCATATATAACAACAGCATTCCCGAATCGCCTTTGCCCACACCGATGTGTGATATATTTATATGGTGTCATAGTGTTTACATAACTATTATCAGGAAGGCGCTTCATAGCTCTCATTTATTATAAGCGGCTGAATGGGAATGGCGATATTATAAATATCACAAGGTGATAAATTGTTACAAATATCACAGGGTGACATTAAAACAATCACAGAGTGATAATATGTTTACCCTGATGTGACAGGCAACTACCCATTTGCAAATGGATGTGTTGCAATATGTCGTCAGATGAGATATATTAAACGTGTTGGCATCATTGAAATCTTTACTTTCGTGTGAATGATAAAGGATTACTACTTGGCAACGATGAAGATAGTACAATTATATCAATTTACTGAGACCATGACGTATACCGTATGTCTAGATATCATATAACTATGTATGACTGTTTTAACACCTTTGAAAACAGAAAATACTAAATAGAGACAGCTCCTGTAGGACCATGTTTACCATGGCCAAAATGCATGTGCCATTTAAAAAATAAATCTAATTATTATTCGTGCTGTAATTTTTCTACCATGAATATTCGTTAGATGTAGAGCTCAGAGAAGAACATGCATTTATGAAGTACGGGTCACGTTTTATTGTCGGTGACTTTAAATAGACCTTTCAACCAGTACAGCGATATAATTTTCCTCTGGAATTAGTGGCAGTCGGAAGTATGCACTACAGCACTTTCAGTAAAGTATTGGCAGTTTGTACGAAAACAATCGACCTTTACCTTAGTCATCTGTCGTGATAATCTATTTCATTTTCTCAAGACCCACACACCATTTTAAGAAGTTATTCTACGTTGTAAAGTTTAAGCTACCACTTGCTTGAAATATATTTGCACCATATCACTTTCCGTAACCCGTTGTTTTCTACGAGGTCACACTTCCATCCCATGGGCATATGCACCAGAACAGCACAACAATATACTTTTATTTACCTCTAAAGAGCATTTAATTACCATTTCTATTATTGTCACATCACGCGTTAAGAGACACGCTTGAAAACATGCAAACATGCCCTTAGTAGAGCTAATGCAATATCGTGTGATGAACTCATTGCCATTCGCTAGAACTCTTTGACACAACTGCATGTTCATTAAGACGATAATGCCTTGCGCAATATATCGAAGATAATACTAATTAAAAGCGTCAAGGCCTTCTGGTACATCATAGATCAATGGAAGATATTCGCACATTATTGTGTGACTTAAAGGATGTCGCAACAATAATACAACGCCTATTTCTCACATTCAGAAATCACGGATTAACCCTTTAATTCTCAGGGACGTATTTCACGTCAAATCCAGACCAGACGACCTCTGTAAGACTCGTCTGGCGAGAGATCTGTTAGTTTATAAAATAATACAGCTCTGATACTACGGATTAAGCCATGGCTCAAACAACCTGAGTGTGTTCATATGATAGAATAAACATAATATTCATGGAGTTATGTATAATTCTTGTACAAATATGCACGAGGTGACGTGTTAACACATTCCCTCATAGTGACGCATTTCGGTGCTTCTGAAAAAATCACAACTTTAAACCATTCGCCACATTAGTGGTAAAAGGTCGTATCTGACATTTTTTCAGAAAATGACTTTTTTTCATTTTTCAAATCTTATTTATCTGTAGCAACTTCTGTTAAAATATCTAACTTATATTCAAAATACTTTTTGAGATATTGATAAAAAATCAAAGGTCGTATCTGCAAATATGAAAAAAACTTCGTGGTAAAAAGTCGTATTTGATGTAAAGTTTGTGGTAAAAGGTCGCATCTGCCAAATACGACCTTTTTCTTCTAATGAATTTATTAAAAATCCTTACAGTTTAGAACGAAAAGGTCATATATGACAGATAAGACCTTATACCTCTAAATGGTTTTGAATAATGTAGTATACAGCAACCTTGTCATCAATCTTGTAATTAGAGAACTGTGTGTGTATTGAGGCCTGTTTTTGTTGGATTATCGCTGAAGTAATTATTTATGAAGGCTCTGTTTTGATAACGCTAGATTGGTGTCCCAACAATGCTTTTATCGGTCATTTAGCAAAACAGAGTGGTTCATAACTGGTCATGTATAAAAGTATTAACCCTTTCCCTGTTCTATGTTTATTTTATTTTTCAGTACTCACTGCATATTCATGGCCAAAATAGTTATAATGAAATATGGAATGTGGAATATTGTAGGCATTTTAGAATGTAAAGGCACAGATCTTTCAGATTCTATTAGCAAACAGAGTAGACCCTGATCAGATGGCTCCTAGAGGAGCCGTCTGATCTTGGCCTACTCTGTTTGCAAATGCGTGAAAACACGTTTATATGAGGGAAAGGGTTAAGAACTCGAAATTGCCATTTCTTTCGTTTCAAATTTAAGAAAGAGGAGCTAAGAAAGTAAATTGGTGACTATTATGACCACTATACTTGCCCTTTATGACACTTGGAAGTTGAAACACGAGAACGAATAAAAGTTTTTTTGAAGAAGTGACCAAATTTTGACAAAGTGGACACTGGAAGGCAAGTATTTCTTATGGTTAAACTGTCTGGTTGGGAAGAGCGCAGTTCCTATGAATTTGTTGGGCGGGTATACATTGCAATTCGACAGGGTGAGCATTATGATGCAGATACACCTGTGACAAATGTGTCCTTACAAATTGATACCTCAAATCCGCAGACGACAAAATTTATGCATCATGCTCTGACTTTAACCAAGTAACGCCTCATAAACGACCCAATTAGGAAAGCTAAAAAAAGAAACTCTCGAGTCGAAAACGTAAACGAAATGAAACTCTGTGGAAAGCATCAGCGCATAAACGACAGAGATGCGAATGCAAGTCCTATTTATCAAAGACTGGTAAATCGGTCAAGGAAAGAAGATTTAGTGTACAGTAACAAGACTGCGAGCGTTATAGATTCAGAAGTTGCACTAGAGTTAGTGAGTCAAACAGGCAGAAGATATTTTACATGTATTATGCACTTCCAACCTATGAACGGCTACGATGTTTTATTTGTAATTTCAAAAAAAAACTAGCAAGTAGAAAAGGAAAAGAAAACTGGATAGACACGCTGGACACGTTGGATAGAAAACACCAAGGTGTATTTCAAGGTCCCGTCGACAAAAAGAAGCAGTGACAGTCTGACAGAGTAGACCTAGTATGCGAGCATGTCAACAGAATGGACTCGCATTACACGAGGAAAGAGACAGAAAAACAATACCTGTATCACGACTTCAATATTAAAAAAGATATACACCCGATATACAGACTGGTGTAAATCAAAAGGCCATACACCAGTTAAGCAAACGATGTACAGGCAAATATTCTGCGAGAAATTCAGCTTATCTTTTTTCAAGTCTCAAACGACCAATGTTCCTTGTGTGCCAAGTATGAGAGGCATAGGCAAGCCGGGACTGTCACAGATACGATAAAGGCAGACGTTGATAATACATTTGACGAGAGTCAGTTCATCACTGTTGACACATTACAGAAAGTGTCAACACGCAACCAAGGTCATCCATAGGTTTGGCCCACTAAAGACTCGGACATGGACATGTACTACCTATCTCGCCTTCCAATATCGAACCAAAAGAAGGCAGGTTTGGTACACATTTGTCACAAGGAAATCATACCGCATTGTTTTAGCGTGTACTTCACAAATTTGTCACCTGACAAAAATATGCAGAATACCAGAAAATTCAGAGTTTGAAGACATTGACAGTAATTAACGCACATTAGTTGACTCACAATGACAGTAATTAACGCACATTAGTTGACTCACAAAGTCTGCTTACGATCTAGTTTAACCCTTTCCTTATTCTATGTTTATTCCAAATTTCAGTACATACTGAATATTCATGGGAAAATGGTTATAAGGAAATATGGAAGGTAGAACATTGCAATCGTTTTAGAAAGTAAAGAAACAGATCTTTTCAAATTCCATTAGCAAACAGAACAGACCCTGATCAGACGGCTCCAGTAGGAGCGGTCTGAGCTAGGTCTACTCTGTTTGCAAACGCGTGAAAACACATTTATATGAGGGAAAGGGTTAAGCAAAAACTAGTGATAGTTGTTGCTTTCAAATCATGTTTCGAGTTACATATACATGTATTAAGGCACATGTTGGCTGGCAAAAATAGTAGACTAATAATTGTTATATCTTTTTAACGGTGTTTTGTGTGACTATACCCTTCTGACAAACTCATTACACAATGATAATAATTTAGACATTTTGTCTCAGGCAGGCATTATAGAATGCATAATCAGGTTCAATCAAAGATCAATATTTTGTTTGAACAGGTAGGTTTTTGAATTATTATTGTTGATACGGTACTGATAGTTCAAAACGTTCATCTTCCTGAAATCTTCGCTCATGATCATGTCATCTCATCATTCTTGGCGCTATATGACCTATTCAGTGTCGCAGTGCCGTAAAACCAAACTCAAATACCCAAAATCGGCTAAAATTCACAATAATGTATTTACATTTGTATAACAAATGCATATTCCGTTTTGAATACAGCATTTATTTTGAATTTAGACTATATTATTGTATATATTATTATATATATTGTATTGTTTGGCTTTGTGAATGGGCATAATCGTTTTCTTTTAAAACAATTTGGTGGTCACTTTATATAAATGTATTAGGCTAAAAGTAAATTTCAAGATCCGTTGTACATCTGAATCCATTATTTAAATACAAATGCCACACATAGATTTAGAATAACACAGGAGCAGGGACATAATTCAATATTTTTCATAAGTCTTGTTTATTTCTGACATATCAGTGAAAACTTAAAAGTATCCGGTTCAGTTTTGCTTAGAAAAGACTTTTATATGCTATTTATTTACATTCATTTGACATTAAATTGTAATGGAAAAAGGTCGTATTTGCCAAATACGTCCTTTTACAACCTACAAATCGATGAAATCGTTGAAATGTGTTTGTGTTAAAAGGCCGTATTTGACAGATAAGACCTTTTCATTTTTCAATATCATGAAAAGATGTATGTGGTAAAAGGTCGTATCTGCAAATTTAATTATAATTAATGACGTAGTCAATTTTTGGTGTTGAAAGTATTATCAATATCGAGTTTTCAACATTACACACTAATAGTTAAAATGTCATTTGTGTGACTTTCATCCCTGATTTTTCATAAGCAACCAAACCTTTAAACTCAATTTTCTCGAAAGTTTGAAAACTGCACATACGACCTTTTACCACTAACGTGGCGCATTGTGATAAATAGAGCATTTGCTCCATAGGAGCAAATGCTATATTTGTCACAATGGTTTCAAAACTGCACAATTCTAGAATTCTCCTTTTCGTTTTCTATAGTTAATGCTCCTTTTCAGTAGATTTATTAAACGATTTTGGGTCTAAATATAGTCTAGGAGGGAATGGGTTTTCATTACCACACATCGTGAAATGTATATATTTATAAGGATAAAAGATCTAACCAAGAGCGTACACTAAATTATTGATAAGTTTCGCTTAAATAATAGCCACGTGAGTGCATTCGCTGTCTCCAAATAAGGATACTAAATGAACATTGTTTCGCGAAGTGCCTAACAACTTGAAAGGAAAACCACCGTATTTCTGTAAACTGGTCCAATCTTTGGATTAAGTTGTTGATTATAATCGTTTTCTAACAAACATTTCTGCAGTTAAAGTTAGAAATTGTGAAAATTCGTCAGTTTTGACATGTACATGTAACATGAACAACTCATTGTCCTATAGGAGTTGTCCGATCAGTGATTACTCTGTTTGTTAATGGAATTTTATATGTTTCTTTACTTTCTAAAATTGCTACAAAGTTCCACCTTTCATACTTTATTTGAACTAATTTTTCATGAATATTCAGTAGGTATTGAAATCTGGAATAAGTATAGAACAGAGAGGAGATGAAAACAAGTGGGTATACATAGACAATATTATTTTTCTTTTCTCTTTCTTGGGTAGGATATGCCAGATATATGCATGAATATGTCTCTGGATATGCTACTTCCATACATGAGACATGAAAATAGCCGTTTTCCCTCATTGTGACCATGTGACTATTTACTGTATACTGTATAATAGATGTAAATGCTTCTTGCATAAAAGCGAGACTTTGTATTATTTAAAAAAAAAATAAAAAACATTAAAAAAATTGGAAAGGGTTAAATGTTGTATCAAGGTTTGTTCACACTTTTATCTTAATTAACACCTGTTGTATCAAGGTTTGTTCACACTTTTATCTTAATTAACACCTGAAGTGAGGCAAATTTCAGCAATATAAGTGGTTCTAATGTGTTTGGTTTATCCTGCCGGATTGCTAAGTATGTCCTAGCATCCAACTTGTATTTTTATTTCGATTATTGTTTTGGTTTAACGTCACCGCGACTCACTTTAGCCAAACAGCGCAAATGTGTTGTCGATGGTGAGCAGGCAAGGAATACATGTAGTTCTGTGAAGGTTATGTATATATGCGCGCATTTCATTCGTGCTTCTGGAATTGCTTTGGTTCATTTGTGCCTCTAGAATTGTTTTGGACGTTCGTGTGGCATCCCCGGTCTGACTTCTGTTCTATTTAAAACCTGATGTCAATTCTGATGAAACTGTTGGTATTGTTTGCATTGTTTTAAATGTCAGATTTCAGTCAGTAGATATTGTTGTAAGTTCTACATGTAAAGTAAAACATATAAGTGAGTATTTCAAGAGATATTTAACATTTAGCCTGCTATGGATGGATGAGTGAATACATATGCAAACAGTTTGGATCCAGATGAGACGCCGAGTAACTCTCATCAGGATCCAAACTGTTTGACACCCTGGTTGCATTTTGGTAGACAATTTGATTATAGCTTGAACTTTGGAAATGTAGTAATTGAACAATTCTGTAAAAATAATTTGCTTACCAGGCTAAAGGTTAACCCTTTATATAATCAATATCCATGCAATAAATAACGTCTAGCTGAATATTCATAATAGCAAAGTAAACAAATGAATTTTTTACCATTTCGAATCACGATCTATATTACATGTTTTACATAAGCTGAAAGAGTGCCCCTTATCAGACGGCTCCAACTAGAAATGTGTATAATTTTATATGATGTAAAAGGTTACCTAAAATCATTCTATGGAATGGTAGTACATATTAAAGGTCACATATGCCTGACGTCATTTTGCCACGCTGTCATTACAGTAAGCAAGGTTTTGTTCCGTTTACCAAGTATTACGATACACGATGTGTAAGTACAGTAAAACCTCTCTGAATCGTGGTTCTAGTAAACAAGAATTCTTTTAGGCAGGTGGCTGCTTAATACAGGGTGAATGTCATGCTGAAAGCTCCTGAAGGAGCTTTCTGCATGACTTTCACTCTGCATTTTTCACCCAACCGCTTGTCTCAAAGACCGATATTTATACTTAATCCACCGTCCGGTTTAGAGATGTTTTACTATAATTCATTCCATGCACGAATAGAGATTAAAAAAAAAAGTAAAACCTCTCTAAACAGGAATTCTAGTAGTCAAAAATTTACATACTTTTAGGCAGGTGGCTGCTTAATGCAGGGTGAATTTCATGCCACCTGTCTCAAAGACCGATATTTATACTTAATTTACCATCCGGTTTAGAGAGGTTTTACTGTAACTCATTCCATGCAAGAAGAGAGATAACAGTTGTTTTGAATGCATTATCATTCAGTAGATGATACAGCACGAGTTGTGTTAACTCATAGGCTAATTTTAGATACAACCTCTTTGAATAAATCTACCGAAAAGGAGCATTAACTAGAGAGAAGGTAAATTTTAGAAATTTGTAGCTTGAAACCATTGTGATAAATAGAGCATTTGCTCATACAGGAGCAAATGCTCTATTAATCACAATGGTTTCACAAAGTTAATTTTACAGAGTCATTAAAAGTCGTCAATATGAGGGAATGGGTTAATAGAGTCATAGGTTAAACTACATTTAGTAACGTCTCGCCAAACCAGGTCGAAACTTCATTTCAAAGCATCATCTTTGCAACATCATTATCATACACACAGCAAACTTGTTCAAGTAATTATAAACGATGGTTGTTAAAGTGAGCAATTAAAGTAAAATAAAAGTTGCCACATTTGAATAATTTCAAACAATCAATTGAACAGTTATGTATCGAAAGCATTCTGCAACATTATGTGTAATAACGTTTCTTGTGATACGCTTTTTTTACATATTTGATTACAGTAAAATTTCGATAATTCGAACACTAACATTCGTATTATTATCGATCTGTAAGACAGGTGGCAGCTTAATGCATGGTAAAAGTCAGACAGAAAGCTCCTCTACCTCTAGGAGCTTTCTGCATGACTTTCACCGTGCATTAAGCAGCCACCTGTCTAAAAGGATCTAAATTCTTCTATACAGACAATTAGAATAATCGAGATTTTACTGTATTATGTTGTCATTGTATATATGTAATTAAACATTCACAAATACGAGGCTGGGTACAACCAGTCTTAACGGGTATTTATCAAATTCTAATGGCAGTAAGTTAGTTGTACATGTACTTAGAAATAGACATTACAAACAAACTGGATTTTTTTCTGCTTGTATCGATTGGTATCTTCGTTTCTACGAAACATGCGTTTATCTCGTTTTTCCCTGACCAAACATGCATATCATTGAAATACCTCAGTAACAGACCATGATACGTTTCATTTGATTAATATTTAACCATTTGCTCGTTATTCGCAACCTGGGTCATACATGTATCTGCACACAACTTGAGTGAATATGAGACGCCACGTAACTCAGCGTCTCATCGGAATCCAATCTATTGCAAACTCGATGAACTGTTTCTCAAGTTTGATTCGAATTGGAGGTAGTCAACATTGTATGAGGTCCAAATTTAACAATTAGCCTGCTGAGCAACTTATTTTTACAAATTTTTTCACCTACTACATTTTCAAATGTCAAGCTATAATCAAGTTATCTACTAAAATGTAATCAGGGTATCAAACAGTTTGAATCCTGATGAGACGCCGAGTTACTCGGCGTCTCATCTGGACCCAAACCGTTTGCATAGGTAATCACTCATCCGCCTATTGCAGGCTAAAGGTTAAGGAACTTTTTTACACCGCGGGGCAAGGAGTAAACATTCAGAAAGTTTGACCGTCAGAGTTATCCTTGTACTTCATACTTCCCTAGCAAAATAATGGCCTATTAATGAATACCATTGCCCCATGGGGAAGCGAAGTCCACTTAGTACGTGTATTAACCCATTTGCACCCAGTGGATTCTTCCATGTTTATATATTGGATTGGTCCATTATTGATCTAAGGGATGCCTGGCCTAAATGTTCAATTTCGGTTTGTTTTATATTGCAATTACTATCAGCAAACAGTGTAGACTCTGATCAGAGTTTACACAGTTTGCCTATGTCCCATATATGGGATCGTGGGCACAAATGGGTTTAGTTTGCTCAAGTGGCGAGCAACATTTTATTTGCCCTTAAGTTATATTCAGTTAAGTATCTATATTTGTCTTATCGGTGTTGATAAAATATAGCAGACACACATTCATAGATATTAAGTAAAATATGCTTTGTACATTAAAGGCAGACATCGCAGTTTGATGTTGCGGAGATACTCGATAGATTATATTCACGATACGTATAAGCATGTTAAAACAATAATATAAAAACTTTAACTTTAATTTGTTATCAATTTTACAACTTTATAATTATACATTTATCAGAATTTGATTTCGATAATATTTTTTCTAGGAAAATTAGTCAAGGGCGACAAAACCTGACAGGAAGCAAGTGCTTGAATTTATGGCCAATGCGAAAATAAAAGAGCTAAATAATGATATGTGTATCAATTATAAAACCTTAAATTTTATTATAGAATGTTTTGTGGTAATAGCCATGTTCCAGTATGCTTAGGCGTTCCGTGAAGTTATTTTATTACGCAATTTTGCATTTAATCAAAAGTACACTTCTGAAATTTTGTTTTGAAATACAGTGTCGCAAATGCCATGTAACCTTTATTAAGCCATTTGCGACCAGTGGTTTCTTCCATGTTTATATATTGGATTAGTCCATTTTTTTTATCTAAGGGATGCCATGCCTAAATTTTCATTTTCGTCTTGTTTTATAGTGAAATTCCTATCAGCAAACAGTGTAGACTCTGATCAGACGCCGCATTATGCGGCGTCTGATCAGTCTACTCTGTTTGGTTATATCTCATATATGGGATCGTAGGCACAAATGGGTTAAGGTGTCCAACTCTTTAATCTGAGTTTATGTACGCTACATGATGTTCCAACTGAACGATACAAGTCAATGGTACAGAACAGCACATAAATGTGAATACTCAAATACTAAAATCGTCATATCTGCACCATATCCTATGTTGTGACCACTCTTTAGAACCGTCTCTTACAGATGGTTCCAAAGAGTTGTCACAGCATGTTTGGTGGAAAAATAAATGAGTTATTCTTGGAAATGTTTTAATATACTCATCTTATCTGGATCTCTGGTGGAATACGTGCATTTTTGTGTTTTGTAACAGAACTTTTGTATCCTTTCACAGAGTTCCGTCATTCAGATACGTTTGTCTGAACGAGCATTTTGTATTCAAGAGTAAATACACAATGAGAGAATATCGTTTCATAATGAATTAAGTTAATCATTTATTTAAACATATTTGATTATTATGTTTAATACAATAATATATTTTTATCATAACAGAGCTATGTTGAACCGCAAATTTCACGCCACCCATTTTTCACACGTGTGATATTTGCGGGCCCAATTTTCACATAATTTGTGAAAATTGCGTTTTGTTCCTATACCCCCCTTCAAAGCCCGACGCATTTTTCACGTATATGAAAAATGCGTCGAGACGATGTGCCAAATTATTCACTTCAAAACATGCGACCCATTTTTCACACGTGAGAATATATTGAAGTTGACAAATGGCTTTGGTCATTTCGGTTATAGACCAAGGTCGCAGGAATCGAAATGCCAGATTTGTATTACAATTCAGAAGTTGATTTGGGTGCTTACTCAATATACTTATTTGATTAAAATATAATTATGGGTCACGTGGGCAAAACGGATTTGGAGTTCCTTGTTAATCCTTTAGCGTCCACATATTTGATATGCATTATGATTGCGTCTGCATTTGATGTCCCCGTGTTGCGGCACATCTTCTTGCCGCTGTACATAGTGTCGCCGGCGACAATCTCTGCTGAAACAAATGGAACATATTGTCGACGGCGTTAATATGTGCCGAAGTTTTCGGCACATATTAATGCTGAACTGCACAAATTGTCGCCGGCGACAATATGTGACGAAGGTTATGGTGCTGTTTAAGGGTATTTCTGCCGACAAAATGTCAAACGCCTTTAACGACGAACAATTGACGACAGAGAACATACATATGGATGAAACGACAAACAGTCGGACGGATATGTGATCCTGTCAAAACAGTTGACACAATAAAGAGCCTTTGATTATCATTGGCGCAATTACACTGTTGTGTCGTAAACCACCGACTACTATAATTTTGATTTCCCGACAAACGACAATATGACAGTGGCGTAACCCTTGTGCACTTATTGTCGCAGGTGCCGACAACTTCGGCACATACTGTCGCCGGCGACAATATGTGCCGCTTGTTTTGACATACATTGTTGCCGGAGACGATATGTACACCGTCAACAACATGTGCTGCAACACCCGGGATATCGAATATCTGGGATATTTTGTCCCGATCGGCTGCTAGTCTTTCACCCTGGTCATAAATCTAATCTAGAACCGTTTGCATATTGGGTGTGTACATTTCTTAAGAAAAGACCTTTCACAATACAAAAAAACTTTTGACCTTATAACCTTCTCCTTGACCTTTGACTTACTATTTTAAAATCTTATGTTGACTGATGAGGAGAAGGACCATTATAATTTGCGTATGTGATTTTTGATACACACCATTTGTAGGAATACGAAATATTTGACCTGCTGACCTCTGAATTGATCTTAAGCATACTTAATGAAAAACCTTACCACTGGCTATCACTTCTGAACCATCGAAAATGGGACTTTCAAACTTGGCACGTATCTTCCTTGTTTCAAGACCTTTTTACAGTATGTAGCGTACATCGTGCGTATATCTATCGTGCGTTCATCGTATATCATGTGTATATCTTTCGTGCGGATATGTTGTACATCTCACGGTTAATATAATGGATACTATTTCCATTTTATGGGATATTTGATTAATACTTTTTGTACTATGTGTATCATCTAAGGAAAGACAGAGTTGTTCTTTACTTACGCTAATAGTAACGTAAGAAACCGTTCATATCGTATCGTTTAGTTTGCGTATATGTATCATACGTGAATAGTGTATCATGCGTGATCTATCGTATATCGTGACAACGCATATGCTCACATATTTTGTATCGGACTTGACACACCATCTTTCGGCAATAATTTGAGAGCGAAGAAAAAATTCTTTCTCCGACTCTGCGCTATGCCAGATCACAACTTTGTTTTAAAAGAGATCAACGCAGAAATCTAAACCGAAAGTAGTTTATTTTAGAATTTTCAGCAAATTTAGGAAAAACATTGAAGAATTTTTTTTCCTGCATTGATTGTTTTGAAAATCCTTATATCATTTCGACTCCTGTAGCGTAATAAAACGTATTGGCGATTTTGGCGTTCCATAACTTGAACATATATGAAGCAAAATGTTTGAATAGTTAAGGTTATAATGACTGCAGGCCAGTCTGTAAGGTGGGCCAGTATGATGATCGTAGGTATATAAATGGGCGTTTGATCAGCAGCCAAAATCAGCTCAGACACGGGTTTTTTCGGCCCTGAAAAAACGCACGCTACCTCTGCTACCTCTATTCGTGTTATGGCTGCTATGGTGCACCGTACATTAGCAGGATCAAACCAATCGCATTATTTATATGATCTAATGTCAATAGACAGGACACACACAAAATTGGTGCCAAAAGGTTTGAAAAAATTGGCCTCGGTTTTTTTTTGGGGGGGGGGGGGGGTTTGGGGGGGGGGGTTCGCACAGTACATCATGACCTTTTGTGACCTTCTTTAAATAGACGCGTACTGCCTATCTGGTTGTGCTTATCTGGCACCGAAACAAGAGCACAAGCAACGTTGTTTAAAGCTGTCACCCTCACGCACTACGAGTTAACTGGCTTTAGTCTGACAGTACAATGAGAATTTACTGAAAGTAATTAGACACATCACTGAGAGTGAACTGACAATTCAACGATGGAAAATATTATACTTATTACATTGTTTTATTATTTTGTTTTATTAATTTAATTTGAATTAAATCAATTAATCAATACCTTTTTTATTGCGATATTATCATTAATAGTAATAGTAATAATAATAATAATAATAATAATAATGATAATAATATTTATTTATTTATTTATTTATTCATTTATTTATTTCGCCACATCACAGCATTACAAAAAATATCATCTTCATTAATTCATTAATAAGACAGATTACTAAAAGCTACTCTACCGTAGACTGTCAGTTTACTCTAATTTAACATTATTTTCATTTCGGTATACTCTCAGTGCGCTGTCATTTCACTCTCAGTTTATTCTCAATGCCCTGTTAGATTTTATATATGTATACATGTATTTACAAAACATTATTATAATCTACGTCGGTTTTAAATAAGGTAATTGGATAATTCCTTAAATTATAATTTCTGTCACCATATACATAATCCTAAGCAGTTTATATACAGACCAGACGCTGTGTCGCTCTGCATCTGGTCTGGATCAGAATTGCTTGCAATTCAAAAAACAGCTCAAATGGCAGGGACTGAGTGGATTTCGGCATAAACAGAAGTTCTACTTAACCGATTTCGAGATAACGAGAGTCGACTCATGGGGCATTACTGTCATAGACATAATTCAGGGACAAAGCTACCCTATCCGATATTTATTCAATGTCCTGATGGCTGTTTAAGATCTCTCGTGCGTAAGCATGTCAACAATAGCTAAACCATCTATTGACATATCTGTGAAAAATGCGTTGATATTAGTAGGTCTTCAGAAAATGGGGTTAAAGGGGTGCCGAAATTTTCACAGCACGGTTTTGTGACAAATGGGGCCGCATTTTTCACACATGTGAAAAATGGGGCCGCAAATTTCACCCGTGTGAAAAATGCGTCAACCCATTTTTCACACGTGTGAAAAATGGGTGGCGTGAAATTTGCGGTTCAACAGAGCTATATACAAAAATGTAATTCGAAAATGTAATTAAAATAATTTACAGTAAAACCTCTCTAAATCGGAATTCTAGTAGAGGAAAATTTAGATACCTTTAGGCAGGTGGCTGCTTAGTGCAGGGTGAAAGTCATGCAGAAATCTCATTGAGGAGCTACTTTTAGGCAGGTGGCTGCTTAATGCAGGGTGAAAGTCATGCAGAAAGCTCCTGGACATGACTTTCACCCTGCGTTAAGCTGCAATCTGTCCCCAATACCGATATTTATACTAATTTTAACGTCCGGTTTAGAGGGTTTTTACTGTTTATCTCTCTGCGAAGCCCCATCTTGTTGCAACTCATTAGAATTGCCTCGGAGAGACGACTGTAAAGAGCTGCAACAGGGTAGGGGTTTGCAGAGAAATACGAGATTGTGATAGCTCGGTATAGCCCTCCAGCTGATGACTACACTTTTCTTTAATAACCTAATACGAAACAGACATTAAAAAGGAAATAATTCTGCAAATAGTCTGGAGTTGCAATTAGTTCTCAGCACTCAGCATTGACTAATATTACTTTAACGTGTCTGCATTGGTTCTAATGACTGACCTTCGATGTGTTGCCATATCCAAATTGTAGGAAAACATAACGTGGAGAGTAATAACAGATTCTGTGACTTAAAGTTCGTCCACTTACTCATAATGCTGTCAGGGCACTGCTGGTAACGCATTTTCATAAGCATCTAAAATGCATATATCATCATTATTTCATTTATACCTGCGACAGAAATAGTTAGTAAAGGAATAAATCAAAAACATAATGCGTTTTGTTATTTGTATAGTTCAGACACCAAATAATGTCATATAGATTGCACATGCGTTTAACTTGGGTAATGTAAAACTTATTGTAATAATATGCAGAAATAGTGTCGATCTGTTAAAACTTTTTAACTCATTCCCTCATATTGACGCCTTTGACGCCTCTGCAAGTCACCTGTGGAAACCATTGTGATAAATAGAGCATTTGCTCCTATAGGAGCAAATGCTCTATTTATCACAATGGTTTCAAGCTACAAAATCTTAAAATTGTCCTGTTTTCTATTTAATGCTCCTTTTCGGTAGATTTATTCAAAGTGGTTGGATCTAAAAATAGCCTATGAGGTAATGGGTTAATCCATAGATGTGCCTATTAACCCTTTACACCATAAACACACCTTTTAATAATTTTGCCAACAGTGTAGACCTAGATCAGATGGCTCCAGTATGAGCCGCCTGATCAGATCTGCATTGTTTGCTTGTAAATATTAACATTGGTCTGTTACTACAGCTATTGTATTGTTAATAAATCAAGGAAGAAAAATAACTTTCAGACCTTGGAAGACGACAATTTTCACAGAAAGGTTTGTCAACGAAATGCAGTAGGATGTGGCAATGGCTTACAAATAGTCACTTAAAATTGAAAATGTTTGATACAAAGTATCGACGTCACCAGTACTACATGTACCGTCGCCGGTATTATTTGTGCACGATTTAGACAAACATTCTTGTTTGCGTTTTAACCCTTTACTCCACGAATATTCATGTCAGAAATGATGACATCATAAATATTAATTACGTTATATCTTTTTTAAAACAAAATGGCTGATTTACAAATGAATGTTTGGCCAAAATAGAAACTATAGAATCAGGCCTGTGATATTCCATAAGCAAACAGAGCAGACCCTGGTCGAACGGCTCCTATATGAGCCGTCTGGTCTGGGTCTTCTCTTTTTGCAAAAGCATAGAAAGATGTTTTTATGGAGGAAAAGTAGTGTTTTTCAATATCGCAATAATATTTTCTTCAAGGACAAGAATTAACAAGATGCGATGTAAATCGTAATTGCTGAAAACAAAATGTGTGTTACGCTATAAGTTATTTAGGGAAAAAATCATAAAATGATTCAAACAATTATTTTAGTGGTTACGAGATACCTTAACTCTTTGTACGCTAGCGGTGAACCTGTGATTGCCCATGCAAACAGTTTGGATCCAGATGAGACGCCGCATAATGCGGCGTCTCATCAGGATCCAAACTGTTTGTCATCTTGACAATATTTTTGCAAAGAAATGAGGGAAAGTTTATTTTAAGAATTTAAGCAGCAGACAATTGTTGCAGATGAAAATTTACTTAGCGTGCAAAGTGTTAACTGCATTAGTAAGTCTTATCCTACTACATGTAGCATCGATCTGACTCTCGGTAGCAAACCGCTTGGAGCCAGATAAGACGCCGATGTATCACGGCATCTCATCAGAATCAAAACTGTTTGACATTCAGTCAGCACTTTCTCAAACGCGAAACCGAATCGGACGTAGTCAGAATTGAACCGTTCAATATTTTAGCAAATGTTATTTTTCCACACTGCTGTAGGAGTTTATAGACATATTATCTTTAATAGCTGAGAAACCGCAATGCAATAGCCCCAGTCATAGTGTTTTTCGGAGCTTATGGGATAACACTCGCATTTATCATTTTCAGAATTGTAACATTAATAGGTAGTGCATTAACCTTTTCCCTGTTTTATGTTTATTCCAAATTACAATACCTACTGAATATTCATGGCTATAATGAAATACTGAAGGTGGAACATTGTAGCCATTTTAGACAGTAAAGAAATAGATATTTCAAATTCTATAAGCAAAGAGAGCAGACCCTGATCAGACGGCTCCTATAGGAGCCTTCTGATCTGGGTCTACTATTTTTGCAAATGCGTGAAAATACGTTTGTATGAGGGAACATTCTAGACAATTAACAGGCGTGAAGTTGTAAACACACTGAGAACTTATGAAGGGCATACATGTACTGGACATGGAATATAAACGAGATATTAAAGAGCATCCTTTGGGAGCCATCTGATCAGGTTCTGCTCTGTTTGCTTATGAAGTTATAAAGATACGATCCTACAGTTTTTGTCTAAGCCATTTATGCCATTGAATCAGGTACCTTAAAAATAAGTTAATGAATATTCATGAAGTGATTAATTACCGCATAAATATTCATCAGAAACAGGGTTTATATTCTCAGCATGATTGTTAAAGTTAAACCTGCAACAAGCGCGTACTCAAATCAATATTGCGTGCCACGTGTATTGAATAATAACTAGGCTATACATTCTGAGTTCACTCATAAATGACAGTAAATTTATAAAATGATTAAACATGAAAATCACGATCAGAATGGCTTCACGGGATATGAGATTTTATAGTAGAATTATTTCTCAAAAGTATGCACGGCGCTTCTGGTATTGAATTAAAATGCAAACACCACAGGCAAGTGTAAGCAGTGCACGTATTCCCCACACTTGATAAATGAGTGCAGAGTTTTAACTACAGAACATTTTGAATATACAGTAAAACTCTCTAAGGCGACCATTTGATAAATAAGCACGATCTTCATAAAAAGGAGGCGCTTGCTTAATGCTGGACGAAAGTAATGCAGAAAGCTCCTCTAGTAGCTTTCTGCATAACTTTCGTCCAATATTAAACTATCACCTGCATGCACGGCCTCTACGGTCCTGTAGGAGCTGTCTGCATAACGTTCGTCCAACAGTAAGCTACTATCTGCATCTACGGCCTCTACAGTCCTCTAGAAGCTTTCTGCATAACGTTCGTCCAACAGTAAGCTACCATCTGTATATACGGCCTCTACAGTCCTCTAGAAGCTTTCTGCATAACATTCGTCCAACAGTAAGCTACAATGTACCACATGCATCTACGTCCTCTACAGTACTCTAGAAGCTTTCTGCATAACGCTCGTCCAACAGTAAGCTACCATCTGCATCTATGGCCTCTACAGTCCTGTAGAAGTTTTCTGCATAACGTTTGTTCAACAGTAAGCTACCATCTGTATCTACGGCCTCTACAGTCCTGTAGAAGCTTTCTGTATAACGTTCGTCCAACAGTAAGCTACAACATGTATCTACGTGCTCTACAGTCCTCTAGAAGCTTTCTGCATAACATTCGTCCAACAGTAAGCTACAACATGCATCTACGTGCTCTACAGTCCTCTAGAAGCTTTCTGCATAACATTCGTCCAACAGTAAGCTACAATGTACCACATGCATCTACGTGCTCTACAGTCCTCTAGAAGCTTTCTGCATAACATTCGTCCAACAGTAAGCTACAATGTACCACATGCATCTACGTGCTCTACAGTCCTCTAGAAAGTTTAGAAACTTTCTGCATAACATTCGTCCAACAGTAAGCTACAATGTACCGATGTCGCATAAATGCACCACGACAAATAGTGCAGTCCCAGATCAGATGCCGCCTTTTCAAGGCGGCGTCTGATCAGGGGCTTCACTTTTTGTCTCGAACTCTATTTCTATATCTGTGCTTTATTCCTTTGGAATTTACGTTTATTTATCTGTTTTCTTATTTTAATGTATGATTTAACAAAATTGGATTGCAGACGACAATTAGAAATTTGGCGCCGAAAGGGTTAAGTGAACGATATATCAGTAAAATATGAAGTATAGATCTCGTTAAATACAGTCTTTTTCACGCCGAGTATCAGGATGGCGAGAAACGATAGCGGTGTAACTATGTTACAAAACAAATCCGCGTTTGATTCCAATTTTAAAATTCAATTCTAAATATTTTGTTCGTAAAAGCAATAACACTATACAACAATAAATGTAAAATGTAATGTGAGTATGATGTGGATTGTATTCAGGTGTGAGCTGTGAATGAAGGTAAATAAAATAGTTCACTTCAACAGTTAATGGTTTGCCTACTGTTGAATGAATATGAAGCATGTGGGGTGTATAAAAATGAATGGATCTATAAAGTAAATGTATAAGATCATTGTATTACAAATGTATAAACTGATTGTATTAAAAGTTCTCCCATTTCTTCCCAAAAGTAAGAACAGAATGCCAAGTTACAATACGAAGCGAGTTATCTGGATCAAAATATTTCACAAAATAATTCCAACAGTTAAGTTACAATACAGGAAACATCCTTTAAATCGGACGTTCGAATCAGTATAAATGTTAGTCTTTAAGACTGATGGAAGCTTATAAGGGAATGGGTTTAAGCGACCTTATAATGATTGGACACATTAATCTTTAAATACATGTGCTTAATGCAGGGCAATAGTAATGCAGAAAGTTCCTATATGAACTTTCTGCATTACTTTTGACCTGCAGTAAGCTACCACCTGGCTTTCAGGACCATAATTAGACCCCATTTAATGGTCACTTAAGACAGGTTCTACTGTAGTACACAAAACCACGATAGTAGATAGTACACAAAACCACGTGATCTGTAGTTAGTACACAAAACCACGTGATCTGTAGTTAGTACACAAAACCACGTGATCTGTAGGTAGTACACACAACCACGTGATATGTAGGTAGTACACAAAACCACGTGATCTGTACAAGATAGTACATAAACCACGTGATCTGTAGGTAGTACACACAACCACGTGATCTGTAGGTAGTACACAAAACCACGTGATCTGTACAAGATAGTACATAAAACCACGTGATCTGTAGGTACATGTAGTACACAAAATCAGTATCTAAATAAACTTGAAAGTGTAGGACTTTATTACTCCAATATCATATTCTTCTCACCTGAGAAATGTGTGGACACACTCTTCTCGTAAGCAATCGCAAATCAGATTCTTAGAAAAATAAGTATGATCGATGCCGCTTTTCATATAACGTGAAATCTTAATTCTTCTCGGCATGACTGTAGAATGTACTCACAACTTTCTCAGCCCTGAGAAGATTATGATCTTGGAAAAAGCAGGTCATGTGGCGCTCGTAGCGGTATAGCACTCTTTCAACAAGGCCTTCGCTTTTCGTCCTGTACATTTGTAACCTTTCTTGAATGCAAGCACATTGTGTGCCATTCAATGAAACAGTCTGCAAGTACCACGATCTTACATATCGATTTCCCATCAATACAGTGAAATCCTTCTAAAACGACTACCAAAGAATAAATACGCCTTTCTACGCCTCTGTAATAACCACTTCTTGAAACCATTGTGATAAATAGAGTATTTGCTCCTATAGGAGCAAATGCTCTATTTATCGCAATGGTTTCAAACTACAAAATTCTAAAATCTTACTTTTCTCTAGTAAATGCTCCTTTGAGGTAGATTCATTCAAAGATGTTGGGTCTAAAACTAGCCTATGGAGGAAGGGGTTAAAGGACAGTTGTAGCTTAATTCAAGAAGGAAAGGAGCTAAAGGAGCTTAATTCATAACTTTCGTTCTGCATTAAGTAACCACCTGATTTTAATTGATGGCCGTTTGAGACAGGTTTTACTGTATAAATATTAGTGACAGCAGATCAGTGTTTAAGCAAAATACTTTTTCGTTTTTTACGGCATGATAAGGCTTACATGTAACCCTTTACCTCATAGGCTATCTTTAGACCCAACCTCTTTGACCTGAATCTACCCAAAAGGAGCATTTACTAGAGAAAAGTAAAATTTTAAAATTTTGTAGTTTGAAACCATTGTGATAAATAGATAATTTTCTACTATATTTATTTGCTCTATTTATCACAATGGTTTCAAGAAGTGGTTATTATAGAGGCGTATAAAGGCGTATTTATGGAGGAAAGGGTTAACCTATTCCCTGCTATTGACGCCTTTTGGGGGCTTCTATAAAAGTCCTTTTTGAAACCATTGTGATAAATAGAACATATTCCAATGGAGCAAATGCTCTATGTATCATACTGGTTTCAAAACTGTACAATTCTGATTTTTTTTTCTAGTAAATGCCCCACTCCATTAGATTTATTTAAAGAGGTTTAATCTGAAATAGCCTAGTGAGGAATTGGTTTATTGCTAGTCGTACGACCAACAGACTGAATACTTACAAAACACCATTCTACTTAGCGTCTTTGCAGATACACGTTATTTGCCAATCCGAGTCAAGTCGCGAATGACAGACTAAGAGGTTAGTTCTTTACTAGAACGTAATTCATACTGAAAGAAAACACTCATTAAGTACGTTAACCCTACGCTTGCTGAATTTTTAAAATACATTTCTCCTTCTTTACCCATGCCTTGTTGTATAATTACATATATCTTCACTGTGTACAAGTATTTCGCTGTGCAATCACTGCTGTGGAGAGCACTGGCTGCACAATCAACTTGTAAATAGTGCAGACCCTGATGAGACAGCTCCTGCAGGAGCTGTCTCATCTGGGTCTTCACTATTTACAGGTAGGTATATTGACGCGAATAGCAAGCGAAGGGTTAAGTACCAACTTAAAGCCATTAGCGTATGCAAACAGTTTTTGCCAATTCGTGCCTCTAGAAATGGCGTGTCATTCACACTGGGAACACATCTTGGAATTGAAAGGGTCATTAAGACACCGTAGTATACCGAAACAATCCGTTTTGTCATTAAGACACCGTAGTATACCGAAACAATCCGTTTGCATTTAAGTAATTTCGAAATAACGACATGACTTTACATATTAACCTTTTCCCTGTTCTATGTTTATTACAAAGTTCAGTACCTACTGAATATTCGTGGACATGGACAAAATAGTTATAATGAAATATGGAAGGCGGAAAACTTTAGCCATTTTAGAAAGTAAAGAAACCGATCTGTCAAATTCCATTAGCAAACAGGGCAGACCCTGATCAGACGGTTGCTATAGGAGCCGTATGATCCGGGTCTAGTCTGTTTGCAAATGCGTGAAATTACGTAAATATGAGGGAAAGGGTTAACCTTTATTTCGCTATTGAAAAATAGTGCCTGCTAAAATTTGGATCTGGTGAAATGTTCCATTCTTCCAATTTCATCAAGCCTTTTGGAAATACTTTCAACCGAGCGTCCATCAGGTTGGATCCTGATCAAGCACCGGGTTATATCAGAGGTCTCAACCGGTTTAAAGCTGAATGCTAATGATCGTCAGGACTTGATTGACTGCATGACTGTCCTACTCATGGAAGGAACTACTTTCGTCAAATTTGCCAATGTTTACCCTTATTCATCCAAGCGCCATCTGGCTCGCATTTGCAAACATATTGGATCCTGATGAGACGCCGAGTAACTCGGCGTCTCATCTGGATCCAATCTGTTTGACACTTGTTAAATAATTTCTAAGATGCTTGATATATTCCGAAGTAGTCAATCTTGCACTAGATCTAGATTTAAATAGATATTGTTTTTGCACAGCGAAGTAAGGTTTCCAACTTCTTCACACTGAACATCACCAATATATCATCATTGCATCTTGAACTCATAAATATTAACAATATCCTAATCTTCGACGAAACTAATTCAATTTTCTCAAATGTTTGTTGCAGTAATGAACAGAGCTTAAATTCTATCTTTAATGGCGCCTCCTCTAATGAAACGAAAGTTACCGACAATTTACATGGAAATCGGAATCGTTGCCTCCAATTTACACTCCATCAAGAAACACTGTTTGTCGGTTGACCCTTTTTACTGACGAATATTCATGTGTGTAATAATGACATCACGAATGGTACTTAGATGACATTTTAACGGTATGTTAACCCTTTCCCTCATATAAACGTGTTTTCACGCATTTGCAAACAGAGTAGACCCAGATCAGACGGCTCCTAGAGGAGCCGTCTGATCAGGGTCTGCTCCGTTTGCTAATATAATTTGATAGATATGTTTCTTTACTTTCTAAAATGTCTACAATGTTCCACCTTCAATATCTCGTTATACCTATTTTGTTAATGAATATTCAGTAGGTACTGAAATTTGGTCTAAATACAGAACAGGGAAAGGGTTAACCCATTATCTCATAGGCTATTTTTAGATACAACCTCTTTGAATTAATCTACCGAAAAGGAGCATTAATTAGAGAAAAGGATGTTTTTAGAATTTTGTAGTATGAAACCATTGCGATAAATAGAGCATTTCCTCCTATAGGAGCAAATGCTCTATTTATCACAATGGTTTCACAAAGTGACTTTTACAGAGTCGTCAAAAGTCGTCAATATGAGGAAATGGGTTAAAAGAGGATGTCTTGGTGATTGTAGAAACTATCAAAAATAGATATGTATTATATTATAAGCAAACAGAGCTAATAAGTCATACAGGTGTCGTCAGATCTGGGCCTATTTTGTTTTCAAAGGGGGCGAAAAAGGCGTACCTATGAGTGAAATTGTTGCGTTTTACTAGCATATTGCCCAATTCTCCATCATAATAATCAGCTATTATTGGAAAAGTTGTCTAACGCATATTCATGCCTTTTCAAACAGAGCAGACTAAGACCAGACGGTTCCCATAGGAGCCATCTGATCAGGGTCTACTCTGTTTGATTATGATATAATATGAATCTGAGACTACACTTTTTGCCATAGCCAAAATTTCGTGTGTTCATAATATGCAACTACATGTATAAGATAATCTAATAAATATTCATGATGTCATTATTCAACGGGGAAAGGGTTGGAAGAATATACCCAGTTTTGCATTCCTATTCCTGTAGGTATGGTTTGTCTCATAATGACAGTTCCTGAACAAGGATTGAAACGTTTGAACATCGCTAAAAAGGATTATCCGATCTCGATGTTGGGCCTAAATGTTTAGAATGATTTTGTTGGAAGTCGGCATTTAGTCTTACATGTAAGAGTTTTAATTGTTTGAAACTCTTACCCATATTCTTAAGTGCACTAAAAGTAAAATTCAAATGCTGTGCAAGAACATTTAGTCCGTTTCTTCTAAAATGCGACTTGACTCGGATGCAAATGAGACACCAATTAACCATTTCCTTCATAGAAACATATTTTCACGCTTTTGCAAACGGAGTAGACCCATATCAGACGGATCCTATAGCAGCCGTCTGATCAGGGTCTGCTCTGTTTGCTTATGATATGATGTATATCTGATTCTACAGTTTTGTCAAAGCAAAAACATCCCTTGAACTTTTTATATTATAACACTTCAGCCAATAAATATGGTACCATTATTTCTTACATACAATTATTAACCCTTTCCCTCATATAAACGCATTTCACGCATTTGCAAACAGAGTAGACCCAGATCGGACGGCTCCTATAGGGGCCGTTTGATCAGGGTCTGCTCTGTTTGCTAAATGGAATTTGATACACCCGTTTCTTTTGTTTGCAAAATGGATAAAATGTTCCACCTACCATATTTCATTATAATTACTTTATCTATGCTTATTCAGTAGGTATCCAAATTTGGAATAAATATAGAACAGGGAAAGTGTTAAGTTTTAGATACACGTGATCGTTTAACTCATTCCTCCATACAAACTCCTTTGTAAACAGGGTAGACCCAGATCAGACAGCTGCTATAGGGGTCGTCTGACCAGGGTCTGCTCAGTTTGCTGATGAGTTATAACAGATATGACTACAGTTTCCATCATATATATATATATAACTAGGGTACATTTGCCATTATAAAATCCATCTAATAGATAGCCATGGTCTTATCATTTCTTGCATGAAAATTCAACAGGGAAATGCAGAAACTTTTCAAATTAGTCCTTCGCTTGCTGTTCACGTCAATATACAATGTACCTACCTATTTACAAGTTGATTGTGCAACCAGTGCACTCCACAGCAGATATTTCACAGCGAACTACTTGTACACAGTGAAGATATATGTAAGTATACAACAGGGCATGGGTAAAGAAGGAGAAATGTATTTTAAAATTCAGCAAGAGAAGGGTTAATAAGACAAGGGCTATGCCCTTTACATTCAAACATTGCTGCATTAAGCTACCACCAGGCATAAAGACCGACATTTTAAAAATATTTGGGGTAGCTGCTTTAGAGATACTTTACTGTTTAAATGATGTGAATAATTCTCCACCTTAAAAACACGAAACACTCGGTAATCTTAGCACAAGGTATTTATTTGGCGGCGAAAGGGCTAAGACCTAGTTAAAGGTCATTTGTCAATATAATATTGTGATTTTGACATTGCATTATGCACCGTGTTTTTATAGAACGCTATCCCTAATTACCTTAAGTATACAGACATATAAACATATGCAAATAGTGTAGACTCAGATTAACGTGCTCATAAAAGAGCAGCTTGATCCGAATCTACTCTATCTTCTACTACGCCAGACTAGTTTATAGTATAGTTATCCTAATTGTGCCAAATTGAATTACAGTACCCCACCCACCCACCCCTTAAGGCGATCACTTAATGAACAAACATGGCTGTCTTCATAAGCAGGTGGTTGTTTAAAGCAGGGCGAAAGTTATGCAGAAAGCTCCTACTACTACCACCTGTCTTTGCCACTGTGAATTATGCCCCTTTTTGTGGTCGCGTTAGAGGGATTTTACTGTATTAAAATCTTTCAATTTGGCGGAGAGGGGGTATTGGGTGTCCGAATATTGTTGGTAATTAGGTTAATAAACAAATATCGAGCCAGCTGTTGCTTGAAACCGGAACTTCATATTCATCCGGAGAGTCAATATAAAATTAATGACAATTGACCTGGTTTATACCGACATGTCAGATCGTCACCTATATTGTTATCGTGTCACTGAATCCATAAGTAAAACGACCGCGTCAATTGCTTAATGCTTTGAATGCTGAGTTTCCAAAGTGATTACAGTAGAACCTGTCTTAACCCATTCCCTCATATTGACGACTTTTGACGACTCTGTAAAAGTCACTTTGTGAAACCATTGTGATAAATAGAGCATTTGCTCCTATAGGAGCAAATGCTCTATTTATTACAATGGTTTCAAACTACAAAATTATAATATTTTCCTTTTCTCTAGTTAATGCTCCTTTTCGGTAGATTAATTCAAAGAGGTTGTATCTAAACATAGCTTATGAGGTAATGGGTTAAGCGGCCATCAAAAACGATATCTAATAATGGTTCTGTAATGTATGTGGTAGCTTAATGCAGCTCAAAAGTAATGCAGAAAGATCCAATAGGAACTTTCTGATTTACTTTTGCCCTGCATTAAGTAACCACCTGCTTTAAAAGAATCATATGTTCACTAAACGAATGGCCGCCTACGACAGGTTATAATGTCGTCCATCATTGTTTAAAAATAGATTCTATTCAGAAGGGAATTAAATTTGTTTGTGAGATTTTTCTAAATGACAAACAGTGCAGATCCTGATCAGAGAGTTCCTCTAGAATTGCAGTACACTTGCACACCGCATTCAGTGGGAGAACACATACACCATTGAGAAAGTTAACCTGCAAGAATAATGTCTTCTGATTTATTTCTGAAAGTAAGTATCCATATATTCTTAGCACAACCATTTTCACAAAGTAAAATTCTTGCGAAAAGGTGCCTCAAATGCGTGTAAAGTGTTACATGTATCATAGTTCTGGACATTGAGTGAAAAGAGTACAGTACAGAATAATCCCTCTACAGTGACCACTTACCGAGCAAACATAGGTATCTTTAGAAGCAGGTGGCTGCTTAATATAGGATGAGCGTAAAGTAGAACCTCTCTACAATGACCACATAGTAAACAAGGGTGTCTTAATAAGCAAATGGCTGAATAATGCAGTGCGAAAGTAATGCAGATGGCCCCCATAGGAGCTTTATGCATAACTTTCGTCCTGCATTAAGCGATCGTTTTGTAGACGTTTTATCCAGCGAGCCGAAGGTTAAAATTAGCGTTGACACTCATAACCCCTCTATCCTCGACCTGGTCCGCCTTGCAAACAGGTTGGATCCAGACGAGACGCCGAGTAACTCGGTGTCTCATCAGGATCTAAGTTGTTTGACTCCATAGGGTTTCAAAGCACTCATTTTTCACAGAGGGATAAGGGTCAAGTCAATTGGGCACCTGGCTAATCTTACAATTACGTTTTATTGGCGGGAATATTTCTTTGATAAGAGAGTTTTCATAAGATTTCAATGAGTTAACGCTTGTTCAAGAAGTTCTATCAATGTTGTATTACACTTACGTTGCTAAGGGTGATTTTGCAATCACCAATGGCAACAAGACAGATGAAGTTGACGCGTCAAAATCAGGAGCCAACCAATTCATTTGTATAAATGTTCATGAAAGCGAATGAAATGTATTTTGAGAATCAGTACAAATACATAATCTGCCGACTAAACGTGGCTCAGCGTGTTTAATTCTAAGGCGTTTAAAGTAAGTATTCGCTGATTCTTGCTGTTAGATAACTATTCCTAGATAAGATTTTTTATTTCTTGAACTCTTTCGCTGCCGTGTTCGAATCCGTGATAACTTTTTTGCAAACTGTTTGGGACCAGATGAGAAACCGAAGACATGTAACTGATCAGGATCCAAACTGTATGACATTGTTATAATATTTTTAAAGCAAAAGAGGAGGAACTGAACTCATGAAAATTGAAGAAGACCACAAATGTTGCAACCGGCAATTACATATTATTGAAAGAGTTAACGCTTACAGTGCGGGACACGAGTTAAATTAATCTCATTTGCAAACAGTGTAGACCCGATGAGAGGGCTCCTTGAGGAGCCCTCTCATCAGTGTCTGCACTGTTTGTCATGTTTCACGTTTCTGCAGAAAAATACCTAGATATTCACCATAAGCTTGACCTGTTTGAGTTTTAGAATCGTCCATTTGAAAATTCAGTGTTGAAAGAGTGAAATAGCGTGTACCTGACAGGGGGTTACAACAGCTACTAGCTGGGTACTACATGTAATGGAGATTTCAACATACAATAGAACCTGTCTTAAGCGCCCATTCATTTATTGAGCACAAAAGTCTTAAAAAGCAGGTGGCTTTTTATGCAGGGCAAAAGTAATGCAGAAAGCTCCCACAGGAGCTTTCTGCATTACTTATGACCTGCATTAAGCAAACACCTGCCTTACAGACCAATGGTTATACCTTTTTTGATGGTCGCTTAAAACCGGTTCCAATGTATACAAGTCATCTGTAAGAAATGAAAAGGCTCAGCATGAAGTGATTATGTAGATATGTAGATAAGACGCTATGTGCGGAAGTCTTGGTAAAAATAACATTGGAACTCGCTACAATCGCCTTTCCGATACGTCTCTAATACGTTATACGTACCAACAACAACATAGGATTTGACAGAGAAATAAGCAACTGAGATATATCAGTGCACCTATTAGAGAACTCTGAAATCTACGTACATTTACACTTTTGTACTAATGTATATGTTTGTAAAAGTATTCCACATAGTGTTAAAACCTTTTTTTAATGTTTTTAGGCTAATTTGTAACATTTTACAAGCAGTTTGTACTCGGACGACACTCTAAAGGTTTGGCTTTTCCAAAATCTGTGAACTCCGATCATGTTTATGATAAGACATTTTTTTCTATGAACCTTCCAACCTATTTTTACATTATTTGTCTATTTATATAAGGTAGAAATAAATGGACTACGTGTAATATTGATAATCATGATAACCCCATGTTTGTTCCTTAATTTTGATGATAACGTTCTGGTACAAGGTACTTGTATGAAGTGCATAGATGAGTAATGAGATACAATGTATGAGGTACATGTATGAGGTACATTTGAGGTATGAAGTATGAGTTATATGTGTGAGATACGTGTATGAGATATGAGGTACATGTATGAGGTACATTTGAGGTATGAAGTATGAGGTATATGTGTGAGATACGTGTATGAGATATAAGGTACATGTATGAGGTACATTTGAGGTATGACGGAGATACGAGGTACATGTATATGAGGTACATTTCAAATATGAAGTATGAGGTACAATGTATATGTGTGAGATACGTGTTTGAGATAATAATAATAATAATAATAAAGACTTTATTTAACGAGAGTACTCATTTGGTTATGACCAATCTTCCATGAGGCCCTCAACAGAGAGAAAACATATATACAATTTGTAATGCTTTCATAATAATTTTGCATAAGCACCAACCTTGCACTGGTGATAAACAGATCTGAGTTAACCCATAATGTGCTAAGCACGATTTTTTACCACACACAGTGTAGACCCAGATGAGTGAGTTCCTGTAGGATCCTTCTCATCAGTATCTGCATTGCTTGCAATGGGAAATTGAAATTCAAATTCAAAAATCGTTGGCTCTGGTGATATGAGGTACATGTATGAGGTACATTTGAGGTATGAAGTATGATGTTTATACATGTATGTCAGGTACGTGTATGAGACACATGTATCAGGTAAATAGATGTATGAGACGTGTACATGAATATTCTTGGAGTAAATGGATTAACGCATTTGCAAAGATAGTAGAACCAGATCAGGGTATACTCTATTTGCATATGATATGGTATAGATCTGATTTCACAGTTTGTGATATGGTCAAGCATTTCATTTTACATGCTGCCATTGTAAAACTTCAGCTGAACAATGTACATAGTCATTATTTAACCCTTCCTTAATGCAAACGCCTTTTCACGCATCTGCAAACAGAGAAGACCCAGATCAGACGGCTCCTACAGGAGCCGTCTGATCAGGGTCTGCTCTGTTTGATAATGGATTTTGATTGATCTGTTTCTTTAGTTTCTAAAATGGGTACACTGTTCCACCTTTCATTATTCATTATAACTAATTTGTTCAAGAATAATCAGTAGGTATATAAATATGAAATAAATATAGAACAGGGAAAGGGTTAACCAGACGAAGGGCACACTCTATAGTACGAATACTGTAAAACCCTTCTAAAGCAACAACGAAAAATGTCTAATCATGTGTCTTAACCCTTCGCTTGCTGAATTTTAAAATACATTTCTCCTTCTTTATCCATACCCTGTTGTATAATTACATATATCTTCACTGTTAGAAATAATTCTTTATCAGGTAAAGGTTTATGCTGTCATTTAAGGGAAGTCTAATATTATATCTTTACAACAGGCTATAACTCAGTGCTGGTAATATAGAAAACACTTAACCCTTTTCTTGCTGAATATTAAAACACATTTCTCCTTCTTTACCCATGCCCTGTTGTATAATTACATATACCTTCACTGTCTACAAGTATTTCGCTGTGCAATCACTGCTGCGGAGTGCATTGGTTGCACAATCAACTTGTAAATAGTGCAGACCCTGATGAGACAGCTACTGCAGGAGCTGTCTCATCTGGGTCTTCATTATTTACAGGTAGGTACATGTATATTGACGTGAATAGCAAGCGAATGGTTAAGCATATAATTACTTTATGCAAGAAGTTTATTTTTCCGACAAACAGAGCAAAGTAACAATTAATCAGTAAATAAAAGACGTTATGCGTAAAGTTTCTGCGTTACTTTAGCCCTGCATTAAGCAACCACCTTCTTCTGAAGACACATATACTTATCAATAAAGTAATCACATTAGAGGATTTTTTACGGGTATATTCAATAATGTTTTCAAATCGCGAAAGAATAATCTTCACTGAGCCATTTTAAACACATAGCATTAACCCTTTGCCTCATATAAACCTGTTTTCTGATCAGGGTCTGCTCTGTTTGCTAATAGAATTTGAAAGATATGTTTCTTTGCTTTCTAAAATGTCTACAACGTTCCACCTACCATATTTTTTATAACTATTTTGTTAATGAATATTCAGTAGGTATTGAAATTTGGGCTAAATATAGAACAGGGAAAGGGTTAAAGACAAAATCTAACGTAGGTTGTATCTGGCATTTTGATATCAAAATATAGTCTGGGGGCTATAGTTTACCAAATACATAGACTGAAATACTATATTTAGCAGAACAATGGATAAGAGTACTCTTTAGAATGTAATCCAGTGCGAATCACCGTAATATACAAACTACATGTAACAACGAGCAGTAGTGAAAGGATGCTTATTACATAAACTCATTCTTTCTTTTCTTTCCATTGCCTTCCCATTACCCTTAACTCGCAGTGATAAAAATCGTATCTGCTCAATTTCGGATCCGGTGAAATTTTGACTTCAGTAAAACCTACAATTTAGAATAAATATCGGTTTTGAAGACAGGTGGCAGCTTAATGCAGGGTGAAAATCATGCAGAAAGCTTTCATCCTGCATTAAGCAGCCACCTGACTAAAAGTACCTAAATTCTTCTCGCCTAGCATTCCGGTTAGAAGGGATTTTACTAGGCTTCCGACTCGACCAAGCTTTATTGAGCGAGTGTCAGACAGCTTGGATCCTGATCCCCGACGTCCTAACTGGATCATAGCCGTTTGCAAATGCGAGTCAAATAGCGAAAAGTGGGATACATGTAACTGTTAAGATGCAGTCGTGCCTTTATTCCTGGAACAAGAAAGAAGGAAATAGCTGTCTAACAAAATGTTTATTTACTTTGGACTTACCACTTCAGAAACATTATCCACCTGTTCTGTTCTTTATTTGGGTTGGTAGTTTCTGTGTAATACAGTAGAACCTGTCTTAAGCGGCCATCAAAGAGGTGAACTTATGGGTCTATAAGGCAGATGGAAGCTTAATGCAGATCCAAAGTAATGCAGAAAGCTCCTATAGGAGCTTTCTGCATTACTTTTGCCCTGCATTAAGCAATCACCTGTTTTTAGATATTCTTATGTTCATTAAAGGAATGGCCGCTTAGGACAGGTTCTACTGCATGCACGATCTTTAAGAATTTCTTTGCAAACCGCTTTGATTTAGACATCACCAGTATGTATTCAAGATTAAAGTAGTATTGACACATCGTCACATTTTGAAATAAAAATTGGAGTAAAAAGAGGAAATTACATAACTGGAGCAGACATCGACGCATATAGCCAATACAGTAAGATATGTCTACTGTGACCAACCAAAGTAAGTCAAAGTTTAGATTTTTAAAAAAGGTGGTAGCTTAATGCAGGACGATCGTTATGCAGAAAGCTCCTCGAGGAGCTTTCTGCATTACGTTCGTCCTACATTAAGCAACCACCTGCTCTTATAGACCTAATGATTATTTCTGATGTGGTCGCAATAGACAGGTTTTACTGTCTGTAGTTAGTATGGAAAGGATAAAGCGGATATGTTATGGCTACTGCGGAATGAAGCGGAAACAAGTGAGGCAACAATCAATGCTAATTACTATAAGAATAATAGATGACCTTTTGATGTGGTAACTCTGCAGGTCTAAATCTGGCGTGGAGTAGATACTCTCGTAATAGTGCCACTGTTTTGTCAGACACTGACGCCAATATGCAACCTCAGCAAAAAGTTCATATTTGTTTCATGTCATGTTTATTACAGTTGAGTCTCGCAAAGCGACCTCAAAATTTATTAACGCTTGTTCCGCTGTGAAAAATAATGTCTGCCGAAATCTGGATCTAATGCAAGTTTGACTACTTCCGATTCGATCAAGATTTTGAGAAACTATTGATCAGGTGTCAAATAGCTTGGATCCTGATCATACGAAGAGTTACTTTGCGTCTCATCTGGATCAAAACTGTTTGCAGATGCGAGTCAGATTGTAGATACATGTACCGACATAAGAGTCTTTTAAAGCAAGTGGTAGCTTAATGCAGTGCAAAAGTTATGCATAAAGATCCCTGCATTAAGATACTCCCTGTTTTATAAATACAGAATTAGACTTCTTTTTTTGAATAGTTGTATTGGAGAGATTTTTACTGTGCAGTAAACCCCCTCTAATGCGACCACAAAAAGGGGCATACTTCTAGGTGGCAGAGGCAGGTGGTAGCTTAATGCAGGACGAGCTTTCTGCATAACCTTCGTCCTGCATTAAGCAACAACCTACTTATTAAGACAGCTATGGTTATTTGTATGTGGTTGCATTAGAGGGGTTCTACTGTATTAATAATCATAAGCCCTGGATGACAAACACCTTTAGCCTTTTAACACTTCAAGTAACGTTCGACGGCAAAGATTTCCTCATAGTACATTTGTTCCTTTCGTTCCTTTTGAAATATTTTTCAGTACCAAACTATTTAGATCCCGATGTTATGCCGAATTACTCGGCGTCTCATCCAGATTTAAACTGATTTTCAAAGTTAAACACCAATGAGTCCATACTGTTGTATTGTTTGAATACCAAACTAGAATTATCACTTCTCTAACTAATCACGACCTGATTCGCATTCACAAACAGCTTGGATCCAGATGAGGCGCCGAGTAACTCGGCGTCTCATCAGGATCCAAGCCGTTTGACACACGATCAACAGGTCAATACACCAGAGATTATATAGCAGACTATATTGCTTTCAGTGTATATTGTTTATTGTATTGCATATTGTTCTCGCATATTTAACTGCAATAGGACCTACAACCATTCACGGGCCCATGCGAAAAAAAACACCCCGAAACTCGAGCTGCTTGAAAGCTCGACCTTGTCGATCGCTGCTAAAAGCCCTCATATTATTAGAGTCTACTACCATCGATTAATTAAGGATTCTAGAGTTCTACTAATGTGTGACGTCATTAAGTGAAAAAAAGCGTTGCATGGCACAACAATTAATTCGAACAAATGCATTAACCTTTAGTCTGCTATGAAAATAATGTCGGGTCAAACTCCAGTCTGCTACCATTTTCACTTACTCTCGATTTGATAACACTTTTGAGAAACTATTGACAGAGTGTCAAACAGCTTGGATCCTGATGAGACGCCGAGTTACTCGGCGTCTCATCTGGATCAAAGCTGTTTGCAAAAGCCAGTCAGGTCGCGATTTTCAGGCAGAATGTCAAAGCTTCCCCGAGTAAACTGTAAACATCTCCACAACTCTGGCAATTACGTTTTTGTTTTTAGGTTTGGAGACCTAGAAATTGTATAGGTTAACATTTGGCACGCCAGGGACCATTCATTTGCAAATGTTTCGGATCCAGATAAGACGTCAGGGACCAATCATTTGCAAATGGTTTGGATCCAGATAATACACCAGGGACCAATCATTTGAAAATAGTTCGGAGTTATTCATTCATTCATTCATTCATTCATTCATTCATTCATTCATTCATTCATTCATTCATTCATTCATTCATTCGTTCATTCATAGTAGGAAAGAGTACAAATTGCAATGTGATTTTAACGAGTTTGCTAATGACAGTGAACTCGTTTCCCGCAGTCAAAAGGTTATCTCTTATACCGCTATAAAAATAAAAGTTCTGCTCAATTTTGGATCTGCTGCAATTTTGACTACATGCAGAACATGTCTTAACCCTTTCCCTGATGAATATTTATGTAGGAAATAATGACGTCATGAATATTAATAAGATTATTTCTTATAATGGTATATGAACACAAGCCGTTTTGCCTCAGGTAGAAGCTGTATAGAATCAGATCTATATTATACCTTAAGCAAACAGAGCAGACCCTGACCAGACGACTCCTAAAGGGTAAAGAGAGTGAACAGTGCCACGAAAACTGCAAATGGAAGTCCTAAAAATAGTACAGACAAATATCAACCGCCATGGCTCTAACTACACATGTACTAATACAATACGTTATACATGTACATAATTTTTATGTAAACAGTAGAATATTATCCAACACGCAATCAGTGTAGGCTGGCCGAATCGCCAGTAATACTTCCTGCCATTATGTTGTGGGTGTTTTATTTTGATCGAGGATGTTATTCTGATTGGCAAAACCACCTTTTTAGAAACCTATAAGGAAGAAGACGAACAGATGACGTTGAAATCATACGCTGCTTTGTGCATGTGCGATACGCCGTAACAATCTTCATTATAATCAGTTTCAATCTCATTAATCACCAGCTCGTCCAGAAGCTACGTACATGTAAACTAATAAAAAATATAAAAAGTGTAACATGACAAACAGTGCATAGGTTATTATTATTATTATTATTATTATCATTATTATTATTATTGTCCCGAACACCATCACACAGTGGCACAAAGAAACACTTCATCCTAGAAATAATATGCACATAGGAGAAATGTAAATACAAATCACGTGTATATTAATATCCAACTTTTACAAAGCAATGAATAAATGTCGTGTTCTGTGCAACGATTTGACACTGTATTATAATGATAATGTACTGATGTGCAAATCAATAAATATGCGTTCTGTTCTGTTCTGTGTATCAATTAGGTATAGAGCATTATGACGATGTATTGATGTACTAAATACGGCATATCTTCTGTTCTTTCTGTATAAGGACTGTGTAGTATTACAAGTAAATGTAAGAAATGCAAGACTGCTTTTGCCATTTCCATATGTCAAACTACCATACACACCAGCAACAGCTGTGTCGATTAATGACTACAGTAAAACCCCTCTAAACCGGAATTCTAGTAGAAAAGAATTTAGATATTTTTAGGCAGGTGGCTGCTTCATGCAGGGTGAAAGTCATGCAGAAAGCTCCTAGAGGAGCTTTCTGCATGACTTTCACCCTGCATGAAGCTGCCACCTGTCTCCAAGACCGATATTTATACCAAATTTAACGTCCGGTTTAGAGGGGTTTTACTGTATATCATGATGGAAACCACCATCGGTAGAACCTGTTCTAAGCGGCCATTTATTTATTGAACATATAGGTTGAAAATCAGGTGGTCGCTTGATGCAGGGCAAAAGTAATGCATTATTTTTTACCAGCAGTAAGCTACCACATGCCATACAAGCCAATAATTTGACATCTAATTGATGACAGCTTAACCCTTTCCTCCATAAATACGTCTTTCAACGCCTCTGTAAAAGTCACTTGTTGAAACCATTGTGATAAATAGAGCATTTGCTCCTATAGGAGCAAATGCTCTCTATTTATCACAATGGTTTTCAAACTACAAAATTCTAAAATGTTCCTTTTCTCTAGTTAATGGTCCTTTTTGGTAGACTAATTCAAAGAGGTTGGGTCTAAAAATAGACTATGACGGAATGGGTTAAGACAGGTTCTACTGGATATTGCAAAATCTTGCATCTGCGAATAAATTGGATCATGATCAGATCAGAATAACTCGGAATCTGATCAGAATCCAGGTTGTGTGACACTTGGGACAAGATGTTCTCAAGAGCCAGGACGCACCGTCTCCACCGTAGACACAAGACACGGACGAGAGTTTGAGAGTGTGGCAGTTTCCAGAGCAGAGAGAATGTTAATTTACATGTATATACGGACGATGACAGTTTGAGAGTACGGCATTTTTCCACAGAAGAAGAAAGATTAATTCAGATACCGGTATGAGCGGGAGTTAGAGTATATGACAGTTTCCACATCAGACGGGCTATTAATCTAGGCTGAAAGTTCGGGAGTACAGCAGATTACATGTTAACCCATTCCCTCATAAGCTATTTATAGACCCAACCTCTTTGAATAAATCTACCGAAAAGGAGCTTAAAGTAGAGAAAAGGAAACTTTAAGAGTTGTGAAGTTGCAAATGCTCTATTTATCACAATGGTTTCAAGAAGTGACTATTACAGAGGCGTAGAAAGGCATATTTATGGAGGAAGGGGTTGGGTCATGTAAGGGTGACATTTTGAGAGTGCGAAAGAGAGCGAGAGATTCCAACAGAAGTTTAAAGACAGTACGAAACTCCTAATGAAGCAATTAAACAAAAAAATATAAAATCGTACAAAACCATGAATTAAATTAATTAGGAAACTAATTACGTGAAATTTGTCTTCAGGGTAAAGTAACAAAAGATGCATTATTTCCAGGGTTAATGCAACTGCTTTAATTGGAAATCAATTAAACAAAGTTTTAGCATATTAACCCACTAGTGCCGCGTGACCCTTAAAAAGGAGATTGGCAAACAGTAAAGACCCTGATCAGAGGGCTCCTGGAGGAGCCCTCTGATCAGGGTCTTCACTGTTTACTGAACCCATAAATGCTAATTGCTTATTCCAGCAATATGTCGATTGTTGCGTCCTCTCCATATGAAAAATGGATGGATCCAAATGTAATAACTGGATTTTCCTAAATAATAAGGTAATGAGTGGGTTAAGTAACAGTCGGCCCAGGTAGGTTTCTGTTTCATTATTTTCCCCTTCACCCTTGCCATGTTAATCGTGGCATGATTTCACGTTTGTAAACAGTTTAGACCAAGGCAAATATCTGAGCACCTGAGTCCAAACTATTTGTTACTCCACTTATATGTTTGGAATAAATTTACGGACAACAAACTATCATACTTAAAGCAGACGACAATGTTTGCAAACGAAATTTATTTGGTACCGAAAATATTTAGGATCCGGACGATATTTCTTTAGATTTAGATTATTTTGGTATAGTATTTACTGTTTAGCACAGAACCTGTCATAAGCGGCCATTCATTTATTGAACATATGAGGCTTAAAAAGCAGGTGGTTGCTTAATGTCTGGCAAAAGTAATTCACAACGCTCCTATAGGAGCTTTCTGCATTGCTTTTGACCTACATTAAGCTAGCACCTGCCATACATACACATAATTAGACTTCTTCTTTATGGTCGTTTAGCACATGTTCTACTGTACGGTACAGTGGTCACTCAGAAAATAACACTATTGGTCTATCAGGCAAGCTCAGCGCAAGTCAAAATTCATGCAGAGTCTTCCTATGAAAACTTTCTGTATTGGTTTTACTGAATAAAACAGTACCCGCTAACTATAGTCTGAATCGCACTTGCAGACAGCTTGAATCCAGATGAGACGCCGAGTAACTCGGCGTCTCATCAGGGTCCAAGCTGTTTAACACTCGGTCAAAGTTTCACAAAGATTGTTCGAGTCGGAAGTAGTCAAAATTGCACCAGCTCCATTGTTGAGCATACATTTTTTTTTCACAGCGAGGTTAAGGGTAAGTGCATATCGAAAGTTGCACAACTTTCAGCTACAGTAAAACATCTCTATAACGTCCACTTAATTGTGTTAATTAGTTGGTATTTAGGACAGGTGACTGCTTAAAGCAAGGTGAAAGTAAAACAGAACGCTCCTATAGGCTGCTTAAAGCAAGGTGAAAGTAAAACAGAACGCTCCTATAGGAGCGTTCTGTTTTACTTTCGCATTGCTTTAAGCAGCCACCTGGCTTTGAAACAAAATACTTGATGTAATTTAGTGGCCGTTATAGAGATATTTTACTGTATTTTGCTTTGCAATAAGCAGCCACCTGCTTATTAAGTCAACAATATTTATTCGTTTTGAAGTAATCATAGATAGGTTCTACGTATCATTTATGGCATACTAAACTTAACTTTGTAAGTTTTCAAGTACGCACAAATATTTAAAGACTTCATTTTGAGTATAAAAATACCTTGATATTTCCAACGCTCAAGACGAAGAAGAAGAAGAAAAAAAGGAGGAGGGAGAGGAGAAGGAGGAAAAGGAAGAGCAGGAGGAGGAGAATGATGTATTGAGGTCAAGGCAAAGACAAAAAACCAAGGAAGAAAAAGAGGAAGAAGAATGGAACATAACACAACATCACGGTGTGTCGTATTCAAAATCTAAAACATTTCTCGTCATTCAAAACATGCAAAACCGAGATTGAGTTACAGCGTGAGGCCAAGACACATATTAAGTCTCCAGCAGTCGGCGCGTGTGTATGGCTAATGCATCAGTAATTTACATTTTCAGAGCATTACAACCACTTAGTGAATAAACAAAATATTTTTTTAACCCTTCGCTTGCTATTCACGTCAATATACCTACTTGTAAATAGTGAAGACCCAGATGAGACAGCTCCTGCAGGAGCTGTCTCATCAGGGCCTGCACTATTTACAAGTTGATTGTGCAGCCAGTGCACTCCACAGCAGTGATTGCACAGCGAAATACTTGTACACAGTGAATATATATGTACATGTAATTATACAACAGGGCATGGGTAAAGAAGGAGAAACGTATTTTAAATTCAGCAAGAGAAGGGTTAAAAACTATTGGTTGCAGATGCAGAACAATAAATTACGTCTGCCATATGTCTGCGTCAAACAGCTTAGATCCTGATGAGACGCCGAGTTTCGGCGTCTCATCTGGATCCAGGTTGTTTGTAATTGCGGATCAAGTCGCGCTAAGCATGTTAAAAGGGTCAAGACGTTTACATGTATTTTTTACAACTGAAGCAGATGGCAGTGTTAGTAGAAGAAAGCTAATAAGCGTCGAACTAATAAAATAGTCGTTGGCTTCATTGATCAAAGAAACTGGAATATACAACATATTAATACAAAAACACAAACAAATGACATTTGCAAGCCATTTGCATGCTAGTGTGGAATTCTTGAGTACCTATACATGCAGTGATGGATCCAAACGAGACGTAGTCGAGGGACTCAGCGTCTAGTCAGGATTCTACTTATTTACAAGTTTTTTGAAAAGGAAAGTGTGAGAACAATTGACTTTGAGAAATGCAGCAGACGACACTTAGTTAGCATACGAAGAACAGATATAGTAAAACCCTTCTAAAGCGACCGTCAAGGAGATGTATTGTTCTGGATTTAAAAGGCATGCGGTAGCTTAATGCAGGAAGAAAGTTATGCAGAAAGCTCATACAGGAGCTTTCTGCGTAACTTTTGTCCTGCATTATTAAGAATCATTTGATTTTAACTCGTTCGCTGTTATTGTCGCATCTGCCATTACCTATGCAAACAGTTTGGATCCATATGAGACGCCGAGTAACTCGGCGTCTCGTCAGGATCCAAACTGTTTGTTACTATAACTATTTAATGAAACAAAATTGAAAACAACAAATGAAAAATGAAAATTGTAACAGACGACAAAGTGAAACTGTTAAAGACACATATTCATAAGTCCGGACTATTTTCGGTTCCTATAGGCAGTAGCCAGTTTGAAAAGACCACCAGTGTTTATTTATTTATTTTTTTACTCCGTAAGTACAGTAAAACCCCTCGAATGCGACAACCTAAAAGAGGTATAATTCTGGGTGGTAGAGACAGGTGGTAGCTTAAAGCAGGACCAAAGTAATGCAGAAAGCTCCCCTAGGACATCCATGTTTATTCATTATGTGGTCGCATTAGAGGGGTTCTACTGTATGCCTTTCTTTGCCTTTGCAAACAGAGTAGACCGCGATCAGAAGGCTCCTGTAGGAGTCGTCTGATCGGGGTCTGCTCTATTTGCTTACGAAGTAATATAGATATGATTCTGCAGTTTCTATAAGGGCCAAACAAAAGGTTTCGGGTTCATGTGACATTTTTTAGATTAATCTAGATAATAATATTATGCATGATGCCATTATTTCTTAAGTGAATATCCATGTAGTAAATGGTTAATTGCCCACTGAAAAGAGAACTTCTTATATCTTTTTTTCTCTCTTCCCATTCTCTCCCGCAATACGGTCCAGTTTCTTAGTATTCTCACTCTCGTGCATTTTCTCTCGCGCGCATGCATGCACACACGTACATCACACCACCTACAGCGCGATTATGATTGATACAAAACCTGTAGTGGAAACGGAAAAAAAGCAAGTTTTACAGCCTACCACCTGTTGTGATGGGGTCTATCTGATAGCACAGGATTAAATACTACAATAGACGGAAGCAAATGGAGGAGCAATCAGCTCTAATTACCATTAGCACTGTAGACGGTGTTTGATGTGGCATCCCCGTCGAGAGGTTCGAGTAGGCAAGCGCGCAATATATGTGGATAAAATATAACCGCTTGAACCACCTTTATACATGTACTACAGTAAAACGCCTCTAAACCGGAGGTTCACATTAACATCAATGTCGTTCGACAGATGGCACCTTAACCCTTTCACCGCCGCAGTCGCATAAATGCACAACGACAAATAGTGCAGTCCCAGATCAGACGACGCCTTTTCAAGGCGGCGTCTGATCAGGGACTTCACTATTTGTCTCAATCTCTATTTCTATATATAAGCTTTATTCCTTTGAAATTTGCATTTATTTATCTCATTTCCTTATTTTACTGAATCATTTAACAAACTTGGATTGCAGACGACAATTAGAAATTTGGCGCCGAAAGGGTTTATGCAAGATGAAAGTCAAAGGAGATTTCTGCATGATTTTCATCCTGCATTAAGCAGCCACCTGTCTAAAAACATCTAAATTTGTCTTTACTAAAATTCCGGCTTAGAAAGGTTTTACTGTATGTGGATAAACTACAACCGCTTTAGCCGCCTTCATACAATAGTTAAAAAAAACTCTCTAAGCCGGACGTTCGAATTCGTATCAAAGTTGACGTTTAGGACAACTTGTAAAGAAAATATCCCTCTGAACCGAATAAGTATCAATGCCGGTATTTAAGACGGGACCTACAGTAAATCCCTTTTCAGCCAGAGGTTCAAATAAGTATTAATGCAGGTCTTTAAGACGGGACCTACAGTATTATCCCTTCTAAACCAGAGGTTCAAATTAAAATCAATGCTGGTCTTTACGTGGCACAGTCTCTCTAAACCTTTATTATTATTATTATTATTATTAACAATAATAATAATAATCATATTAATATGACTTATAATAATAGTATTACTGTTACTATATTATTATTATTATTGTAACTATCATTGATAATAATATCCTTATTATTATCATAATTATATTATTAATATTATTATTATTATTGATGATGATGATGATGATGATGATGATGATGATGATGATGATGATGATGATGATGATGATGATGTTATTCATATTCTCGAGATTTGTTACAGGTTGTAGCTCAATGCAGATTGAATGTTATGCAGAGAGCGTTCTGTATTTCCTTTACCGAGCATTATGCAATCCCCTGCGTTTACAGGCTCCTATGTTAATAAATGATGCAGTCGCTTTAGCAACATTTTATTGTGAATGTATATATCCGCTACACCAGACTGTTTATGAGCGAACCAGGACTCTAAATCAATAATACACGATGTATTATGATTTTATTTCATCAGTTTAGTAGTGTTTGTATATGCACGTATCAACAAACAATGTAATATGTAATGATACATGGTTTTCTCATAGCCTAAAGATCGCAGGGGCATTGTACTGTTAGAGGACCCACTGTCTAAAAAACAAAGCATAAGAAAGTTGGTGCCTATGTCATCTCCTTTTGTCGCCTCTATCTTTCTTGGACTGATCACGTAGTCAATTGCCCAATAACTACGAACCAGTAAACTTTAGCTCATTAATCAAGCGCTCTAACCACTCGTCCAAGCCGCCAATCTGTCGTATACAGTAAAACCTCTCTATAACGGCCACTAAATTACATCAAACATTTGTGCTAAAGGCAGGTGGTTGCTTAAAGCAAAGTGAAAGTAAAACAGAACGCTCCTTAAGTGGTTGCTTAAAGCAAAGTGAAAGTAAAACAGAATGCTCCTAAAGGAGCGTTCTGTTTTACTTTCACATTGCTTTAAGCAGCCACCTGCCCTAAATACCGGCTAATTAGCTCAATTTAGTGGCAGTTATAGAGAGGTTATACTGTAAAACAAAGTAATTCTTTCCTCCATACAAACATTATTTTCTTATGCCTTTGCAAACAGAGTAGACTCAAATCAGTCTGGTAAGGGTGTGCTATGTTTGTTTATGAGATTGTAATAGATCTGACTATAAAGGCTTTTACCACTACTAACACATCCTATATCAATATGTACATTTGCCATTATAAGAAATCACCTAATAAATAGCCATGATGTCATTATTTCTTACATGAATATTCAACAGGGAAATGGTTAACACCACAGGGATCTGAACCGCTTCATGGGGGTCTATATGTACTATATAATAACGTTATCATATAGTACATATAGACCCCCATGAAGCGGTTCAAACCCCTGTGGTTAACGCAGTTCCTGAACCTGACCTCCATCAGCTTTCTTTCCTTCTAAGTCAATATACCAATGCATGTAGTAATTAGAAATCAGCAAAATGTGCAAGTTTTGTATGTGATTCTTCACTGCAAAATAATACCGAATTTCAATGCCGACACAAGGTTCCATGCTTATAAACCGTTTTAGTTGAGACTGTGTTCGTTCTCAAGTTTTTGATTGGTCAGATTTGAGCCTTTGGCTCAAATCTGACCAATCAAAAGCTTGAGAACAAACTCAAACTCAACTAGAAAGCTTCATAAGCATAGACCCAGTTCAAGGACTTGCAGTTCATTAGCAGCAATAAGCGTCCTTGTAGTGATAACCTTTGCTGACAGTTTGAACCCAGATGAAACGCAGTATATTAAAAGTTCGATTATTCGAACACTTAACCCATTACCTCATATGTTATTTTTTAGATCCATCCTCTTTTGATAAATCTACCGAAAAGGAGCATTTACTAGCAAAAAGGGAAACTTTAGAAATGTGTAGTTTCGAAACCATTGTGATAAATAGAGCATCTGCTCCATAGGAGCAAATGCTCTATTTATCACAATGGTTTCATAAAGTGACTTTTACAGGTACATGTACATGTACGTCAAAAGGCGTCAATATGAGGGAATGGGTTAAATGCGTATTATTATCGATCTGGCAGCTTAATGCATGACTTGCAGAAAACTCCTCTAGAAGCTTTCTGTATGACTTACACCATGCATTAAGCAGCCACCTGTCTAAAAGGGTCTAAACACTTCTATACAGAAAATTCGAATAATCGAGATTTTACTGTATCTCGTTTGCTAATTATGGTTTAAACTGTTTGACAATTTGGTCAAGCTTGGAAACTGAACAGAATTCAGCTTTAAATTAAAAACAGAAGCTCTCGATAATTCTAGTAAATGGAATTTATTTGATGACGAAAGAGCTAAGGTTCATCTTGTTGGATTGCACTGTTTGTGCATGATTTGGATCTTATCACTGCTAATCGACATTCCCCTGTGTCTTGTAGACAGAAAAACCTAACAAACTTGTCGAGAATAGTCTGTAGGAGTGTCGTGTGTATCCTCTGTAAAGATTTCCATCAGGTTGTTTTGGCATCTACAAAATGTAAAATCAAAACTGGTATGCGCCGTGGGAATCAAAGTACTCCGGTACAACAGGCGCCAGGGCTCTCAGCTCTCACAGTGTGGACCCACACTGACAACGAAACAAGTGTGGGGCTTTTATCCCTTTCCCTCATATTGACGCCTTCTGACGCCTCTGTAAACGTCACTTTATGAAACCATTGTGATAGATAAAGCATTTGTTCCTATGAAGCAAATGTTCTATTTATCACAATGATTTCAACACTACACAATTCTAAACAACAATGCCCGAGAGTCGTGTTTCCAGCATTTTGGCTTTTCTTAGACTTAACTGTTTGCAATAGCTAAAACAAATATCGAAATGTTGAAACAGAAATCGCTCAAACTTTCAAGTAAGACTAGTATCAGATAAAGATAAACAAATAATTCAATTACTTTTAGTAAAAGTAGTCTATAAAATTATGTTTCCAGTTAAAATAGGCATTTGTGGTATAATTTCCTCTCTCACGAATGCAGTCCCCGCGGGAAAGTTAAGCTTACTTAATATACTTGCTCCAGTTTCCAGGGCACTGCATATTGCACATTATCCAGCTATTCGCGACGTAACTCACAGAAACATACACTATAGAAAATAATTCGCTGGGTAACAGCAGATCAGGATCAAACTTATTAGCCTGTTGATCAGCAGTATTGTAGGAGTCTGAACGCATCATAATAAGAGAAACTTTCACGTGATCGGTGTTTATAGTGCCAAGATATAGATTTTAAACGTTGACAGTTTACATAACTCTTTGCACGATAAGCAATATTTCGTCTGCAATAAATAAGGTCGTCTGCTTTAGTATAAAATTCTCTCTTTTTTGCTAAAATATGGTCAAAGTGTCAAAATGCGGCGTCTCATCTGGATCCAAACTGTTTGCATATGTAATCAAACTGCCAGTTTGCAAATACAGATTAGTTAAATAATCTCTGGTGATTCAATATTCTGGTTCACAGTAAAACACGCTCTATAGAATCCATTCAAAAGCAGCCAAGATGAGCGTCTGTAAGGCAAGCGGTAGCTAAATGCAGCACGAAAGTAACGAAATAATCTCCAATACAAAGTGTCTTCATACTGTTTGTTTGTCTCATTTGCTTCATGAATATAATTGTATTCATGTAAGAAATAATAACATTATGATTATTAATTATATGATTATTTACAGTGGTGTGAACAAAGGAACTGTTGGCCATGGCAAAACTCTAGATTAATATCTATAGTACGTGTATCCCATAACACCCTTTCCTCCATAAATACGCCTTTCTACGCCTCTGTAATAACCACTTCTTGAAACCATTGTGATAAATAGGAGCAAATGCTCTATTTATCACAATGGTTTCAAACTACAAAATTCTAAAAGTTTACTTTTCTCTAGTAAATGCTCCTTTTGGGTAGATTCATTCAAAGAGGTTGGGTCTAAAATAGCCTAAACAGAGAAGACTCTCATCAGACAGTTCATATAGGATCTGGGTCTACACTGTTTGCAAATGCGTTAACCCTTTCCCTGATGAATATTCAAATAGGAAATAATGACGTCACGAATATTAATAAGATTATTCTTTATAATGGCATATGAACGCAGGACATTTTGGCTCAGGTAGAAGCTGTAGAATCAGATCTATATTACACCATAATCAAACAGAGCAGATCCTAATCAGACGGCTCCTATAGGAACCGTCTGATCTGGGTCTACTCTGTTTGCAGATGCGTCAAAATGCGCTTACATAAGGGAAAGGGATACAACAATTTAACTTAAATTCTCAAAGACAACCAACACCCAAAACTGGCATATAAATGGAACTTTCTTTGTAGAAGATACTGTATTTAAAATTTTCAATTTATTTACACAGCAATTTTACCGGAGTTTGATATATCACAATAAAGTCTTCCCTTGTCAGAGTTTGTGATACAAGGAGAACAACAAAGGCGCCTTACCGATCGACTTCCGATCACATATATATTTAACCCCTCCAGTGCCATGATGACTGGTCTTTGACAGCAAATGCAAAACAGTCTGGATCCAGATGAGACGTCGAGTAAATCGGCATCTCATCAGGATCCAAACTGTTTGACACCCTGTTTATTGTTTTATGATGAAATTGATCGCGCGCCCTCTAAAACTTGAAGCAGACGAAACTGTGTCCAGCAGACAACACATGCTGGCAATGAAAGGGTTCATTTGAAAATGTTTTGTGCATGAAATAAAAGGTCTGAATGCGGAACTATACATAGGGTATTGACACTGGGCGTTTCCTTCTTCATAACTGTATTACAGTAAAACCTCCTCTAAGCGATCATTTATTTATTGAACCCGGATTCTTAAAAAAAAACAGGCTTAATGCAGGGCAAAGGTAATGCAGAAAGCTCCTACAGGAGCTTTCTGCATTACCTTTGACCTGTATTAAGCTACCGCCTGCCTTACAGACCAATAATTAGACCTCTTTCGATGGCCACTTAAGACAAGTTCTTCTGTACAACACGCCATGCCTTACCCCTAATCTCGCTGTGGAAAATAAAGTCAGCTCAAATTCCGATAGGGTGATAATTTTGACTACTTCTAGTTCGATAAATTTTATAAGAAAATATTGAACGAGTGTCAAACAGCTTGGATCCTGGTGAGACGCCGAGATACACTCGGCGTCTCATCCAGGTCCAAACTGTTTGCAAATGCGTATCTGTGGAATGCGGGATCAGGGTAGAGTGTCTTCTACAAAACCCAGCACCTGCTCAATGCAATTATATTACAACAAGAGTACCGCATACGGTACATAATACGCCCACTTGCAAACTTTCTCCGATTCAACATGCCTTATAAGTGTTGACATTTTCTAATGCTTCAGATCTTGATTTCCATATTAAAGTGATACTATTTTTAAAAATAATTAAGTGATAATCTTATTAAATAAAAAAGTTAATCCTCATATTTGCAGATTATTGTAAAGTGCAACGGCCATAACTCTGTAAATACAAACTGAATGAACCTCAAAATATACTCGGCTTCAGATTTTGTTGCTTAAAACATTTGTGTTAAGTTTCATTTATATCACTTTAATAGTTTTCCAAGAAAACAACAGACAAACTAAAAGTTGACAGACAGACAAAGCAACGAACACACAAAATTCAAGGACCATATCTTTAGAATAAAATAACATATCAAAACCCCGCAATATATGTGAAAATTCATATTAAGGTTTAATTAAAAAAAACAATTGAAGTAAATATCATTTCAAAGAAAAATTTATGGTCATCCTCATATTTGCATAGATTTGCATTATTATTTTTTAAATGCAAGGGCCATAACTCCGAAACGACAAATCAAATGAACCTCAGCTTCAGATCTTGATGCACTAAACATTTGTGTGAAGTTTCATTAATATCTGTCAAACAGTTTTCCGAGAAAACTGCGGACCAACAAAATGTTGACGGACGAACGAACGAACGGACGGACGGACGGACAGACGGACAGGGCCACGCCAATATACGACCACCTTTATTAGGTGGGCGTATAAAAAACGATATAACAACAGAGGTCCATATAGGATGCGTGTATTTTAACATTTTCAAGAATAGTTACATGTACCAAATGCAGGACAAATGCAGGACAAAAGTAATGTAGAAAGCTCCTATGGGAGAAGCAGAGCAACAGTACTCAAATACTAAAATCGTCATTTCTCCAGCAAACCCTATACTGTGACCACTCTTCGAGACGATTCTAAAGTGTGGTTGAAGTATAGGGTTTGCTAGAGAAATGACAATTTTAGTATTTGGGTACGCATCTTTATCTGTAGCTCAGTAAGAAGACCAAACAGTCTTGACTTGTTATTAGGTGTCGAGTTACTCGGCATCTGATCTGGGTCCATGCTTATAAAACTTTTAGTTGAGTCTGAGAACGTTCTCAAGCTTTTGATTGGTCAGATTTGAGCCTTTGGCTCAAATCTGACCAATCAAAAGCTTGTGAACTCAAATCTGACCAATCAAAAGCTTGAGAACGAAACTCAGACTCAACTAAAAGCTTTATAAGCATGGACCCTGATCTGGGTCCAAACTGTTTCCAAATACGAACCAGGTCCCGGATAAAGAGATAACGGTTTAACCCATTCCCCCATAGGCTATTTTTAGACCCAACCTCTTTGATTAAATCTACCGAAAATCTAGAGAAAAGGAAAGTTTTAGAATTGTGTAGTTCTGAAACCATTGTGATAAATACAGAATTTGCTCCTATAGGAGCAAATGCTCTATTTATCACAATGGTTTCAAAAGGTGAATTTTACAGAGGCGTAGAAAGGCGTATTTATGGAGGAAAGGGTTAAAATCGTCAACAAAACCAAACACCAACTCAGAGTATAACATTACACATTTTGTCATTTATATTGTCTTTCTTTTTCATTAAAAATCACGCTGACATTGTAGAAAACTTTGGACCATGATTATGGTCCTATAGGAGTAAATGCTCTATTTATCACAATGGTATAAAATTCTTAAAGTTTCCTTTTCTCTAGTTAATGCTCCTTTTCGGTAGACTTATTCTAAAAAAAAAAGCCTACGAGGTAATGGGTTAATGTTGTAACAAGTAATCAAAAAATAAACAACAGAGGATTAAACACACATTTCAACAGATTTGTTCCAATAGTACTGGCATGCTAATCTTTATATGTTATGCGACGTGAATGACATTTACAAACATCTTCTATACCAACGAGACTCCGCGTACACTGACGTCTCATCAGGATCTATGCTGTTTGACACTCGGTCGGTATTTTATCAAACAGCTTCAACGAATCGAACGTATGTAAATTTTACATCAGATAAGACTTTGGGTAGTTTCAGCATGATATGGATTAAATCAACGGTGGCTTCAATTAGGTAAGAGGAATCTAAATACAGTAGAGCCCCTCTAATGCGACCACTTACTGAATTAACATGGGTGTCTTTATAAGCAGGTGGTTGCTTAATGCAGGACAAAAGTAATGCAGAAAGCTCCTCTAGGAGCTTTCTGCATTACTTTTGCCCTGCATTAAGCTACCACCTGCATCTAGCACACAGAATTATACCTCTTTCATGTGGTCGCATAAGCGGGATATTACCGAATTATCCTAATGGTGGCATAACCACAACATCACTTCCTACCTTTTAACCCTTATAGTGCTGAAAAAATTATGACTGACAAACCTCTGATCTGTTTCATTTGTTTACTCATTCGTTTGAGAAAATGATGACCGAGTGTCAAACAGCTTCGATGCTGATGAGACACCGAGTTACTCGGCGTCTCATCTGGATCCAAACTGTTTGCAAAAGCAAGTCAGGTCGCGCTTAGCATGATAAGGGTTAAAGCTTACACCGCTTAAAAAATAAATAATGGCTGCTTAAATTCCGCTATGTTAAATTTTGACTACCACTTTATCGATAGAGCATTAAGAAACAATTGACGGTGTGTCAAACAGCTTGGAACCTGGTGAGACGCCGAGTTACTCGGCGTCTCATCAGTGTCCAAGCTGTTTGCAAATGCGAACCAGGGTAGCGAATGGCGGGATTAATGTAAGTCTCAATTGAAAGATTAAAACGTATTTCCTCGAGTTTCGAACACGGTGTATTTAATTACAGCGTATTAGACTTTATGGAGACAATCTCAACTGGAGAAGTTCTGCCGGATTTATTGCTTTTTACGGCAGTGTTAATTAGAAGAAAGAAATATTTCTAAACCTTTAATATCGCCCGGTTACCCCTTGCTAAAATGTACATAATGCTGAGTTCGCCAAAATGTTCATAAAATTTATGCTATCCTAACTACCCTTAGTATTCGGACATGCAGTCTACCCTCTCCATAGGTTAATAGAGCTAAATAAGTCAACATGTCACCATTTTGAAAACTTTAAGTTAGACTGACAGAGCTGCAGATAAGGGTGCGTAGCCAAATACTAAAATCGTTATTTCTCCACCACACCCTATACTGTGACCACTCTTTAGAATCGTGTATTCGAGACGAATCTAAAGAGTGGTCACAGTATAGGGTTTGGTGGAGAAAGAAAGGAATTATTATTGAAAATGTTTTAATTGACGCATCTTATCTGGATCTCTGACTGACACACATGTAGTGGCAAGTAATATAAAACAAAATGTAAAACGATGTATTTCACACAAAAATGCATAATTTTCAACAGGAAATCAAAAATCATATCAATGTTGGAAATAATGGAACATTGAAAAGATTACCAAAATGTGTGACATACCAAAAACATATTTACTGGTATTCCAGATAAGAGTAAAATGAAATTGATTTTTTGGAGAATTTCAGAAATTCCGACTTTTCGTGTTTTCATTCCTTGGATACCTATAGGACCTTGGCATAACTCAATCTCACTGGAATCTGTAATTTGACATTTTGACAATACTGCCTGTAACGTTTGTCGAAATTCAGTTATGTATATGGAAACTACAGGATGCCAAAGTTGTAGGGTCATTGCATAAACCCTATGGGAAAAGTACCACTGACCCTTAAATACGTTTGTTGAGTATACTGTATATACGTTGTGATAAAAAGAGGGAAAGAAAAAGAAATACCAAGATAATGTTTCAATCTTTGTGTCTAACTGCAGGAACCGTCTGATCAACGTCCTAAACGTCCATCCATTCATTGAACATAGGAATCTTAAAATGCAGGTGGTTGCTTCATACAGGGCAAAAGTAATGCAGAAATCTCCTATCAGCTACCACCTGCCTAACAAACCTTTTAATTACCGCTTAACCCTTTCCCTCATATTGACGACTTTTGACGACTCTGTAAAAGTCACTTTGTGAAACCATTGTGATAAATAGAGCATTTGCTCCTATAGGAGCAAATGCTCTATTTATCACAATGGTTTCAAACTACAAAATTTTAAAATTGTCCTTTTCTCTAGTTAATGCTCCTTTTCGGTAGATTTATTCAAAGAGATTGTATCTAAAAATAGCTTATGAGGTAATGGGTTAAGACAGGCTCTAATGTACATTGTAGATGTTCTTTATTCATTATTACAATATTTAATCTTTGAAGACAGAGATTATTTCGCTAGCAGCAAAGCTATCTCCCTCTCATTATAGAACTTTCCATTATATTATGTCGGTATAATACTAGAATCACAATTTAATTTAACGCTTTTCGGCTGCAAAAACAAAATGTCTACTCCAATTTGTATCGTGCGCAATTTTGACTATACTGTCGATTTGATCGAACTTTTTGGAAACCATTCACTGAGTGTCAGACAGTTTGGATCCAGTTCTAGGTTTGCTGGTTAAGAGTTGCCGTTTGAAGCATACGTTTATTTTTGTCTTTAAGATCTTATTTGAAAAGCTCAATATAGTTCGAAGGCACAAGTGCATTTTCATAAAAAAAAAGGTTTCTTGTGTTCTTAAAAAGCTTCAAGCTATGTAGCTTGTTTGAAATACATTACTATTTGAAATTGTTAGCTGCAGTAAATACTCATTTCTTCCGAACGTTATGTAAAGAGGAAGTGAGAACTGTTTAGGTAGATGGCTGCTTAATGTAGAGTAAAACTCACACAGAAAGATACAGGAGTAGCTTTCTGTGAGAATTTCACCCTGCACTAACATACCACCTGTCTGAACAACCGATGATTATACTTAACCCATTCCCTCATATTGACGACTTTTGACGGCTCTGTAAAAGTCAGTTTATGAAACCAGTGTGATAAATAGAGCATTTGCTCCTTTAGGAGCAAATGCTCTATTTATCACAATGGTTTCAAACTACAAAATTCTAAAAAAAATCCATTTCTCTAGTTAATGCTCCTTTTCGGTAGATTCATTCAAAGAGGTTGTATCTAAAAATAGCCTATGAAGTAATGGGTTAATTCAGTGTTGGGATAAGCAAAACTCAGATTAGCGATGCTCGTATTTGTGAGGCTTTATAGCATTCTGGAATATGCGACTCCTCGAGAGGAAAAAAAGTTCATTCTGTTCTTGACAGACATGCCCTTCTACATGTATCATAGACGAAATGTCTGATTACGTGGTCAATAACCCCCCCCCCCCTCCCATGTTATAATTAAGCGCGGCCTGACTGGCACTTGCAAACAGTTAAGACGCCGAGTAACTTGGCGCGTCATCAAGATCCAAGCTGTTTGACACCTGGTCAATACATTCGGAACAATTTCAATATTAAACGAATATGATGCAATTAAAGATTGTAACAGATTTGTATTTTAGCAGGTTTGTTTTCTTTAACCATTAATTCCATAAAAACGCCTTTCTAAGCATTTGCAAACATAGTAGACTCAGATCAGACGGCTCCTGTAGGAGCCGTCTGATCAGGGTCTGCTCTGTTTGCTTATGATATACATTGTAATATGAATTAGATTCTACAGCTTCCGCCATGGCCAAAATTTCACATGTCAATGTGCTATTTAAACAATCAATCTAATCAATATTCATGATGTCAATACTTCTTACGTGAATAAAGTAGAGATTCACAGATATCCAGATAAAATTAGTAAATTAAAACATTTTCAAGAATAACTTCTTTATTTCTCCACCAAATTCTATGTCGTGACCACTCTTAAAATGGTCTCTGAGACCATTCTAAAGAGTGGTCACATAATAGAGTTTGGCGGAGAAAGGACGGTTTTAATTTTGAGTTGCTCTGGATTTCAAGAGATATTTGTGTACAGTGTTTTATTTTCAGAGTACGATTCAATTATTGGCTTCTCTTTTTTTCTGAACACGCAGATATCAGTTACCAGCTGCTTAGCATAATTCACGTTATGGCTCGAGGCAAATGTTTAAGAAATATTTGTGTCTATGAATTTGTTCGAGCGCTGGGTCTTAATTTCCGCGTATAATCCGCAATTGATAATTATGGCCGGTGATTTAAGCTAATGATATAACCATAGAAACGTTTTTTTACAGGTTTTGTGAATAACATGAATACCTTAATTTACCCTACGTACTTTGACCAGGGTTTACACTATTTTCTGTGTCAATATAATGCGAAGTTATCAAAATGGTGCCAAATTCACTTACTCTAATTATTCAGACACACAAATGCATACCTAGATCAAACGGCTACTGAAGGAGCCGTTTGATCCGGGTCTGCACTATTCGCTACCATGTCAGTCAGTCATCAAAATAGTGCTAAAGTTAATTGTGTAGCTTCACAAATAGGTGGAGAGCGGAGTCAGAGTGTTCCAATACATTCACATGTACATGTACGTAGGGTAATTAAAATACGCATCTGACACCCTAAGGGTGGGAGGACTGCGGTTCATTCAGATTCAGAGTATTTCCAACTTTAATCATGTTCGTTTGAAGAGCTTACAGAAAACGCATGAGATAATGAAATTTAAACCTACAAAAATCAACGTCGGCTTTAAACTGCCAGATTAATGCTTTACCTCGTGAATATTTATGTTAGGGGTAATGACGTCATGAATATTTATAAAAACAAAACAAAACTATATACATGTATAACTCAAGAGTATTTCGCTGTGGCAGAAACCCCAGTATATACATGTACATGTAATTCCATAAGCAAACAGAGCAGACCCTGATCAGACGGCTCCAATAGGAGCCGTCTGATCTGGGTCTACTCTGTTTGCAAAGGCGTGAAAAGGCATCTCTATGAGGTAAAGGATTTAACGCTTTAAGTCTGTGACAACATATGAAACCCAATGGTAACTTCATAAAAGAATAGATGATAGAATTCATTTCCGTAGCAATTTTCTGGACTAGTGGCTATTCCAATCATGGAGCTGTCTGTGTTTCAATTACTTCCTTATTTTGCCGATGTATAACTTATTCATGCATGGGTCAATGTTCATTACATGAACAATAACGGTCAACTAGCCATTATACTCTACGGTCATGCGGCGATTTGTAACATTCTACAAAATATACAGAGTACATGTATATTACATGAGTGGTCATGTACATGTACTATTGATATTTACCAAATGAGTAGTATTGCATTTTCTTACTTGAAAACGATGCTTGTTTAAAGCCTTTCAGACTAATTCAGGTTTACCTTGAATCCGAGTTATTTAATATTTTAACTCATTCCCCCCTAGGCTATTTTAGACCCAGCCTCTTTGAACAAATCTACCGACAAGAAGCATTTACTAGAGAAAATGCAAATTTTAGAATTGTATAGTTTTGAAACCATTGCCATTAAATAGAGCATTTACTCCTAAGGAGCAAATAGATTATCACAATGGTTTTAAAAATGACTTTTACAGAGGCATCAAAAGGCGTCAGTAGTGGGGGAATGGGCAAAGAAATACCCTGGATAAGAATTAAAATGAGCTAATCTTTTCCTTCATAAGTATGATTAAATGCAGTTTCACGTACAATGTATGTGCACACAGAGTAGACCCATATCAGACGGTTCCTATTGGGTCTGCTCTGTTTGCTAATGGGATTTGATAGACCTGTGTCTTTAGTTTGTAAAATGGCTACAACGTTCCACCTTCCATATTTCATTATAATTATTTTGTCGCTGAATATTCAGTAGGTATTGAAAATTGAACTAAATACAAAACAGTGAAAGGGTTAAACGTTTAAAATGCAGACGAACATGCGGGTTACAAAGAATCTTTCGTTTCATCTGGATTTAAATAGATTGCAAAAAAAATATCGCGATATAACCATATAGTGTTAGACGTGTAAACACGTTCCCCGATAGAGATGCCTTTTGACGCCTTTGCAAACAGAGTAGACCCAGATCAGACGGCTCCTGTAGGAGCCGTCTGATCAGGGTCTGTTCTGTTTGCTTATGGAATTGTATAGATTTGAACCTACATGTAGGTGTCTGCCATGACTAAACACCCAGTGGTCATATGTCGTTATAAAACTCCAGTTGATGTCAATATGCCGTACATGATTACGCATCAGGTAAAGGTTTAACCCTTTACTCCATAAATGCGGCTGTCCATGCCTTTGCATACAGAGCAGAGTCTCAGCAGACCTATATAAGCCGGCTCCTACGGGAACAGTCTGATCATGGTCTGCTCTGTCTGCTTATGATATAACGGGTATGATTCTACAGTTTCTTCCATGACCAAAACCTCCATTGCCAATGTGCTATTATAACAATCTAATTAATATTCAAGATGCCATTATTTCTTGTATGAATATTCATGGCGTAAAGTGTTTAAGAAACCAGTATCAAGTTAGGGTTACGGTAAGGTGAACTCACCGATGATGGAGCGTGTCTAATAGTATGTACCACGATTATGAATGAAGTTACGCAGGGTAACGCTCCATCAGCGGTGATAATACTTTTCCGGCTTGCATGTACATGAGAAGTGAACAAAGGGGCCACTGAACATCAACGATCCTACATGCAGAGGTCTAGATTAATTAAAACATTTTCAAAAGTTAATTCTTTATTTCTCCACCAAACCCTAAGTTGTGACCATTCTTTAGAATCGTCTCGAAGAGACGATTCTAAAGAGTTGTCACAACATAGTGTTCGGTGGAGAAAGAACGTTTTTAGTATTCGAGTATGCAGAATTATGTAGCCGTTGCTCTGAACATGTGCCTGGTATGTAAAACCTAGCTAATCCAACACCAAATCATAATCTGTATATTATACATTTGTAAAAAAGGCACGTGGTAGCTCAATGCAGGATGACTGCCACGCATACAACTCCCAAAAGGCTACAGACACAAGCACAACTTACAGGCCACTGACCATTACTGCTCATATATTGTATACACGTCTCGCTTATCCAAGCACTCAGTAAGTATCGTTATCAGTTTATACGGCTCAGCTGTAGCTTAATGCAGGGATAATGTCCAAGAAAGCTCTCAAAAGAAACAGATTAGTAGACCAAAAGAAACAGACCATCAGACACGTCCTAGCAGCGGTCATATCATCCTACAGGTGTGTATGTACATAAGAATTACTAAACATCATTGCTCATTTCAATTAAATAAGTTAGCCATTTGCATATTGGATATGCATGTAAGAAATAATGACAACATGAATATTTATTAGCTGAATATTAATACTGATTTTTTTCAAAGTAACTTTTGTTTTAACAAAGCAGTAGAATTAGATCTATATCATATAATAAGCAAACCGAATAGATCCTGATCAGACGGCTCCTACAGGAGCCTTCTGATCTGGATATACTCTATTTGCAAAGGCGCGAAGAAGCCATGACTTAAGCATGGTAATTATTATGGAGAAATCCCCCAAAGGATATGGACTATCAGACACGCTCCAGTAGTCTTATATCACAGCTTACCTGTGTGCATGTACATAGGAACCACTGAACATCACTGATCAGTATATACGGCACGCTGTAGCTTAATGCAGGAATACAGTCACACAGAAACCTCCCGCAAGATACAGACTACCAAACTCGTCTTGGCAGGAGCCGTCTGATCTGGATCTACTCTATTTGCAAAGGCATGAAAAGTCTTTGTATGAAAGCAATGGTTTAAGCAGGGTTAAAGTCACGCAGAAATCCCCCAAAGGACACGACACACTCCAGCAGCTGCCATCACAGCTTATCTATTTGCATGTACATAGGAACCGCTGAACATCACTGAGCAGTGTATACGGCACGCTGTAGCTTAATGCAGGGATGACGTCACGCAGAAAGCTCCCGAAGGATACAGACTATCAGACACGACCTAGCAGCAGTCTGGTATCACAAGCTTACTGAAGTGCATGTACATTGTACGTAGGACGCACTGAAGATCCCATCATATATTGTATGTAACATCTGGCTAAGAAGTATCATTATCTGGGATTAACCATTTACATCATAATAAATAGGAAAGATAATGACATCACGCGTATTGATCAGATATTTTTTCTTTATATTTTATTAATTAACCCATTCCCTGATAATGACGCCTTTTAACGTCTCTGCAAAAGTCACCTGTTGAAACCATTGTGATACTTAGAGCATTTGCTCCTATAGGAGCAAATGCTCTATTTATCACAATGGTTTTAAACTACGGAATTCTAAAATTGTCCATTTCTCTAGTGAATGCTCCTTTCCGGTATGTTTATTCAAAGTGGTTGTATCTAAAAATAGCCTATGAGGTAATGGGTTAACACTGTGGAGACAGAGCACGTTGACATTGGCATAATGTGTTGAGTGAGATCTATATAATTCCATCCTGATCAGACATCTCCAACAGTTTTTTTTTATCTGGACCTGCTGTTTATAAATTTGCTAAAATGCTTATCTGTAAAGGGTTATCCCATTATCTCATAGGCTATTTTTAGATCCTACCTCTTTTAATAGATCTACCGAAAAGGAGCATTTACTAGACAGAAGGAAAAAAATTAGAAATGTGTAGTTTTGAAACCACTGTGATAAATAGGGCATTTTCTTCTATGGAGCAAATGATCTATGTATTACAATGGTTTCAGAAAGTGACTTTTACAGAGGCGCCAAATGTCGTCAATATTATGGAATGGGTTAAAACAGGGGGCATCTTAATGCAGGATGAAGGTCATACCGAAAGCTTTCCGCATGACCTTCGCCCTGTATTACATTTCTCGAGGTTTTACTACAATATCAGACCTGAACAGGAGTATTGTCTGCAGTGTACAATGTGTGATTATGACATCACATAGATCTGATTTTACTATATTTGTCAAAGCTAAAATACAATTATAAGAATTTAAATCATGAATATTTAGTAGCTCATTTTTCATAATGTAATCATTCCAAGGAAAGTTTTGCTTTGTAGAATCAGATAATTTTTCTATGTCACGTCATAAACAACAAAGCAGACCCTGACCTGGGTCTATTCTGTTTACAAATACAGTAAAAAACCACTAATGCGACCACTTAGTGAACAAATATGACTATCTCCATAAGCAGGTGGTTGCTTAATGCAGGACGAAAGTTATAGGAGCTTTCTGCATAACTTTCGTCCTGCATTAAGCTACCATCTGTCTTTGCCACTTTGAATTATGCCCCTTTTTGGTGGTCGCATTGGAGGGGTTTTTACTGTACGTGAAAATGCGTTTGTAGGAGGGAATCGATCAAGCTGCAACCTACCGACATTGATACTAATTTGAAGGCCCGGTTTAGAGGGGTTTGTCGGTTCACTACAGTAAAACCCCTCTAAACCGGGCCTTCAAATTAGTATAAGTATCTGTATTGGAAACAGATGGCAGCTTAATGCAGGGTGAAGGTCATGCAGAAAGTTCCTCTAGGAGCTTTCTGCATGACTTTCACCCTGCATTAAGCAGCCACCTGCCTAAAAGTTTCTAAATTATTTTCTACTATAATTCCGGTTTAGAGGGGTGTTACTGTACATGTCAGACGAAATCTTGAAAAGTCGAGAGGTCACAGGTATATGACGGTATTTCAGTTGGCTATGTTTTGCCAAATCCTGTTCGATATCCCGTACGCCCTCGGGCCTCGTGAAATCTAACAGTATCATCAGCCATTACCCGCTTATACACTTTATAACTTTCGTATGCAGATACTGCTGTCTGTTACAATTGACAAGTGCATGAGTCATATATTTTGATTTTTTAAAAAAACCAATGTGATTGTCAAAAGGTATGGATCCTGATGAGACGCCGAATTACACGGCGTCTGATTTGGATCAAAACTGTTTGGATAGGTCAATACAATATGGTCGATGACGTTGAAAGGGCTAACTTACATGTACAACTGCCTATTAACACTTCACACGCTGTCGGCGAAACTGTAAGTACATGTACCTATACAAACAGTTTGGATCCAGATGAGACGCCGCATGTTGCGGCGTCTCATCAGGATCTAAACTGTTTGATCCTTTGACCATAATTTGGCAAAGAAATGAGATAAAAAATAAATATTTTAAGAGTTGCAATTGTTGCAGACGAAAAATGACAACGGTCAAGGAGTTAAATCAGATATGTCGTCTGGTTAAATTCTGATTTTGTCCAGCGCGACCTGGATTGAATTTGCAAAAAGATTGAATCCTAGTGAGACGCTGAATAACTCCGCTTCTCGTCAGGATCCAACTACAGTTGAACTTCGATATCTCGAACTCGGTTAACTCGAACTTCGGGATAACTCGAACAAAACGTTCAGTCCTTCCAAAATTTACAATACAGAATTGCTCTAAAATTTATTGCTACAGATACATTGAAACACATTTGTCTAAAGTAATGCTGAAAGCTCCACATGAGCTTTCAGCATTACTTTAGATCTGTATTAAGCTACTTTAGATCTGTATTAAGCTCTGGCCTTCAGAAATTGTTCAGATTAGAAATCGGATGACTTGAATTTCTGTTATCTCGAACTAATATGTACAGTCCCTTGAAGCTCGAGTTATCGAAGTTCAACTGTACGTATTTGGCGCTCGGTCTATACAGTTAAAACCCTCTAAACCGGAAATCTAGTAGAGAAGACTTTAGATACTTTTATGCTGGTTGCTGCTTAATGCAAGGTGAATGTCATGCCCTCCTAGAGGAGCTTTCTGTATGACCTTCACCCTGCATTAAGCTGCCACCTGTATCCAAAACTGAGATCTATATTGAACTGAACGTCCCGTTTGTAGGAGTTTTTGCTGTATTTCCTAAAAAATCACTCTTCGGAAGTGAGTTGAAATTGCAACAAATACGTGTTTAAGCAGATATTTTTCTTTACATATTTTTTACAGTCGGGTTTTGATCAATATATGACTTTTTTATCTCTTGTATTTGTAAATCCATAGCCCGCCACATAATTTATGTTTTGTCACTCTGTCATCTTTGAATATTAATTAGGCAAATCTTTACAGAAATATACAGGATATGTTGAAATGATTTTACTACGCAAAAGCATAGAACATGCAGGCATGGATTTTCTATGGCAAACAGTACAGACCCAGATGAGAGAGCTCCTGTAATCGACTATTCTAAAGAGTCGTCACAGTATAGGGTTTTGTAGTGAAACAAAGGAGGTATTCTTGAAAATTATTCAATTTACGAATCTAATATGGAGCTCTGAATATATATGTAAATTTAAATATAGTTGCAGTTGACATTTTGGCTAAATGACATTTTAACTTCCAGTGTGATTAGATGTTAACTCTTTCACTGTCACATGTGTCACGCATTGTCGTCTGCAAAATTTGTCGTCTGCCACTATTTTCCCATTTTTTAAAACTTTCTTCCCCCTCTTTTCAAAAAAAGAAACTATATAATTACAGTATGAAAACGTCTAGATCCTGAAATGCTGAGTCACTCGGCTTCTCATCTGGATCCAAACTGGGACACTGGGAGCAAATGAACTGAATTATCATTGTCAGGTATTGTCGTCTGCAAGAGTTGTCGTCTGCCACTACATCCCTTATATTTTAAAATACATTTCTCCTTCTTTACCCATGCCCTGTTGTATAATTACATATCTTCACTGTGTACAAGTACATGTATTTCGATGTGCAATCACTGCTGTGGAGTGCATTGGTTGCACAATCAACTTGTAAATAGTGCAGACCCTAATGAGACAGCTCCTATACAGGAGCTGTCTCATCTGGGTCTTCACTATTTACAGGTAGGTATATTGACGTGAATAGCAAGCGAAGGGTTAAATTTAAATGATCGTCCCTCTTCTTTCAAAAACAAACAACATAGATTAGTCACAGAATCAAACAGTTTGGATTCTAATGAGACACCGAGTAGGCTGTGTCTCATCTGGCTCTACACTGCTCGCAAAGGTGTTCACAGATTCCTCAGTGACAACGAAAGGGTTAACCCATTCCTTCATATATAAAAAAAAATCCACGCATTTCCAAAAAGAGTAGACCCAGATCAGACGGCTCCTGTAGGAGCCGTCTGATAAGGGTCTGCTCTGTTTGCTTTTGAAATCATAATAGATGTAACTTCAGTTTTTATTAATACCAAAATAAACCTGTGTATATAGTATAAAAAAGGAGGGAGTAAACAATCATGATAGGTATACAGTAAAACCTCTCTATAACGGCCACTAAATTGTGTTAATAGGTTGGTATTTAGGCCAAGTGGCTGCTTAACTCTTTGCCTGTTTTATGTTTATTACAAATGTCAATACCTGTACTGAATTTTCATGAACAAAAACATTATAACGCAACATGGAAGGTGGAACATTGTAAACATTTTAGAAAGCAAAGAAACAGATCTATCAAATTCTATTAGCAAACAGAGCAGACCCTGATCAGATGGCTCCTCTAGGAGCCATCTGATATGGGTCTACCCTGTTTGCAAATGCGTGAAAACACGTTTATATGAGGGAAAGAGTTAAAGCAAGGTGAAAGTAAAACAAAACGTTCCTATAGGAGCGTCCTGTTTTACTTTCACCTTGCTTTAAGCAGTCATCTGCCTTTAACACAAAAATACTTGATGTAATTTAGTGGCCGTAATAGAGAGGGCTTACTGTATTCAAACAGGGAAAGGGTTAACACTGCACTATCAGCTTAACTCTTATCGTGTCAAAATACTGATCTGCTGTATGTTTTACTTACTTCTGGGTCGTACAAGCGTTTGAGGAACCGCTAACGGAGATTCAAACAGCTTGGATCCAGATGAGACGCCGAGTTACTCGGCGTCTCATCTGGATCCACGCTGTTTGCAAATGCAAGTCAGGTCACGCTTAACGTGATGAGATTTAATCGAGAGTTATAACTGCGTAGTACGACAAAAGCACAATTATACACAAAGTCAACCATTTTATACCCTCACCTTTTCGGGTATAGGGAAATATTTTATTTGATTTTACCTGCTTGGCTGAGCAATGTTACATTATTTTGTTTGATGTCAAATTATAATTGTTAGATTTAAACTGTCAATATACACATACTCCTTGATTTTGACAAATCATGGGTAAACATTTAACTCTTTCGCTGTCAATGTCGCACCTACGATTACCTGCGCGAACTGTTTGTATCCAGATCCGATACCGGATAACTCGGCGTCTCATCTGGATCCAAGCTGTCGGCAAATAGCCTAATCGCAAACAACAGGAAAATGCTAAAGACTATGCAATCGTTAAAGTTTGACAGCATATACTTTGTGGTAAAATGTGCAAAAACAGTATGGGTCGGTTAACCTTATATATATTTAACTCTATAAATACACCTTTCCCGTCTTTGCAAACAGAAGCAGATCTATAGGAGCTGTCTGATCAAGGTCTGCTTTTGGAATAATATAGATCCGATTCTACAGTTTCTGCTTTGACAATGGTTTAATGTGTTAACATTCCATTTTAAAATTTAATATAATACTCATGCTATCATCATTTCTTCCATGAATATTCATTGAGTAAAGGTTTAAAAGCAGAATCTACATTTAGCTACATGTATTTTAACGGTAAAGTCTCGCTAATGTGACTACATATTTTATTAACCCATTCCCTCATATTGACGCATTTTGACGCCTCTGTAAAAGTTCCTTTCTGAAACCATTGTGATAAATAGAGCATTTGCTCCTATAGGAGCAAATGCTCTATTTATCACAATTGTTTAATACTACACAATTCTAGAAAAAATCCTTTTCTCTGGTTAATGCTCCTTTTCGGTAGATTTATTCAAAGAGGTTGGATCTTAAAATAGCCTATGAGGTAATGGGTTAACATAGGAGTCTGTAAAAGCAGGTGGTTGCTTAATGAAGAGCAAATGAAATACATGTACAACAAGCTCATATAGGAGCTTTCAGCATAGCTTTTATCCTGTATTAAGAAAAAACGTCAGAATTTAAACTTCTTTTGAGTAGTTGTATTCTGTATCGTTAATATGCATTCAGGTTTTATGAGATATGTCGCTGGAATTTGCAAATAGTTTGGATCCAGTTGAAACGCCAAATAACTCGACGTCACATAGGATCCAAAGTGTTTTGCCACTCGGCCACTACTTTCAAATAAAAAGTTAATTTCTCTAAGCAGATCTACTCTAAATATTCTGACAAATAAACTTAGTGCAGACCCATACCAAACTCTTCCTAAATTAGCAGTTTGGTCAGGGTTTGCATTATTTTCCCTCTAAATTGACATATTCAACTTTACAGACCCATAGATAGGGCAACCTTAGGTGACCGAATAAGTATGGTTATTAACCATTTCCCTGTTGAATATTCATGCAAACAATATTGGCATCGTGAATATTTATTTACTGAAATTATATAATGGCATATGTACACAGGATGTTTTGGTATTGGTAGAAACTGTAGAGTCAGATCTTTAATGATTCCATAAGCACACAGAGCAGACCCTGATCAGGCGGCTCCTACAGGAGCCGTCTGATCTGGATCTACTCTGTTTGCAAAGGTTTATACTGCAAAGGCGTGAAAAGATGTTTATACGACGGCAAGGGTTAAGATTCCACAACAATGTAATGATAAAAGGAACTGTGCACTATGTCTGGTCAAGGTAATACGCATTGTGCGCAATTGTAAACACAACAGCACCTGTTACATGTATATAGGTTTAAGATCAAAACGTTAAGCCTTTAATACGTCAACGCAATTAGTGCAATGACATTACAAATACAATAAAAACCCTCTAATGCGACCACTTTGAGAACAAAAAACCGGTGCCTGTAAATGCTGGTGGTTGCTTAATGCAGGACGAAAGTAATGCAGAAAGTTTGGAACTTTCTGTATTAATTTCGACCTGCATTAAGCTTCCACCTGCATTGAGCTTCCGTCTGCCTTTATACAGACACAGAATTAACAGAAGTAAATCGCTTTAGATGGGGTTTACTCTACATAAAAATCCACTTACCTCAATTTGCATTAATTTCCAATTTCAGATAAGAAGTAAGCCTATTTGCACTGCATCACAAAACCCTCTACAGTAAACTGTTCTTTACTCCTTTAGCTTTCCGCCTTATAAAACTTTACACTCCTATTTGTCGTCTGCTCGAGCAGTAAAAGTTAACTTCCGGTAGGCCTCGTGCTATCGATGCACTCATTAAATGTTTAATAACGCACCAACTAACACTTTGTTCTATTTTTTAAGTGGTCTTTTATTACTGGAAAAAAATATTGTTCCACAAAACCTAATATTGATTAGATAAAATGACCGACAAGAGATCCCGCATGTCTCATGCCAGTAATTGTTAACATGGAAATTAAACAAACACATGGACTAGCAATGAAAACTGAGCTCGTATACATATAACTGCGTGTCGTATGAGGACACACTTCTGTATGGCAACTATTCAACTCCCACCTTCAAATCAACCCAGCTTGCCACAGCAGCAGACGATAATTACCGATATTCTTTAGCCGATTGAAATTGTCGTCTGCTAAATAAAACAATAGCAGCGTATGGCATGTTCCAAAGAGAAAGAATGACCTGGGCATCACAAACTGCGTACCTCCAGATCAGCCGCCTCGTTGGAAACGCGTCAACAGAACCGTATCTACACGGTCTGGGATATGTCAGAGACGCAGTAATTTTGTCCAATACCACTGCACATAGCGCAGACCTTTTCAGAGGTTGTTTTTCCGATACGGCGGGTGATTTAGGTTTATCTGCCTAGATACATTGGGTCTAGATCTACACTGTTTGTGACCATAAGCCTGATATTGACATGCAATCCATAGTGATTAAAATGTTTCAGTATATCTTACGTTTAACTCATTCCCACATATTGACGCATTTTGACACTTCTGTAAAAGTCACTTTGTAAAACCATTGTGATAAATAGAGCATTTGCTCCATAGGAGCAAATGCTCTATTTATCACAATGGTTTCAAAACTATACAATTCTAAAGTTTTTCTTTCCTCCAGTATATGCTCCTTTTGGGTAGGTAGGATCTAAAAATAGCTTATGAGGTAATGGGTAACCTTCATCATGCTGTTAAAATGTCAGGATCTGATTTGCTACATTTTAGCTTCCTACTTATTCAAATTGGTTTAGTCAAAACTATTGACAGAGTGTCAAACAGTTCGAGTCCTGATGAGACGCCGAGTTTCTCTTTAACCCATTCCTTCATATTGACGCCTTTTGACGCCTCTGTAACGGTCACTTTTTGAAACCATTGTGATAAATAGACCATTTGCTCCATAGGAGCAAATGCTCTATTTATCTCAATGGTTTCAAATAGCAGACACTTCTAAACTTTTCCTTTTCTCTAGTAAATTTTCCTTTTCGGTAGATTTATTCAAGGAGGTTGAATCTCCTCCTGGGAGCTTTCAACATGACTTCCACTCTTCACCATACAGCCTCCGGTCTCAAAAGATCTTAAATCTTCCGTATTAAAAATTCGCATCGTCGAGGTTTGGCTGTATTTTAAATGCTTGACTACTTGAGAATCAAATGATTTGATCCTGATCTGACATAATACTTATATGCAAATACCATTTACATGGTCTCGCAAAACGGCCGCGAAAGAGAGGTCTAATCCTGGCTCTTAAAGGCAGGACGAATGCTATGCAGAAAGCTCCTGTAAGAGCTTACGGCATTATTTTCGTGCTGCATTACTACAGTATCTGCCATGACCATACATTCCTGTGTTAATGTGCTATTATAACAAATTAATCTGATTAATATTCAAGACGGCATTATTTCTTACATGAATATTCATTGAGGAAAGGGTTAATATATGTCACAGATACATGGAGTAGGCTTGTGGTCAAACCATTATTATTACAGTATAGTTGATACACTGTTAAAATAACACGACGGTATATCAAAATTAGATGCTGGCTAAGTTTGGGTTATTTAAAAGAAATCTGATATACTGTATCGCTGATTTTGTGGCGAGCTAGAGTTCAAGTCAGTTCAATTTGTTGGAAGGAATGACAGCCATGTGATTTTTGACTTTTGTTGGAATTATTTCAAACGAATTCTTATCCAGCCCCTGGCAATGATTTTATCGATATAGACTTTGTCCCTTACTCTCGCTTTCTGAAATCGACATACCAAACAGTCCTTGTATCGACAGATAAGATAGAACAAGTGGCCGACGGCATGGGATAAAACGACAGCCAGACACTTGCTAACAGTGGACACCCAGGCCAACCGCCTTGTTTCAAATGTAACGCCTGATCAGGATCTACACCCAGATCAAGGGTCATGTATTTACTGTTTGTCTTTTCATATTCAACTGTAGCTCCTACTACCCCTGTAAGGAGTATGCGTCCTAATCATATGCAAACAGTTCAAAGGAACAGATAATGAGCATACAGTAAGACCCCTCTAAACCGGAATTCTAGTTGAGAACAGTTTAGATACTTTTTAGGCAGGTGGCTGCTTAATGCAGGGTGAAAGTCATGCAGAAAGCTCCTAGAGGAGCTTTTTGCATGACTTTCAACCTGCATTAAGCTGCCACCTGTCTCAAAGACCTATATCTATACTAAATTAAACGTCCCGTTTAGAGACTTTTTTCTGTACTCAGATACTCTAAATCGTCATCTCTCCACCGAGCCCTATGTTGTGACCACTCTTTAGAATCGTCTCTTAGAGACGATTCTAAAGAGTGGTCACAACATAGGGTTTAGCGGAGAAAATTTAATAAAGAAGTTATTCTTGAAAATGTTTTAATTTACGCATCGTATCTGGACCTCTGAACATGACATCTTTATACAGACCACTTACCCCGTTACCCGATACATATGCATGTAAGAAATAATGACGCCATGAATATTCATTAGCTGCATTTTTATAACGGTACATGTATATGAACACGTGAAATATGGCCAATGGCGGAAACTGCATATAGCAGAAACTCTAGAACCAGATTGATTATATGCATGCAGTTCCATAAACGAACAGACCATATGGTTCTTATAGGAACCGTCTGGTCTGGTTCTACTCTGTTAGCAAAGCTCTCAAAAGTCATCTCTATGAGGGTGTATGTAAAGGGCTGAAGGAATACACTTTGGGGGTTCTACAAGAGCAGATGGTGGTAACCTATAACTTTTATCTTTAACTCTTTGCACGCTAAGTAATTTGTCGTCTGCAACAGTTGTCGTCTGCTTCAGTACTTTAAATATATTTTATCTTATTTCTTTTTTGAAAAAATATGGTAAAAGTGCAATACAGTTTGGGTCCTGATGAGACGCCGCATGATGCGGCGTCTCATCTGGATCCAAACTGTTTGCGGCGTCTCATCTGGATCCAAACTGTTTGCGGCGTCTCATTTGGATCATAACTGTTTGCATAGATAATCACGGTTTCGCCTCTAGCGTGCAAGGAGTTAATTAAGCCAACACCTGCGCGAAAAAACAAAACTAAGAATAAGATCTACTTTGAGTGGACGTTGCTGCGAGAGGAGTTGTAGTTTTGTTTCAGTGAGGAGAATGAGCTGTTTATTCAGCTTAGAAATGTCCGAGATAACAATGACGCTGGCCATCAGGGTCCATGCTTATAAAACTTTTAGTTGAGTCTGAGTTCGTTCTCAAGTTTTTGATTGGTCAGATTTGAGCCTTTGGCTCAAATCTGACCAATCAAAAGCTTGAGAACTCAAATCTGACCAATCAAAAGCTTGAGAACCAACTCAGACTCAACTAAAAGTTTTATAAGAACTACGAAGAATTAGTGCAAGTGTGCGAAATAGACAATTGCCTAAATATATAACTATAGTAGAACCATTTATTTATTGAACATAGGAGTCTTTAAAAGCAGAGCTTTCTGTATCTCTTTTGTCCTGTATTAACCCGTTCCCTCACATTGACGACTTTTGACAACTCTGTATAAGTCACGTTGTGAAACCATTGTGATAAATAGAGCATTTGCTCCTATAGGAGCATATGCTCTATTTATCACAATGGTTTCAAAGTAAACATTTCTAAAACATAACTTTTCTCTAGTTAATGCTCATTTTCGGTAAATTTATTCAAAGAGTTTGTATCTAAAAATAGCCTATGAGGTAATGGGTTAAGCTACTACCCGTGCAACACGATCACAGCCACAGTCGCCGGACAACGACTATTAGAGACTATTAGAGACTTTTAGAGACTTTTAGAGACTATTGGGGCTTTTTGCAATGGGCAAATCTGTGTTTAGATCGAGTAACTCGGCGTCTCATCATGATTCAATCTGTTTGACACTCCGCCGATGTGTGTTTAAAAGAAATTGAAAGAAAGTCTATTCTGAAAGCATAATACAATGTTTGTAGACGATAATAATTTGGCGCCAAAAGAGATTAAATATTATCACAGGATAAATATTCCATTTAAATCCATTGAGACGACCAGAGTGTTAAAATATTATTCCTGAGCTACTTGGCATCGTATATGGATCGAAACAGTCTGAAAAGGTATATGTAAGATACATATAATCAAAGGTCCAGGTAAGATGCGTGAATTAAAACATTGTCAAGAATAATTCCTTTATTTCTCCACCAAACCCTATGATGCGACCACTCTTTAGAATCGTCTCTTCGAGACGATTCTAAAGAGTGGTCACAACATAGGGTTTGGTGTAGAAATGACGATTTTAGAATTTTGAGTACGTACCTTTATAATTATGTTGCTCTGTATAATCATAAAATATGTACGTAGCATGTTAATTGTTAGTTATCACTCTATGTCTGTCTAGTACTTTGTTTTGCGATCATTTAAACGACCAGATAAATACTATAATAACTATTTACCCTCTACTTAAAAGAAATTAAAATATTTTGTCGAAGTCCGGTTTTTTTATATCCCGTTTTCCGTTACGAAATCTCTGTTCCAACACAATATCAATATTTCCTTCAGAATATTCAGCATATTTCTGTCACTATTTGTCCTATTTGTACGCAGACCTTTGATTTACACCATTCAACACACTTTTAAAAAGCCCCAACTTCAATGCGCTGTATTTAAGCATTCTCCCTACATACACATTAAGCACTACGTCACAAGTCTGCATTACATATGCTATGGATGACTTGAAAATAAACAAACAGCTCCTAACCTCCGCATGGGTCATTTCCCAGCCACAGGTATGCTATCTCCCCTAAAGCTTATCACTACATGGATTATCAATACACGAACTACAGACAGTCTAGATACAGATCAGAGGGCAACACTGAATATCACTATAGTCGGTCAAGGACTTGCCACTCAGTGAATACTACGCTACACCTTTCAACGCATTTGCAAACAGAGTAGATCCAGATCAGACGGATCCCATGGGAGCCGTTTGACCAAAGCCTGCTCTGTCTGCTTATAGAACTATCTAGACTTGATTCTACAGTTTCTGTAACAGCCAATAGTTTCAGTGTTAACCCATTTGCGACCAGTGGATTCTTCCATGTTTATATATTGGATTAGTCCAATTTTTTTTATCTAAGGGGTACCTGGCCCAAAATATTAATTTCGTTTTGTTTTATATTGAAATTCCTATACGCAAACAGTATAGACTCTGATCAGACGCCGCATTATGCGGCGTCTGATCAGAGTCTACACTGTTTGCCTACGTCCCATATATGGGATCGTGGGAGAAAATGGGTTAATATGCCATTATAAAAAGTCAGTTAATAAATAATGACGATACTATTATTTCTTGCTTGACTTAATAGTGTAAAGGGTTAAAACTAAAGCTGAACAACAAGCGAGCAGACAATCTATTGACCTGCATAATGAAGGTGAAATCCCAACAGTACATAATACAGCAGGATCTCGTTAATTAGAATACTCAAATGCATGTCATGATCGTTTGTTTAAAACATGAGACAGCTTAATGCAGGGTCTGAATTAGTAGAGAAAGCTCCAATGAGAGCGTTCTGTCTGACTTCCCCTCTACATTAAGCAGCAACATGCATAAAACGTTTTGAATTCTTCTGGATTAAACATCCGAAAAAGCGATGTACACCTGTATTTATTCGATTTCTGATGACCGGTCTAACAGCTGCAGATTTCGCTATAAGCTATTACTGCCGTTTGATAACATTCAGATGCTGACCACTTGTTCCATGCTCTGGTCAATAATTTTCCCATCACTGGACCAAGAATTTCTAAACAGCTTGCATCCATATCAGAGATCGACCAGCGTAGCGGGTTTTTTTTCAGAATCAAAGCCAGTCGAACATTAGCCGTTGAATTGTCATATTTGTATGTTTAAGTTCAGATATACAGGTAAAATCTCAATTATTCGAACACTAAAATACGTATCATCATCGATCTTTAAGACAGGTGGCGGTTTAATGCAGGGTGAAAGTCATGCAGAAAGCTCCTCTGGGAGCTTTCTGCATGACTTTCACCATGCATTAAGCAGCCATCTGCCTAAATGGGTCTAAATTCTTGTATACAAAATATTCCAATAATCGAGATTTTACTGTATTTGTATGTTTAAGTTCAGATATACATGTAACAGACGCAATGATGGACATTAAACATGTCGAAAATATAGTGCAGAAACTCTTATCTGTTGTAATACGTACTCCCGAATCACTCAAGGATTTATTTTTTGGAAACGACCAATCGAGTCTAGGCCAAACAGTTTGGATCCTGATGAGACGCCGAGTTACTCGGCATCTCATCTGGATCCAAGCTGTTTGCAAAAGACGGTTATGTCGCAACCAGCAGGTTAGATGTTGAAGAGTCGGCGAAAGGTTCGTAAAATGATTAACAGGTGAAAAGATTGAAAGCTCCACGTGATTGAGATTAGATAGATATAGACTTTTAGACTTCATAATGCGTACAAGATAAGTTAGCTCTTTCACAAGTGTAAGTGATTAGTTATGATCCAAAAACGATTTTCAAAACGCACATGATTATAAATGCGATTTTGTGTTGATCTTTAGCTGTGTCTGTGGTATAGTTGAAACTTGTTTCGTTATCTCTTTTTGAAGCAAAATAATTTTCGTCTGCATACAATGTCGTCTGCTTTAAGCTTCAGATTAGACTTTCAGTGAATTTCTTCTCTAAAATGCAAGTTGTATGTCAAACAGTTTGGATCCTGATGAGACGCCGAGTTACTCGGCGTCTCATCTCGACCCAAATTGTTTGCAAAGGTAATCCCAGGTTCAACATTTGAAGCAGATCCTGTGAGTCGCTTGCCGACGACTTCAACGGCGGAAGATTTTATCTCTTATCATGCTAAGCGCGACCTGATCCAGATGAGATGCTGATTTACTCGGTAACTCGGCATTAACTCGGCATTAAGATACACTGTCTTTGGCACTCGGTCATCTCTTTGAACTAGATTCTCAAACGATTAAATGAATCTAATCCAGCTCAAACATTGAGCAGACATAATTTTCCTGCCTGAGTGATAAAAGGGGGTTAAAATCAGCTTCTGCTTGCCTGATGAGGTTACTAAATTGTAATATGCAGTTCTGTTCTTATCTATACATACACAATGGTCGAAATATACTCACCGTATCCGGTAGAGTAAGAAATGTAGCCTGCTTTAGAAGATAATGAGTATAGCAAGCGTCGGTTACCATAGGAACATGATGAAAACTATCATAATTTGCAGAAATGTAGTTATAGTAAAACATCTCTAAACTGACCACTTTAGGAATAAACGTAAGTGACTTTAAAAGCAGGTACGTGTAGTTGCTTAATGCAGGACGAAAGTAATGCAGAAAGCTCCTGCAGGAGCTGTCTGCATTGCTTTCGTCCTGCATTAAGCTACTACCTACCTTTAAGACATAGCATTAGACCTAGTTTTAGATATCGCTTTAGAGAAGACTGACCGTATTAACCAAAACGCAGCATGCTGTTTGGATTTTGAAACCAAAATATTTTGCCGCCATAGCAAGGATCGAACATGTTTTCAATTACTAAGATTCGGCAAGTTACGGGCGAATCCGTGATTTTCCGTGCAAACGGTTTGGATCCAGATGGAACGCCGATACTTGAAATAAACAAATGTGCGTGTATAATAAAGAAAAATACCCCTTCCTATCAAATATAGTTTTTTTTGTAGTGAGATGTATACCGGCTGATTCAAGTTTCATGGACATTGACATATTCAAATATCATATTCTGACTGAAAAGAATTATAGATATATAGGATTAAAACATTTCAATTCATAAGAGTGACTGACATATACATCGCATTCATTGACACTCTTATGTGCAGTTGTTGCAATATGTTCAACTTTAACCATTAGCCTGATAGGGGGCCTTTTAACGTTTTTGCAAAAAGTGAAGACCCAGATAAGAAGATTCCTGTAAGAGCCGTATGAGGCAAGGTCTACTCCTTTTGCTTATGGAATGCTGTAGATCCAGGACTCAAGTTTGTCCTTAGGAGATTTATGAACATAAGAAACCACCTTATCCTGTCACGTGCCTATTTTCCTGACGGATAACAAGGTGACTGATAAACTTTTTGTTATTATGTCAGTTGGTCACATGACCTGTAGCCGAAACTACTTTTTTTACCGAGACGTTTATTTCGTCAATACACACATTTTCGTCTACCGAGTGCTGAATAAAAAAGTTTAACAAAGCGAATTTGTTGATTTCAATCGATACCCATTAAACTAAATAGATCTAGATCTAATTCTTTCACTCCATTCTCCCAAACTTATTATTCTTAGGCCTAGACTAGATCTAGTAGTAGATCTAGATCTAGACTAGATCTAGTTGTTTGTCGCGAAATTACCGTGTTTAGATAAATCCACATCAAGAATCAAACATCGTGTAGATATCGTCAAGTGACAGGTTCTTTTTCTCACGTAACCAACCGAGCCAACGGTTTTGTTTTGACCATTTTTAAAGCAATGTGACTTTTTGGAATTCCAGTGACGTACGTAATAACGCCTTTATAGTGACGTCATTAACAGTCTAGAGCCAGTAGAGTCGGGTATACGTTGCGGTGCATTTTGTGGTACATTCGGTACAAAATAATAATGATTATATTTTGCTGTCGTGACAAGGATAAATAGAATATTTGGTTCCTAGCTTTGAATGAGAAATGTTATCTGGCTCGGCTTCTGAATATATCAGGTTCGCCTTCGGCTCACCTGATATATTCATCCGCCTTGCCAGATAACATTTCTCATTCAAAGCTAGGAACCAAATATTCTCTATTTAGTTTCTTGAATATTCCTTAATCTTATAAAATCAATACAAGTAAAACTATTTAAGAGAAATAAAGCTGTATATAAATAAAATATATTCAAAACTAACCAAATATTCTAGAAGTCATTGAATAAAAATTACCTCAATAGTTTGGCTATAAATGTAGACAGAATATTTCTCCTTAAGTTGCCCTAAGGTTAAAATATTTCTAAGGAGCTTTATGACTATGGGCCCTGATCTTTAAGTCTCCCTGCCATGGTCAAAACTATTTTGTGCTCATATGCCATTATACAAACTCATCTACATGATATTCAAAATGTCGTTATTTGTTACATGAATATTAATGATGTAAATAGTTAACCCTTTCCTTGATAAATATTCGTGTAGTAAATAATGACGTCATGAATATTAATAAGATTATTTTTTATAATGGCATATGCACACAGGACATTTTGGCTCAGGCAGAAGCTGAAGAATCAGATCTATATTACACCATAAGCAAACAAAGCAGACCCTGCTCAGACGGCTCCTATAGGAGACGTCTGATCTGGATCTACTCGGTTTGCAAATGCGTCAAAATACGCTTACATAAGGGAAATGGTTAAGCATAATAGGCAGATCTGAGCACACCTGCTTTGTATTCAAAAGCATAAGTCAGATAAGTATGTTCTTTTTCTACAAAACATACCATCCGATTGTAAAACGGATTCGATGCTAATGAGACATGAATTAACCGTTATTCCGCTAACCGCAACCAGATCAACATTTGCAAACAGCTTGGATCCAGATGAGATGCCGAGTAACTCGGCGTCTCATCCGGATCCAAGCTGTTAGACACTAGTTAAACTTGTCCCAAATTCAACTTTGAGTTGACATCATCCCTTCACAACGGGATGGGAATTAAGAATTCTTACATTTTTATGACAAAAGGCTTGTACATGTAGCATTTCAAACATTTTGACACTAATGAGCGGCTTATACACTCTAAGTCTTCACTGTTTGCCGAGGTCATCGCGAATGTCTCTATAGCGTGCTGACATGTTGCATGTCAAGTTTCCTAACATAAACGCCTTTTAACGCCTTTGCAAACAGAGTAGACCCAGATCAGACGGCTCCTGTATATGAGCCGTCTGATCAGGGTCTGCTCTGTTTGCCCATGAAACTATAATAGATATCAAGCTGCAGCTTCTGCCAATATCAAACATTCATGTGTACATATATACCATCTGAAAATATCAGCTTAAGAATATTCATGATGTCATTATTTCTTACATGAAAATTCAAAAGCAAAGGGTAAATGCTTATCAGACTTCAAACATGGTGTCTGCACAAACTCCATTTTTTGAAGTGTTCCTATTCGATCAAGCGTCAAAGAGATTTCTGACCAGGTGTCAAACAGTTTGAATCCCCGATGAGACTTCGGATTACTCGGCGTCTCATCTGGGTCCAAAACTTTGCGAATTCTAGTTTGGTCGCGCTCGAAGGGATACATGTTAACACGTAATATATAACGAGTATACATCTATTTATAGCACTAGTTTGTTCATGTACAATATACATGTACATACATATCAAACTCCTAAATTCTGCAGAGTGTATAGATTTATGTCCATTATAAAAACCACAAGCCGGAAAAAGTGAATCTTTTATGTTAAAAGTCAACTTGTAGGTGTAATATAAATTACACAAAACCCCCAAAGTTCAAACACTAAAACGTATCATTATCACCCTTTAAGACAGGTGGCAGCTTAATGCAGGGAGAAAGTCATACAGAAAGCTCCACTGGGAGCTTTCTGTATGACTTATATCCATGCATTAAGGAGCCACCTGCCTAAAATGCATCAATTCTTCATTACTAAAATTTCGTAGTACTTACCGAGATTTTACTGTACAGTAAAACCTCTCTAGAACGACCACTAAATTGTGTTAATTAGTTGGTATTTTGGGCAGGTGGTTGCTTAAAACAAGGTGAAAGTAAAACAGAACGCTCCTATAGGAGCGTTCTGTTTTACTTTCATCTTGCTTTAAGCAGCCACCTGTCTTTAACAAAAAATACTTAATTGAATTTAGTGCTCGTTATCAAGAAGTTTTACTGTATATTATTTCAGGTATGGGGTTATGTGGCAGTAAGTTGCCTACAACAAAGAGGCTGGTTACTCAATACAGGACAAAAGTTAAATTTATATAGAAAGCTCATATTACTTTGTTATGCATTCAGCCCTTTACTCCTAGGACACGCCTTTTAATGCCATTGCAAACAGAGCAGACCCAGATCAGACGGCTCCCATAGGGGCCGTCTGATCAGGGTCTGCTCTGTTTGCTTATGATATAATGAAGACATGATTATAGTATAGTTCTATGTCACGGTCAATAATAATTAATTCCTGTGTCTATAACAACATTCGTGTAAAAAATGACATTATGAATATTAATTAGATTAATTGTTATAATAGCACATGGACAGAGAAATAGTTGGTCATGACAAAAACATAGAATCATATCTATATTACAGCATAAAAGCAAACAGGGCAGACCCTGATCAGGCGGCCCCTACTCTGTTTGCAAATGCGCGGAGAGGTGTCTTAAATGAATAAAAGGTTAGAACACCCATGTTTAGTCATGTAGTGGCTGCTATAGGGAGGTTCTACTGGAAGAGTGATAGCACATGTACAGTAACACCACTCTAAAACGGAGAGTCGTCATAGTACCAATGCCGGACTTAGACTCCCCCGCCCCTTATCCCCCCACCCCAACACAGCTTTTACCTCGTATGTTATTTTCATATCCGACCTCTTTGAATAAATCTACTGAAAAGAAGCATTTACCAGATAAAAGGGACAATTTTAGAATTGTGTAGTTTACAAACCATTGTGACAAATAGATCATTTGCTCCAAATGAGCAAAACATAATGCTATTTATCACAATGGTTTCAAACAGTGACAAGGGATCCAAATTAAAATACAGGCGACAACTTACTGCAGGGTGAATGTCATACAGAAATCTCACTTTGGAGCTTTCTGTATGACTTCCACGATACATTAAGCATCAACATTCCCAAACGATCTAAATTCTTCTGTTTTTCACATTCCGGTTCGTTGAGGTTTTACTGTATACCTTTTTTTGATATTTGAATTTCGATAAGACGCGAATGTGTAATCGGAACACCTCTAGGATTTCTACGAGAGTGCTGGCAAACGCTGAGTAGTTACGATTGGTTAACCCATTACCTCATAGGCTAATTTTTAGATCCAACCTCTTTGAATAAATCTACCGAAAAGGAGCATTAACTAGAGAAAGGAAAAAATTTAGAATTTTGTAGTTTGAAACCATTGTGATAAATAGAGCATTTGCTCCTTTTGCAGAGGCGTCACTATGAGGGAATTGGTTAAGTTACTCATTGGTTAAGTTACTCAACGACTACGCTCGACACAAAATGGTTGATAAAGTTACCAGAAAGTCGCTGGCAGAGCTTACATTTACAGTAGTACGCAATGGTACACACGTTTCTCATTTTCAATGTATTTGCTTGTTGTGCTTTGGCAATTAGTGTTTTTTATCAAAACAATGTTATATCAATGTTTATGGGATTCTTTTTTAAGAAAAAGAGTTATTTATAGAGACATTACCTTTCAGCAGCCACCTGTCTTAACCCTTTCGCTGCCACGTAATGCCGTCTGCAAATTATGTAGTCTGCTACAACTTTCATGTTTAAACTTTTCTGCCATTTTCTTTTAAGAAACATACATGTAATCATAGTAACAAACAGTTTGGATCCTGATGAGACGTCGATTTACTCGGCGTCTCATCTGGGTCTAAACTGTTTGCATAGGTAATCACACTTTAGCCATTTGCAGCGATATGGTTGTACTTATTTTTGTGTTCGGATCAGCGAGTGTTGGAATAAACGAGTGTTCGATAAAGCCAGTGTTCGAATCAACGAGTGTTCGAATAAGCATGTGTTCGAAGAATTAACGAGTGATCGAATTAGCTAGTGTTCAGAATAGCAGACTTCTACTGTATTTCGTATTTCTTCTAGGTGAAAACATAACCAGTGTGACAGCCTAATGCATAGTATTATCAAGCTCGGTAGATTATGTACCTCTTCTTATCTGCACTGGTGGCCCCTGCGCTTGCATTAGTCAGATGTACGTATGAAATAGCGTCACTAATTTATGTGACAACCTGTCTTATATTTGTATTATAGATAGGTATACCAGACGCCGTATCTATTGATAACTGATCACATCTCACAGCAACTCTCGCTTTGTTACTGCAGAGATTAGAAATTCCCTTGATGTATTACACAGCTGATCATATCTGTGTAAAGATAGATGCAAGAAACAGGGGATAAAATAACATTACGGTCGTATATGATTAAATTGCACCATTACACGACCAAATATATCAGCGGTGTTAGACCATGCAGCTTCTCTTTAATCCATGAATATTCGTGAAAATATGACAATCATGAATATTAATTTGATTAACTGTTAACATAGGACATGGACATTGACTTTTTTTACCATGACAGAAACTGTAGAATTTTATCTATACCGGTATTGTGTCGTAAGCAAACAGAGCAGACACTGATCAGACGGCTCCTACTGGAGCTGTCTGATCTGGGTCTACTCTGTTTGCCAAGCGTAGAAAATTTGTATTTATGGAGTATAGGGTTAAAACGGTTAAACACTAATATGTTCCTGTGAAGTAGCTCATAAAATGTTTGATTCTAACACGAAACCTGCTAATCGCGACCTGTGTCCGTGGCTATGAAACTTAGCAGTTCTTAAAATATTTGATTGGTAAGTTTTGAAGTCAAGTTTTGACCAATCAGTGGGATAAACTCGGGTAAAACTTGGATTTTTATAAACAATGTTAAAACAGCTTTGATCTTGACGAGATAGTGTGTAACTCTGTGTCTCGTCGAGATCTAAACTGATTGACCCTCGGACAACAGTTTCAAATAGGACATGAATAACGCAATAAACAGCTCAGAATATGAGTAGTTGTTTTTACATCGAGCAAATGCTCTATTTACCACAATGGTTTCAAAACTATACAATTCTAAAATTTCCCTTTTTTCTAGTAAATGTGCATTTCAGTAGATTTATTATTCGAAGAGGTGGATCTAAAAATAGCCCATGAGGTAATGGGTTAATTCTTCCCCAGAAGTTCTATAAACACAATACAGTAAAAACTCCGATACTACGAAATTTTAGTAATGGAGAATTTATGTCTTTGTAGGCAGATGGCTGCTTAATGCAGGGTGAAATTCGTGCAAAAAGCCCCTCTAGGAGCTTCCTGCATTACTTTCAGTCTGCATTAAGCTGCAACCTATGCTAAGGATCAATAATGGTAGGTAGTATAGCCTTCGTAGTATCGAGGTTTTACTTTTACTGTCCAGTAAAACGTCTCTATAACGGCCACTAAATTATGTTAATTAGTTGGTATTTATGGCAAGTGGCTGCTTAAGGACAGATGAAAGTTGAACAGAACGCTCCTATAGGAGCGTTCTGTTTAACTTTCACCTTTCTTTAAGCAGCCACTCGCCTTTAACACAAAATACATGAAGTAATTTAGTGACCGTTATAGAGTGGTATTACTGTATATGTTGGTTTTTTTTCATTTGCCTACGACGATAGTTATACAATGAAACGCTATGGGCAAAATTTATGAGGACATTTGCAGTCAGTTTGCATAGAAACTAGACGACAAGTATTTCATTTTCTCATCAGGACCTATTCTAATTGACAGTCAGATTGTAATATATAAGGAAAATACAATAAACCATATCTTATTCATTCATTTGTTCAACATAGGAGTGTTAAAAAGGCAGGTTGTTGCTAAATGCAGGACAAAAGTAATACAGAAAGCTCCTAAAGGAGCTTTCTGCATTACTTTTGACCTGCATTAAGCTACCACTTACCTTTTAGACCCAATTTAAGACATCTTTTTTCATTGGCCGCTTAAAAAGAGATTCCACTATATACGAATGAATCTTATGTCTTCAAATGCAAAACTGACCTAGATTTCAAGAGACAAACCTTTATTAAAATGTTGAATGTTGCCAAAATGCACAAAGACAAACAGTTCAATCCTACGTTAGCAGCGCCTTTACAATGCGACGTCTGTTCAAAGACTAGAAGGTCTTTGTTCGCTTTTTATCTCCTAAACTTTGCATTTATTTCTCTAAGTTTTTCATTTTATCGAAATATTTCTTCAAAACTGGATTACAGTCGACAATAAGATCGTTGGCGCCAAAAGAATTAAAGGCAGACGTCGGAGTTTGACGTTGCTAAATTGCTCAATAAATTATGCTCGCGAAACACGCTAAAACATGTCTATCACGACTGCAAATTTGATTATAAAATGTCAAATTCTATAATTAATGAACTACTTATCAATATATGAATCTTTGATTTTTGTCTCTGCCAAAAAATCAAGAGCGCGAGAATCTTGCGCGGAACCAGCTCATTTTCTGTATAATCAGCTGCGAGAATCCCGTGCTTAAATGTATGGCCGAGACAGAAATTAGCCAACCACTGATATTTTTACAACAGAGGTCCATAATTATAAGATGCGTGAATTAAATGATTTTCAAGAACAAAACTCTTTATTTCTCCACCAAACCCTATGCTGTGACCACTCTTTAGAATCGTCTCTTCGAGGTGGAGAAAGGACGATTTTAATATTTGACTACGGTCGTTAACTGTTATTCTGTATAAAGCCTTACTTTTTATACACACGTCTTGTGGTAATAGTAATGTCTTAACCTATTACATCATAGGCTATTTTTAGATTCCACCTCTTTGAATGAATCTACCGAAAAGGAGCATTAACTCGAGAAAAGGATTTTTTTTTAGAATTTTGTAGTTTGAAACAATTGTGATAAATAGAGCATTTGCTCCTATAGGAGCGAATGCTCTATTTATCACAATGGTTTCAATAGATTACTTTTGCAGAGGCGTAAAAAGGCGTAAATGTGAGGGAATGGGTTAAACATGCTTAGCAGGTTATTAAGTAATTTTGCAGAAGCGAACTCGGATGTCTACCTTTAAAGTGCAGGCGTCCCTCAACAATACAAAATCTGGTTTTATGTGTTTCGTCTGTCAGGGACGCAGTTCTCACTGTCATTCACTGACAGCTTATAAAGGTTATATATAGTTGGAGCGATTTCATCAGTCATATAGACTTCGTACGGTATACGACTTCCGACATTCAAATTAATATTCATTTTATATTTATAAGCAACCTTGAACTATAAAGCTCATTTTTTAATGCAAGTGTCCAAGTGTGTACAGTAAAGTCTCGCCAATTCGACCATTCACAAGTGGTCTTGAAATTCTTGATTTTTAAAACAGGTGGAAGGTTAAGGCAACAGTTATGCAGAAAACTTCTGTCTGCGGGAGTTTTTTGCATTACTTTTTCTTTGCAACCGCCTGTTTTTAAAGACTTATATATTTATAAATAAAGTGATCGCTTAAGTGATACACTACTGTAGTTTATTAAGTGATTTTGTATTCAAGGGATTTAACCATCAATATTTCAGATCTATAAACAATCTTAAACCATAAAGCTCGTTTTTCATGTGCAAATGTACAAATATGTATCATGATACGATTCAAATACCGTAGAAAGTGTCTTAAGCGGACTTAAAAGGAAGTCTAATTATGGGCCTGTAAGGCAGGTGGTAGCTTAATGCTGGTCAAAAGTAATGCAGAAAGCTCATATAGGAGCCTTTTATATTTCATTTGCCCTGAATTAAGCAACCACCTGCTTTTTTTCAGACTTCTATTTTCAATCAATGAATAGCCGCTAACATATTCCCTAATATTGGCGACTTTTGACGACTCTGTAAAAGTCACTTTGTGAAACCATTTTGATAAATAGAGCATTTGCTCCTATAGGAGCAAATGCTCTATTTATCAGAATGGTTTCAAACTACAAAATTCTAAAACAAAATCCTTTTCTGTAGTTAATGCTCCTTTTCGGTAGATTTATTCAAATAGGTTGTATCTAAAAATAGCCTATGAGGTAATGGGTTAAGACGGTTTCTACTGTACACTGTTTGTTGCTATGTACTAGTATTTGTTTATCGGATTTGCCTTTCACTCAGCGCCTAACAAATGAATCTGAATCAGTAAACAGCCATTTATCAAAGTTTCCTGAAATGTTTTCAACTAAATGCAATAAAAAAAAATTCCAATTTTACAGCAAAGTCTCTCTAATACGACCATTCAAAGGATGTCTAATTATGGAATTATAAAAAAGATGGCAGCTTAAAGCAGGGGGAAGTTATATAGAAATATCATTTAAGGCTTTTTTGCATTACGGTAAAACCCCACTAATGTGACCACCTAAAGAGGTATAATTCTGGGTTCTAGATGCAGGTGGTAGCTTAATGCAGGACAAAAGTAATACAGAAAGAGCTTTCTGCATTACTGTTGTCCTGCATTAAGCAACCACCTGCTTATAAAGACACCCATGTTTATTCATTAAGCGGTCGCATTAGAGGGGCTCTACTGTACTTTTGCCCTGTATTAAATAATCACCTGCTTCCCTATACTGATGGTTTATGTGGTCGCTTTAGCGAGACTCAACTGTATTATCATTATACAGTAAAACCTCTTTATTAAAACCACTAAATTACATCAAGTATTTTGTGTTAAGGACAGTTGGCTACTTAAGAGTAAGGTCAAGTAAAACAGAACGCTCCTATGGGAGCGTTCTGTTTCACTTTCACCTTGCTTTAAGCAGCCACCTGCCCTAAATACCAACTAATTAACACAATTGAGTGGCCGTTATAGAGAGGTTTTACTGTATGACCAATGTGTTTCGGACAAGTTCAAAAAGGGCGGATCAAGCACTTATACGCTTGTAATGTAGTGTGAAGCCTGTCTCAACCGAACGTTCAGTTGTATCAATGCCGGTCTTTAAGACAGGTGGAAGCGTAATACAGGATGAAAGTCAAACAGAAAGTTCCCAGTGGTGCTTTCTGCATGATTTTACCATGTATTAGGCAACCATGAACCGCCTAAACATATTTAAGTTTGTTTTTGTTTTTTACAAAACAGACGTCCAAAGTTAAAGGGAAATGTAATTGAGAAGGATGAACAGTATCTGTCATGATTATAACCGTAAGGGTTACTACATTATGTCACGCCGTTTGCACAATATTTCTGAGATCCTATATTCTCAACTAAGAAAGAGCAAATCAGCCGAGATAACTGTTTGAAACATAAGTGACCAACAGTCGTGATGATAAACATCGGATCTCGTTTGAGAATCTAGGATCTTGCCATTTGTTCAATATGTAGCGATAACCTACATTCTCAATAGTAACGTGAGATGTCGAGTGAGATCCAAGGATTTGAGATTAATTATGCACTTGGTGTATTCAGAACATAGGTTCTCACCCGAGTTCTCAGTTCAGAAACTGGGATCTCAGAATGATTGTACAACCGGCGTGCCATACTACATGCAGGAAGTACAAGAGACATATACGATATACAAGATGTGTAAATTAAAACATTTTCAAGAATAACTTCTTTATTTCTCCACCAAACCCTATGTTGTTACCGCTCTTTAGAAGGTGTGGTCACAACATAGGATTTGGTGAAGAGATGATTCTTAAAAGGGGTCACAACATAAGGTTTGGTGGAGAAATGACAAGTTTCGTATTTGAATATGCACCTTTATTTGTTGCTCAGTATAGACCGTACATTTTATCCACACATTTCTTGTGGTAATAGTAAATTCTTAGCCTTCTTAGCATGCCTTCTAATGTAATTTATTAGGTAATTTTGCAGAAGCTAACTCGAATGTCTGCCATTTAAAGTGCAGGCGTCCCTCAACAATACAAAAATTGGTTTTATGTGTTTTGTCTGCCAGTGACGAAGTTCTCACTGTCATTCACTATCTGCTTGAAAAGGTCACAATACATACAGATGTATCGCATTTGATCAGCCCCATAGTTCGTGCGGTATTCGCCTTGCGACATTTGAATTAATCAATATTTCATGTTTATAAACAAGCTTGAACAATAAAACTCATTTTTTAATTGCACGTGTCTAAATGTGTACAGTAACGTCTCGCTAATACGACCACTCAAAAGAAGAAATTCTTGATTTTTAAAACAGGTGGGAGCTTAATGCATGGCAAAGGTTATGCAGAAAGTTCCTATAGGAGCTTTCTCCATTACTTTTGCCTTGCATTAAGCAACTATCTATTTATAAAAACGCTTATTTCAATAGATTAACCCGTTACTTTATGTAAGCGCATTTTGACGCATCTGCAAACAGAGTAGACCTAGATCAGGGTCTGCTCTGTTTGCTTATGGTGTAATATATATCTGTTTCAACAGCTTCTGCATGAGCCAAAATGTCTTGTGTTCATGTCATTATAAAAAATAATCTTTATAATATTCATGGCGTCATTATTTCCTGCATGAATATTCATCAGGGAAAGGGTTAAAATATCTCTTTAGCGCGACTCTTGTAGTTGGAGTAATTTTGTATGTAAGGCATTTAAACTTATCAATATTCCATGTCTATAAACAAACTTAAACCATAAAGCTCATTTTTCATATACAAGTGTACAAATATGTATCATGAAACGGTTCAAATACTGAAGAAATTGTCTTAAGCGGACATACAAAAATATGTCTAATAATTATGGGTCTGTAAGGCAGGTGGTAACTTAATGCAGGTCAAAGGTAATATATAAAACTCCTACAGGAGCGTTCTGCATTACATTTGCTCTGCATTAAGCAATCACCTGCTTTTTAAGACTCCTATGTTCAATAAAGGAATGGCCGCTGAAGACAGGTTCTACGGTTTCCTGTTTGTTGTTTCTAGTGTTTGTCTATCGGATTTGTTTATATCTCAGAGCCTGACAAATGAATCTGATATAGCACACGTATAAAACGGCAGCATTCCTGACCTGTTTCCAACTTTACTGTGAATTTGAAAAATGCGTTTTAACCCATTAACTCATAGGTTATGTTTAGGCCGAACCTCTTTGAATAAATCTACCGAAACAGTAAATGCATTAACCCATCCCCTCATATTGACTCTGTAACAATCACTTTGTGAAACCATTGTGATAAATAGAGCATTTGCTCCTATAGGAGCAAATGCTCTATTTATCACAATGGTTTCAAACTACAAAATTCTATTTTTTTCTTTTCTCTAGTTAGAGCTCATTTTCGGTAGATTCATTCAAAGAGGTTGGGTCTAAAAATAGCCTTTGAAGTAATGAGTTAAGACGCATTTTTTCTAATTCACAGTTAAGTCTCTCTAATACGACCATTCTAAAGAAGTTTAATTCTGGATTTTTAAACAGGTGGTACATTTGTACATGCAGTTGTAGTTTAATGCAGGGGAAGGGTTATACAGAAAACTCATATAGGAACTTTCTGGAATACGTTTTGCCTTGCATTAACCCTTCGCTTGCTATTCACGTCAATATACCTACCTGTAAATAGTGAAGACCCAGATGAGACAGCTCCTGCAGGAGTTGTCTCATCAGGGTCTGCACTATTTACAAGTTGATTGTGCAACCAGTGCACTCCACAGCAGTGATTGCACACCGAAATACTTGTGCACAGTGAAGATATATGTAATTATACAACAGGGTATGGGTAAAGAAGGAGAAATGTATTTTAAAATTCAGTAAGAGAAGGGTTAAGAAACCACATGCTGCCCTATGATTATAATTTATGTGGTCGCTTTAACGAGATGCTATCGTATTATCATTGCATTCCTAGAAAAGCTTCATGCATGACTTGCACCCTGCATTAATCAGCCACCCACCATAACATATTTATGATCATTTTCTACTGAAATTCCAGAATGACTTACATCCTGCATTAAACAGCCACCCGCCTATACATATTTAAGTTCTTTTTTATTAAAAGTCATGGAGCAGCGTGTTCAGAATAGCTACAGTTCAAAGCAGACGTCCAAAGTTTGAGAACAATTAGCAATATCTACCAAGATTATAACCTTAAGAGTTACATGTATTGCATTATGACAGGGCTTAATATATACATGTATTGCAAATATTTCTGAGATGCAAGGTTTTCAACTACCGAAATAATAGCTTTCTTGAACGTAGCTTCTTGGTGATCATTTCGAGACGATTACAAAGTCCTACAGTCCGCTGAGCGGTCATTACTTTTATAAAGAGTGGTCACAACATAGAGTTTGATGGAGAAATGACGTTTTTAGTATATGGGTACTGGTGCTCTGTTGCAGTTGAGAGTCTCACTAATACCGCCACATAATTTATTAACACATTCCCTCCTAGTGACGCATTTTGTCGCCTCTGTAAACGTCACATTTTGAATCCATTGTGATAATAATGCTCTATTTATCACAATGGTTTCAAAACTACACAATTCTAAAATTCTCCTTTTCTATAGTTAATGCTCCTTCGTTTCGGTAGATTTATTCAAAGAGATTGGGTCTAATTTAGCCTAGGGTGGATTTTATTAACATAGGAGTGGGGTAAACGCAGGTGGCTTAAGGCACGACAAACGAAAAATACAGAAAGCTCCCATAGGAGCTTCCTGCATTACTATGTCTGACATTAAGCTAACACCTGTTTTAAAAATACAGAATTACATATTGAGAGTACTAGTAGTCGTATAGGAGATACTGTAGTTAATTCCTGTTTTATATAAGTCAATCGGTCGATTTTTCCGCTTATAAGGTCTGTTCGATATCTCGACCGACAGATACCTACTCTTTTGTATAAGGTCATGATCGTATCTAGCGGTCGAAACGCTAATTGTAATGTATTAATCACATTAAGCGATACCCGTAGTTCTTGTAATTGTTTTTTGTTCAGTAATCACTCGAAACAGACATTCCAGAAGAGGGAAAAAATACAATATTGGATTAGGAGAAAAGTTCAGCTCAGTCCTTTTCCGAAAGTTAATTCTTTACTCCTTACGTACGCATTTTAACCCTTCGATTGGTGAATTTTAAAATACATTTCTCCTTCTTTACCCATGCCCTGTTGTATAATTCCATATATCTTCACTGTGTACACGTATTTCGCTGTGCAATCACTGCTGTGGAGTGCACTGGTTGCACAATCAACTTGTAAATAGTGCAGACCCTGATGAGACAGCTCCTACAGGAGCTGTCTCATCTGGGTCTTCACTATTTACAGGAACGTATATTGACGTGAATAGCAAGCGAAGGGTTAAGGTATTTGCAAATACAGTAGAGCCATATCAGACGACTTCTATAGGAGATGTCTGACCAGGATCTGCTCTGTTCGCTAATTGGATTATTTAGTTCTATTTTTATAGTTTCTGTGGCCAAAGATATTCATTAATTCTTACATAAATATTTAAACGAAGCATATTTGGTTATAAATGGCGGTCACATATTTATAATTATTCTAGAAGACTGTTTGGACATGAAGTGTTTTGAAGCAATTTTAGAAACTAAAGAAACAGATCTATCAAAGTAAATAAGCAAACAGAGCAGACCTTGATCAGACGGCTCTTAAAGCCGTCTGATCTGGGTCTTCTCTGTTTGCGAATTCGTTAAAAGGCGTTTATGTGAAGGAAAGGGTTAAATAATACCAAACAAAAGGACATTACTACGAAATGTCATATGCTTTGTTTCATCAACAGGTTCATTAAATATGCATCTTTATTGGTTGTCTCACTGGTAGCAAGCTTTGTAATACCCAGTGTCCAGTGTCCTATACAGTATAACCTGTCTTAAACGGTCATCAAAAAGAGGTCTAATTATGTCAGTCATTTGGTGGCTTAATCAAAAGTAATGCAAAAAGCTCCTATAGGAGCTTTCTGCATTATTTTTGCATTGCATTAACCCTTTCCTCCATATATAAGCCCTTCTATGCCTGTTTATGGAACCATTGTGATAAATAGAGCATATGCGCCTATAGGAGCAAATATGCTATATATATCACAATGGTTTCAAACTACAAAATTCCAAAAACGTTTCCCTTTCTCTAGTTAATGCTCCTTTTTGGTAGATTCATTCAAAGAGGTTGGATCTAACAATAGCCTATTAGGTAAAGGGTTAAGCAACAACCTCCTGTTTTTTAAGATTCCGGTGTTCAATAAACAAATGGCCGCTTATGAGAGGTTCTTCTGTATACTCATTTTGCTGCTATACATGTGAGTACCACCGAGACCATAACTCTTCTTAGCGACAAATAAGTTTCGTTACTCATAGTATCATCTGGATCCAAACTGTTTGCAAACGTATTCACCGACGTATTCAATGCAGCAAGCCCTTCGAGTCGTTTGTTTACCGGCCACAGGGGCGGCGACTGAGTTAACCCATTACCGCATAGGCTAGTTTTAGAAACAGACTCTTTGAATAAATCTACTGAAAAGGTGCATTAACTAGAGAAAAGGACAATTTTAGAATTCTGTAGTATGAAACCATGCTCTATTTATCACAATGGTTTCACAAAGTGACTTTTACAGAGTCGTCAAAAGTCGTCAATATAAGGGAATGGGTTAAATGTAATTTGACTGCGTGAGTTGTTAGCTCTAGACAGAATTACGAGAGAATACATAAAGGCAGCGCTCCAGATAAGATTCGTAAATCAAAACGTTTTCAAGAATGACTTCTTTATTTCTCCACCAACCCCCATGTTGTGACTACTCCTTAGAATCGTCTCTTCGAAACGATTTTAAGTAAGGAGTACATGTAATCACAACATAGGGTTCGGCTGAGAAACGGGGTATTCAGTATTTGAGTATGTACTTGTACTTGTTGCGCTGATAAAGGGAAAAGGTCTACAGTACAAAATCTCAATAACGGCCACTAAAATACATCAAATATTTTGTGTTAAACGCAGGTGGCTGCTTAAAGCAATGTGAAAGTAAAACAGAACGCTCCTATAGGAGCGTTCTGTTTTACTTTCACCTTGCTTTAAGCAGTCACCTGCCCTAAATACCAACTAATTAACACAATTTAGTGGCCGTTTATAGAGAGGTTTTTTACTGTAAATACGTTTGTTATGAAACCATGGCCGCTCAACACCCGTGACCATAATATTTTGGATCATAAACGTATTGTATTTGAATATTTTCTGGACACAACATATTTTTGTTGGATTTTTTTCTGAACAATCGAGACGTAAGTTATATAATAAACAAAGTCTTCAATAACGTTCCTAAACAAGTAATATAATAGTGAAAGTTATTTCGGTCTGTTAAAACATGATCAGACAACTATATTAAATAAAAACACGGAATAATTTGTCATGTGTTCCCGATTGTTATTTTATCGTGAGACCGCTTCTTTAAGTAAGGAACACACATCTCCCTAGTCATGACAAAAACCAGACAACAGTGACGTATACAAATAGGTTGAGTCACACTCTGCCATTAGGTTATAAATACAGTAGAACCTCTCTAAAATGACCACTTAATTGATATAGGAGATATAAAACAGTAGCAGGTTTCTTAATGCAAAACGTTCATTAATTTGTATTAACCCTTTCACTGTTGCATATTTATGTAAGATATACATGTAACGATATCACGGATATGTAATAGTTGAAGTTTTGTAATAACATTTATATACAGAAATGTTTGGTATTAGCAGAAATTGTACAGTCAGATGTATTATAATGTCATAAGCAAACAGAGCAGACCTTGATAAGAGAGCTCCTACAGGAGCTGTCTGATATTGGTGTACTCTGTTTGCAAAGGCGAGAAAAACGTTTATATGATGGAAAGGGTTAATCTACCACCTGTCTACTTAAACATCAAGAACTAGATTGATTTCTTTTTAGTGTAGTATTATACAGGTTTTATTGTATTCAACACAGTTACATGTAAATAAAGTTCTAAATGACTTTTCAGCAGGTTAAAACTTAATTTCAAAACTTACATCAAAACTGACATATACCACAATGTTTATTAACCCTTCTCAGTGCGACTTTGCTGGCATTTTCAAACAGATTGGATCCAGATGAGATGCCGAGTAGACGGATGTAAATGAAATACAATTCACAGACATTTTTTTCAGAATGAGAAGGGTTAACCCTTCCACCGCCGAAGTCGCATAAATGCACCACGACAAATAGTGCAATCCCAGATCAGACGCCGCTTTTTCAAGGCGGTGTCTGATTAGGGACTTCACTATTTGTCTCAATCTCTATTTCTATATATGTGCTTTATTCCTTTGAAATTAGCATTTATTTATCTCATTTCCTTATTTTATTGAATGATTTAACAAACTTGGATTGCAGACGACAAATTTGGCGCCGAAAGGGTTAAATAAGTTATGTGTTCATGTTTTTGGATATCACCGTGGCTCGAACTCTGAGAGTGATGCAGTGAAACTTGTTGCACCGCCAATTGAAACAACATTGAACAGGTGGTTGCTCAATGCACAGCAAGGGGTTGCTTAAGGCAGAATGAAAGTAACGTGAAACAGGTGGTTGATTAATGCAGAGCGAAAGTAATGCAGAAATATCCGCTTGGAACGTTCTGCATTACACCCGCCCGTCCTGTGGTAAGCTATCTGCCTTAACACATTACCTCATAGGCTATTTTTAGATGCAACCACTTTGAATAAATCTACCGAAAAGGAGTATTAACTAGAGAAAAGTAAAATTTTAGAATTTTGTAGTTTGAAACCATTGTGATAAAGAGAGCATTTGCTCCTATAGGAGCAAATGCTCTATTTATCACAATGGTTTCACAAAGTGACTTTTACAGAGTCGTCAAAAGTCGTCAATATGAGGGAATGGGTTAAAACTGAGAATTACACTACTTTGTAATGGTGGCATAAGGACAATATTCAAAGTACTCTGGTCGCTGCGGCCACTTAACCAAGGGAGAGATTCTACCAGATGTATAGATATGATGACCAAACAAAGCAAATGATGTGTCAATAGCCCAGCATTTAACAAACAGCGCATCAATATGTTATAACTATACAGCCACAGTATACAATCAATGTTTTGTTGAAACGTTATTCGTGTTTCAAACAGGCGTACTCCGCTCACAGGCCTGAGTAAATAAATACTTTGTTAATCAAAGCGATGTTCAATCCACATGACCTTTACCTGCCATGGCAGAGACACCTTAGCATGCATTTGTAAACAAAGAAGACCCAGATCAGACGGCTACTATAGGAGTCGTCTGACCAGGGCTTGCTATGCTTGCTTTTATTATTTGATTCTACGGTTTCTGCCATTGCCAAAACCATATGTTCATATACCACTATAAATATTCAAGAAATAAATATTTATGAAGTAGATATTTCTCATATTAAAAGGCCTAACTACCATTACAGTAAACCTCTCTATAACGGCCACAAAATCGTGTTAATTAGTTGGTATATTACGGCAGGTGGCTGCTTAAAGTAAGGTGAAAGTAAAACAGAACGCTCCTATAGGAGCGTTCTGTTTTACTTTCACCTTGCTTTAAGCATCCACCTGCCTTTAACACAAAATACTTGATGTAATTTAGTGGCCGTTATAGAGAGGTTTTATTGTATTCGTTAACAACGAAATTTATTTAATAGTAAACAACGACATGATGCACATTTAAAGTTCTTCCGAGTCCTCCAAGGATTCAGAAAGTCAGACAGACCGTCCAGTGCTTATAAAACGTATTGAGTTATAGACTGAGTTCATTCTGTAGTATCTGATTCGTCAGAGTCTGAACTCATCGTCTGACCAATCAAATGCTTGAGAATAAAGTCAGATTCCAGCACCTCCAGACCTGCATTCAGGTACATGTAAGACTCTATGTCGCTCTTTACCCGTTAAGGACTACAGTAAAATATCTCTGTAACGATCACTAAATTGTGTTAATTAGTAGGTATTTTGGGCAGGTGGTTGCTTAAAGCAAGGTGAAAGTAAAACAGAACGCTCCTATATGAGTGTTCTGTTTTACTTTCACCTTGCTTTAAGCAACCACCTGCCTTTAACACAAAATACTTGATGTAATTTAGTGGTCGTTATAGAGAGGTTTTACACTGTAATAGGAGCTTTCTGCATTACATTTTACTCGCATTAAGCTACCACCTGCGTTATAGACAAATAATAAGTTATTTTTGATGGCCGATTAAAACAGGATCCCCTGTATTAGAAATAAGAAGTATTGTGCTGTACGATGTAGTCCCTTTAATACGACACGCTGGATGTTTAAAACATGTGGTAGCTTAATGCAGAACAAAAGTAATGCAGAAAGCTCCAGCATTACGCAACCACCTGCTTACACGTGGTTACCGAAACTCTACTATAAAAGCATAATCGTTTTTTACTGGAACATATTCTGGATTATTTATTAAACATACTTGGGGCTAAAAAGAACGCGTAATTAAGGGCAGTAGATTATGATTTACCTGTCTACATCAAAGCGCTCATTTTAAGAGGGCAAAGATGATTCATATGAATAATTACCAAAACCCTTCTCATGCTAAGAGCAAACTCTTTGGCGTTTGAAAACAGCTGGGATCTACAGTAGAACCAACCTGTACCATTCATTTATTGAACATAGAAGTCTGAAAAAGCAGGTCAAAAGTAATGCAGTCAGCTCCAATAGGAGCTTCTTGCATTACTTTTGTCCTGAAATAAGCAATCACCTGCCTTACAGACCCATAATCGGTCCAAATACTTATTTGAACATCCGGTTTAGTGCGGTTTTACGGTACAGTAAAACCCATCTATACTGGACATTCAATTTAGTATAAATATCGGTCTTCGAGGCAGGTGGCAGCTTAATGTAGGATGAAAGTCATACAGAAAGCTACTCTAGGAAGTGGCCGTTAAACAGTCACCTGCCTAAATGTATCTAAATTCTTCTCTGCTAGAATTCCGGTTTAGATGGGTTCTACTGTATCTGGAAGAACGATAACTCTTTCCACACTATGGATAATTCTGATATACATATGTAAACAGTTTGGAAGCAGATGAGATGCCGAGTTTAGATACAGATGAGATGTTGAATTTTGGATACAGATGAGATGTCGAGTTTGAAAACAGATGAGATGCAGATTCACGCTGACACTAATTTTGAAAATCAATGGAAGAAAACATTTTGCATGATTCTCAATTATCTGATTGGTCAAATTTTGAGCTTGATCATAATCTGACCAATTTTAGTATTTGGGTACGCACCTTTATCTGTAGCTCTGAGTAATTTCTGTCATTTTAATATGTTGCACTTTTGTCTTCTTCCAGTAGATCGAGGGTTTGAGACAGCATTGACCGAGTGTCAAACAGCTTGGATCCTGATGAGAGGCCGAGTTACTAGGCGTCTCATCTGGATCTCAGATGTTTGCAAATGCAAATCAGGTCGCGGGTAACACGGTTAGGGTTAAATTGAAACAAGGTTCCAGAGATCCACACATGTTGCCTCTTTGATGTACAGCCTTTTTGATAATCAATTAAGCGTCCCGTTCCCTGTTGCATATTCAAGTAGGAAATAATGGTCTCATGAATATTAATTGGCTCAATATTTATAATGGCATATGTACACAGGATCTTTTAGAATTGAAGAGTCAGATCTATTACAATTTCATTAGCAGATGGGGCAGACCCTGGTCTACGCTGTTTTCAAAGGCATGAAAAGCAATTAAAAGGGGGTGTTATCATAATACAGAACTGGAGTGCGAAAAGAGAAAAAAAGGTCATGAACACAGATTAAAACTTCCATTGCAAATGACATTGAACTGATAGAATTTGCAGAGTGTATGTTATAACACCAACCACAGTTGTAGTTTTGTCTTAATTGTTTAAATAATGCAATTATGGATATAACATGTACTGAGATGTGTTTTTTTTAATTGCATGTGATCACATGAAATCTTAGCCATGGCAGAAACTGTGGAATCAGATCTATATTGTTCCTAGAGCAAATATAGCAGAGTCTAATCAGAAGGTACATGTACCTACAGGAGCTGTCTGAGTTGGGTCTACTCTGTCTGCAAAGGCATTCAAGGGCGAATAGAATAAAGGGCTAACCCTTTACCTTATGTAAGCGCATTTTGACGCATCTGCAAACAGAGTAGACCCCGATCCAATGCCTCCTATAGGAGCCGTCTGATCAGGGTCTGCTCTGTTTGCTTATGGTGTAATATAGATCTGATTCTACGGCTTCTGCCTGAGCCAAAATGTCTTGTGTTCATATGCCATCATAAATCTTAATTAATCTTATTAATATTCATGACGTCATTATTTCCTACATGAATATATACAACAGGGAAAGGGCTAAATGAAGTTTTACAAGTACAGTAGCTTAATGCAAGTCAAATTTATGCAGAAAGCTCCAATAAGAGCTTTCTTCGTTACTTTTGGTCTGTATTAACCCATTTGCTCCCACGATCCCATATATTGGATGTAGACAAACAGTATAGAGTCCGATCAGACGCCGCATTATGCGGCGTCTGATCAGAGTCTACACTGATTGCTGATAGGAAATTCAATATAAAACAAAACAAAAATGAAAATTTAGACCAGACATCCCTTAGATAGAAGATAGACTAACCCAATATATAAGCATGGAAGAATCCACTGGAAGTAAACGGGTTAAGCATCCACCTGCGTTTTAATTATGAATAGCTGCTTGGGGCATGTTCAACTATACAGTGGGGTTTTTTTTAAAAAAAAAATCATTAGTATTATACCCACCTGCTACCCACACTTAAAGGTGACAAAATAATAATTTTGCTATGCTCTGAATTCAGTGGAGAAGTTTCTTCTACATGTACCAATAGATTATCATCTCACATTACCCCCCCCCCCCCCCCCCCCAAACTAGCGTGCCAAAACTAACAATTATGTTTTAGCTGTGAGCGTACTGTTTGTCTTAATTCGGAACCATATCGTTTTGTATTGCCTGCCACAAAACTACAATCATTCAATTAGAATGTATGCTCACTCGAGAGTTTCTTCTTTCTATTTTAGGCACAGGCCGTTATTACCCAGGTCATTCATCTTTATGATTTGAGTTGAATATAATACTGATTCTAAACAGGCACATTGCAGTGGTGTGAGACAGCAATTGGAAAACTAATGTCTGATATGGGCACGACCGATCAGACCTAGAATGTACACAGCAGAACTTGGCTTTAAGCAGCCATTCATTTATAGAAGAACATAGGAGTCTTAAAAAGCAGTAGGTTGTTTAATGAAGGGGAAACGTAGCTTTCTGTATTACTTTTGACCTGCATTAATCTACCACCTGCCGTACTGTCCAACAATTAAACGTATTTTTGATAATCGTTTAAGACAGTTTCTACCTATCTGGTGGAAGGATGCATGCTCAAAATCGCCGGGGAAGAATTCGCCGGTAGATATATATATCCAGCAAATAACATTACGTGTAATGAAAGAAGCATAATCTTAGATAAATTTGGCGCCTTAATATGTAATTTTAAGCATATTGTTCGCTGGAATACCGGCAATAAAATGATCGGTTATAGCCTCCCATTACATACCCATCAGTGCAAGGCAGAACGAAACATGGGGCTCGTTGGCAACTTATCCTTTAACCAGGACTCAACGCTACAGGTAAAGGTGCGCGTATCTAAATACTAAAATCGTCATTTCTCCACCAAACCTTATACTTTGACTACTGTTTAGAATCGTCTCAAAGGGAGGTCACAGTACAGGGTTTGGTGGAGAAATAATGGAGCTATTCTTGAAAATGTTTTAATTTATGCATCTTATCTGGACCTCTACAAACTTAACCTGCTGAAAAAATGTTGTCTGCTCAAACTTCGCTTGATTTCGATTCGTTCGAGAAACTATTGATCGAGTGTCAAACAGCTTAGATCCAGGTGAGACGCCGAGTTACGCCGAGTTACTCGGCGTCTCACCTGGACCCAAGCTGTTCGCTCTTACCAAGCTAATGGTTACAATTAATCTACCCGGCATTAGGCTTATTTGTATACACATCAAGAGAAGTTGTGTTGTTAATATATAATACTTGTATTTGCTTTGATCTTTTTAATGTTATTATTTTACACTGTATCAATTTCAGTATCATATGTTCGTTTTATATTGTCTACCAAATCAGAAGGTAAGTCTTCATCTTTCTGTTTCTAACTCTTGTTAAAAAAAAATCATATTTAGTTGTCCATAGTTATGATTAATTAACTTGTTCACTCATTCATTCATTTCATTCATTCATTCATTCATTCATCCACCCACTCCTCCATCAATCCATTAATTAATTCATTCATTCACTTATTCATTAATTCATCGGTCGATCGGCCAGTCAGTCAGTCAGTCAGTCTGTCAATCAATTAGTCTTTCATTCATTCATTCATTCATTTATTCATCCATTCATTCAATACATGTACAAGTCATTTCAGGAATAGTGGGATAAAGGTTAGCACGTTTTACGTTTTTTATATCCCTTTCCTTCATATAAACATTTTTTATCCATTTGCAAACACAGTAGACCAAGATCAGACGGATCCTAAGGGAATCGCCTGACCAAGGCCTGCTCTGTTTTCTTATCGAAATTTATTCTCCTCATATTTCAGTTTCCACGATGGCGAAGACATCCCTTCTCCGTGTTCCATTTTATTGATCCTATCTATGAATATTAATGACGTGATACAATCTTAAATAAATGTTAGACAGGGAAAGGGCTACTGCGCTCAGTTCTATAAGGAAACACTCATCAAATAGCAACCTATCTTAAGGAACGCCATTCTTCCATGCTAATTGCTAAATACAAAATGTGAAATGCTTTTTGCAAATTGTTTAAATTGCTAGGGAACGTTCCAAATGATGGATGTAAATGACAAATGCGAAATGCTTACGAGGGGTGTTCCAAAAATAATGTCACTTGCATCGGTGCTCATATAGCCTAGCGGAAGTGCTTTTGTTCATTTTAATTTGCTCTGCCCTTCAAAATACACTCCGCCAGCCAGAATACACTTTTTTAGCCGGTCAATCCATTTTTGGAAGCATTTTTCATACTCTTCAATGGGGACACTCATCAGACACTGATAAACAGCAGATCCAAGGGCATTTCTCAAATTGTATCTCCTTCCAGATAAATGATATTTAAGTTTTGGAAAGAGAAAATAGTCGCAGGGGGCCAAGTCTGGCGAATACGGAGGAGGCGGAAGGACGGTAACCTTCTCTGACTCCAAAAAGTCAGTCACAATACGTGCCTTGTGAGCGGGTGCATTATCATGCAAAAGTCGGATATACTTAAGTCCTGTTTTGGGGCGGCTACTTTTGTAGTAGTTCTTCAATTTTCTCAGAACAACGTTTTTATAGAACTTGCCTGTGACCGTTCTGCCTTTTGGCACCGGGATTTGAATAGCTGGACCCTTATTAGTGAAAAAAATAGCATACAAAACCTTCTTTACCGTTCGTATTCGTTTGGCAATACTTGGGCGTCTGGCATTTTTAGTGGCCCATATTCGGTTGGAAACCTTCCGCTTTGGTTCAAAATAATACACCCAGGTCTCATCACCAGTGACTATATTATCAAAAGCCTTTTTACTATATTTTGGGTACATTTTGAGAAGTTTTTTGCCATTGTTACACGCGTCTTCTTTTGCTCATCCGTTAACAAATGGGGTATCCATCTTGCATTTATCTTTCTAACTTTTAGGTGTTTCTTCAAAATTGCATGAACTCTTGCTAACGACAAGTTTGTCATTCGAGCCAATTGTCTTACGGTGAATCGAGCATCAGTTTTGAGGATATTTCGGATTTTTTCTATGTTACCTTTGGTCGTAGTTGTTGCAGGACGACCTGGGCGAGCAGCATCTTTCAGTTGCTGCTGCCCAGCACTAAATTTAGCTACCCACCTACAAACAGTCCTGTGGGACATTTGGCCCTCCCAATAAATGTCACACACCTCGCGGTGAATATCTACAGCCTTTATGCCGAGTAATGACCTACCTTTTATATAGGCCCTAATTTCAAGAACATTTTCAGCTCGTTTTCCTGTCATTTTGTGTATAGTCTAACGAATAGGCTATGAAACGATGTACACTGTACCGAGGCAAGTGAACGTGTGGACGAGATATTTAACTGTGTCACGAGCCAGTGATCACTCAATCGACACGAGGTGGTTTTGTGCATGAATTGCACGATTTCCGCGAAATAAAGCACAGATGACATTATTTATGGAACACCCCTCGTATTGCTAAATGCATGTGTGCACTACTAGCATTAAACAGCGCCATTTTTAAAGTGACTGTACACGCATTTGCTAAATGCATGTTTATTTAGGATCCGTCTGATCAGAAATTGCTTTGTTTGCTTGCCATATAGATGCTATTCTACAGTTTCTTCCATGCTATTGTCAAAATTATTCTTATTAATATTCAAGATGTCATTACTTCTTACATAAATATTCATGCAGCAAAGGGGTTAAAGGCAGATATCGGAGTTTGCTATTGCAATAAGTTACATTCACGCAATGCCTGTTTTTACTATTACCACTTTAACGTTAATTATAATATATAAAACGTTATAATTAACTCCATACAGTTGAACTTCGATATATCGAACTCGGATAACTCGAACTTCGGGATAACTCGAACTTAAAATTCGTTCCTTCCAAAATCTTACAATACAGAATTGCTCTAAAATGTAGCACTACGCATATCTAGAAACACATTTCACAGCTTAATGCAGGTCTACAGTAATGCTGAAAGCTCCTACAGGAGCTTTCAGCATTACTGTAGACCTGTATTAATCTGTGAACTTGAGAAATTGTCCAGATTAGAAATCGGATAACTCGAACTTCCATTATCTCGAACTAATTTATATAGTCCCTTGAAGTTCGATATATCGAAGTTCAACTGTATAAGCTATAAGAGGTTATAATTAAATACATATTAATATTTGACTTTTTTTCATTAATTTATATCACGGTCAAATATTCAAGTACGTGAAATCTGGCTGGAAACCAGCTCATAGCCTCTATAAATGTTATTAGCTGTAAGTTTCCAGTGCTTGAATTTATGGATGAGATAACAATAAAAGAGTCATGTAAAACCTTACATATTAAAAATAGAAATTCTTGTGGTAGTAATATGGTTTTTGTATGCTTAATGGTTCGTGAATGTAATTTACTAAGTGACTTCGCAGTCAAACTCCTTTAACCCATTGCCTCATAGGCTATTTCTAGACACAACCTCTTTGAATAAATCTACCAAAAAGGAGCATTAACTAGAGAAAAGGAATTTTTTAGAATTTTGTAGTTTGAAACCATTGTGATAAATAGAGCATTTGCTCCTATAGGAGCAAATGCTCTATTTATTACAATGGTTTCACAAAGTGACTTTTACAGAGTCGTCAAAAGTCGTCAATATGAGGGAATGGGTTAAAGTAACTATTGGCAGCGACAAACGACAACTGTCGATTCACACAGCACTATCACTATAGTTCACATAGGCACTTTATGCCGGCTGAGCTAATAAATATTATTCTCTTAATTTGGTTTAAAAGGCATTACTATCGCGAGCGAGAAAGTAATTAAAATTTACTGCGGTAAACTTGAAAATATTGATATGAACTCCGATTCGTTTTGACTGTCATGTGAGTAATGTAAAGGTTCAGCCACTATAGTGTTTACTAGGTGAAACGTTTTAACTTTAAGTTTTACGCCCATGCAGGGAACCAAATGAAATGTCGCGTAACACCTAATCCCGTTTAATCCTTTTAACTCTGACTTGTCAAATGGACTATTCCAAACTTCAAAATAGGTCAAGCTTTTGGATATTCAGAGATATTTTTTAAAGAAATGAGTAACTTGACAAAACAGCGCAGCCCCTGATGAGAGGGTTCCTCTAGGAGCCCTCTCATCAGGGTCTACACTGTTTATAAAGAATATTGGTAACTTATTTCAAGCACTGAAAGTGTTAACATTTTTTCTCACATACCTTCCTTTATCTCCGAGTTAGAACAACGGGTTAAGATTCCCTGATCTGTAACACGTGTAAGATCACTTTAGAACATATATATGACGTCATACGTCATATATGACGTCAAACCATGGGAATCGATGTTTAAATGTCATTAAACGGCGAAAAAACACGTTTTTGCTATGTGAGAAAAAGAATCTGATGCTCATTGTCTTTTAAGGTCACATGTTCCTAAACTCACCAAGAAAATGTTATTAAGATCGCCAAGGCTCGCTTAATGACATTTTCTAAGGCTCGTTTAGGAACATGTGATCTTAAAAGACAACTCGCAACAGATCCTCTATATCCCATGGATATTTAATAGAAACATTTATTTCTTCATAAATATTAATTACAATAATGTTTCCTAACATATGCACACGTGAATATTTGGCCATGGCAGAAACTGGTGAATCAGGTTTATATTATAGCAGTTGTCAAACATGCCAAACCCTAATCAGGCAGTTCCTACGGAGTGTTAGACCACATTGGGTTACGGAACACATTTGTAACATATATTTTACGAATGTGATCACATTCGTAACACTTAAAATGTGTTACAAATGTGAGTGTCGGACATGGGGGTTGACATTAGAATCACATATGTAATATGTTGAGTTCCTGGCTGACAATGATCAATTAGTTAATAGTAATAGTATTATCGTTGTATGTGTTATTATATTTCCTTGAGGATAATGTCCAACTTTTCACAACCTTAACATCACATTTTAAAGATATAATGTACATGTATGTAATATGTTTTAGGATACCTGCCTAAAATATATTGAAGAATTTCCATTGTTCATATATATTGTCATATACGTGTACATGCACCTAGGCAATGGTGATAATGCGTACCTATGATTAAATAAATATTACTTCTGAGTTCATTTTTTTTGCTTTTAATTGAGTAATTAATACACTATGCCAAATATGTTAGCAACTATAAATCTAATGATATACATTTAAGAAAGAAAACCCTAGTCATTTCTTTAGTTAATGTTTAGTGTGTTGTTAACATTTGAAAAAGGTTTCATTTTGCAATGAGAGATGATGCACATGCCCTTTTTAGCTTCAATTTCTGTATGAAATTTGACGTGTTACAAACGTGATTGTACGTCACATCAAAAATCGACATCGATCACATTCGTCACGAAATGTGTTACATATGTGCTCGTAACACGTGTTACGAATGTGATTCGTTACGAATGTGGTCTAACACTACGGATGCCTCTGATCTGGATTTACTACGTTTACAAAGTCGTTAAAAGGCGCAACATACGAAGAAAAGATAGATGTCCAGATAAGATGCATAAATTAACCCTTTCCCTAATGAATATTCATGTAGGAAATAATGACGTCAGTAATATTAATACGATTATTTTCTATAATGGCATATGAACACAGGACATTATCGCTCAGGCAGAAGCTGTATAATTAGATCTATATTACAACGTAAGCAAACAGAGCAGACCCTGGTCAGACGGCTCCTATAGGAGCCGTCTGATCTGGGTCTACTCTGTTTGCAGGTGCGTCGAAAGCGCTTATATAATGGAAAGGGTTAAACTATTTCAAGAATAACTCCTGTATTTCTCCATCAAATGATTCTAAAGAGTGGTCACAGCATAGGATTTGATGGAGAAATTATACGTTAAGTACTGGAGTATACACCATTAATACATGATGCTCTGAAAAGGTTTGAATAACTCTACCATCGATGAGTTGTTATCATTTACTGGCTGGCACATGGAATGATTACGATATTCTTAGCAGTATCTCGTAGTCTTTCGAACTCAACACTGGAAGACCAAGTCAAGTACATAACAAGATGAACGGCGCGAGATGTTGACCTGAATGCTGGTTATAAACGACCATATGCTCTTGACTCTGGGCAATATGTTAGTGTACAAGTACAATTTTTTATGGGATTGACAGAAGGTCGATATGTTCTGATGAGTTAAGGGGCATGCATTCACTTGACAAAAACACAAAACCATAAGACCTGTCTTAAGCAATCGTTGGAAAGAGGTCTAATTTAACCCATTCCCCCATAGGCTATTTTTAGATCCAACCAATTGGAATAAATCTACCGAAAACGAGCATTAACTAGAGAAAAGGAAAGTTCTAGAATTTTGTAGTTTGAAACCATTGTGATAAATAGAGCATTTGCTCCTATAGGAGCAAATGCTCTATTTATCAAAATAGTTTCAACAGGAGATTTTTACAGAGGCGTAGAAAGGCGTATTTATGGAGGAAAGGGTTAAGACAGGTCATAACTTAATGCAGGCCGAAAATAATGCAGAAATCCCTTATAGGATCTTTCTGCATTACTTTACCCTGTATTAGGCAACCACCTGCTTTTTAAGATTCATGGATTCAATCAGTATACGGACGCTTAAGACATGCACTATTGTACTTTCAGAATGCAATGGTCGAATAACAATAGTGATAAGAACCCATAAACTCTTCAATATTTAAGTACGAACTATTGAAATGAATATTTATTAGCTGAAGTTGTATAATGTAACATTTTCAAGGAATTCCTTTTGCTATGACAAATATATATGGCAAAGAGAGCAAACCCTGATCAGACGGCTCCTACAGGAACCGTGGCTGATCTGGGCCTGCTCTCTTTGCAACTGCATGGAAATGCGTTTATATGATGGAAAGGGACGAGATAATGAATAACACAGCGTCTGATCAAGATCAGTAAAACCTCTCCATAACGGCCATTAAACCACATCAATTAATTTGTGTAAAAGAAAGGTGGCTGCTTAAAGGAAGGTGAAAGTAAAACAGAACGCTCCTATAGGAGCGTTCTGTTTTACTTTCACCTTGCTTTAAGCAGTCACCTTCCCTAAATACCAACTAATTAACACAATGTAGTGGCCGTTATAGAGGGTTTTTTATTGTATTTCATATGGACATCCAATGGATAAAATCCTTCTAATGAATATTGATGCAGTCATTATTTCTTACATGAATATTCATAAGTTAAAGGGTCATCCGGTTGACCCTTTCCCTGTTCTACGTTATTCGCAAATTTCAATACCTACTGAATATTCATGGTGGAAATAATTACAACAAAATATGGAAGGTGGAATATTGTAGCCATTTTAGAAAGTAAAGGAACAGATATTTCCACTAGTAAACAGAGCAGACCCTGATCAGACGGCTCCTATAGGAGCCGTCTGATCTGGGTCTACTCTGTTTGCAAATGCGTGAAAACACGTTTTTATGAAGGAAAGGCTTAACAACAGTTACCTTGCCAACAAACAGAAGGCATGCACCTGCTTTTATCATGTAATCTATAAAGCATTGTCCGGTCAGCTATGAAACTGTACCAAAAACAACAACTGACCACATAAGGCAAAAACGTGGTTACCTGATAAGGCGAGTCATACTTTGAACTATGGATCGATGTGAGCAGCACGGAATGCGAGTACTCTATAGCACACTGACCAGCTGTCTGTTTCTGAAAATAAGTGTAGAAAATAGAATTTTCGTCAAAAACATTTATAAAAGTATTTAAATTAACACAACGAAACATTAATAACGTACGGAACGTTCTATCCTGGTATAACATTCATAACGTTCGGCCTGGGTTATGTTTTTTAAAGAAAAACATTTGAAGAAACCTAAGCATTGACATCAGAAGCAGATGATTACTTGCGCAGTCTCTCGCTATGCGCAACTTAACTCGCTTATGCAACCTGATTGGATCCGTATGAGACGCCGAGTTACTCGGCGTATTATCAGAATCCAAGCTGTTTGACACTCGGTCATTAGTTTCTTAACCCTTTCACCGCCGATGTCGCAAAAATGCGCAACGACAAATAGTGCAGTCCCAGATCAGACGCCGCAATCTCTAGCTCTTTATCTGTGGTTTATTCCTTTGAACTTTGTATTTATTTATCTCATTTTCTTACTTCTTACCGAATAGTAATTGGGTTGCAGACGACAATATGAAATTTGGCGCCGAAAGCTTGATAGAATCGGAAGTAGTCAAAATTGCAACGGATCTAAATTTGAGAAGATATTATCAAAGCCAGGGTTACACAAATAATATGCTACTGAGTGACACTTAACCCATTCCCAAATAGGCTAGTTTTAGACCCAACCTATTTGAATAAATCATTTATTAGAGAAAATGTAAATTTTAGAATTGTGTAGTTTAGAAACCATTGTGATACATAGAGCATTTGCTCCTATGGAGCAAATGCTCTATGTATTACAATGGTTTCAAAAAGTGGCTTTTAAAGAGGCGTCAAAATGCGTCAGTAGGAGGGAATGGGTTTATGAAACTTTTCCAATGCCTTTTGAATGACGTTTTCTGACAGTGTATTTGAAATAAATTAACAAAACATAGTAGGGAAATTATTGATAGTAATCTGCAATCGATCCCGTCAAAATGAACATGGAAAATAAAATGGTTTAAATATGTTTTATGTATTTAATGCAGACATGTTTCTTTGTTAGTCTTAACCCTTTCCCTGCTACATGTATGTGTTTATTCCAAATTCCAATACCTACTGAATATTCATGGGCAAAATAAGTATAATGAAATATGAAAAGTGGAACATCGTAGCCATTTTAGAAAGTAAAGAAACAAGATATTTCAAAAATCCACTAGCAAACAGAGAAGACCCTGATCAGACGGCTCCTATAAGAGCCGTCTTATCTGGGTTTATTCTGTTTGCAAATGCATGAAATCACGTTTATATGAAAGGAAGGGTTAATTCTTTCGCAGCTATATGCGAATCGATGACAGACGTTGGACATAATTCGGATTCAGACGAGAAACCGTGTAACATTAAGATCATATACTGTGTATCATCAGTATCATATGCTGTGTAACATCAGTATCATATGCTGTGTAACATCAGGATCATATGCTGTGTAACATCAGGATCATATGCTGTGTAACATCAGGATCATATGCTGTGTAACATCAGTATCATATGCTGTGTAACATCAGTATCATATGCTGTGTAACATCAGGATCATATGCTGTGTAACATCAGGATCATATGCTGATCATATGCTGTGTAACATCAGGATCATATGCTGTGTAACATCAGGATCAATATTTAGTCACCCTGGTCATGATTTTAAAGAGTAAATGAAGAAACATCAACATCTAAATGAGAAACAGATGATATTTTTAGCGGCGGAATTAAGTTGGCGCCGAAATGGTTACTTTAACATGCTATGGGCGGATGAGTGAATACCCATGCAAAAAGTTGGATCGGTGTCTCATCAGGATCCAAACTGTTTGACACTCTGATTGCATGTTGGTAGATGAATTGATTATAGCTTGAATTTTGAAAATGTAGTAGGTGAACAAATGAAAAAAAAAACCTCAACGTCGAAATCAGAGGCAGATGATACTTTTAGCGGCTGAAATAAGTTGGTGCCGAAAGGGTTACATTAAAACAATTGTGTCTCATAGTGCTATCCCTAAATTATTGAAACGTGACAGAACAAACGACTGCATATTGTAAACAACATGTTTGCGAAGAAATTAAATTAACAGTGCAGATCAATGTGTTCCCCTAGGTGGTTTATACTAGATCACATGTTTTCAGTGATAATATGGGACTCTGTAGGACTATAATCTTCCGAGTCCCTATATTTCACACACCTGCGAGGTCTGTAATCAGAGTCATCTTTTCAAATGGGATATATGTATTTGTAAAAAGAAAAATAACAGTAACAAGAGGATCACATATTTCATAGAACTTTCGTACATTCCCCTGGCATGTAGTACAGTAAATACTTCTCTATAACGGCTACTAAATTACTTCAATTATTTTGTGTTAAAAGAAGGTGGCTGCTTAAAGCAAGATGAAAGTAAAACAGAACGCTCCTATAGGAGCGTTCTGTTTTACTTTCACTTTGCTTTAAGCAGCCACCTGCCCTAAATACCAACTAATCAACACAAATTAGTGGTCGTTATAGAGAGGTTTTACTGTATTGGAAAGTATTCATGGCATCCCCGAGTCATCTGATCAGGATCTGCTCTGTTTGCTTATATAACGTTAAGATCTGATTCTAAAGTTTCTTTCATGATCCACCATATTCTATTTATATGTCAATACACTGAATACAGTAAAACATCCCTATAGCGACCCCTTAATGAGGAGAGGTTAATGTTTTTTAAAAACAGGTGGTTGCTTAATGCAGGACGAAAGTAATGGAGAAAGCTCCTGTGGGAGCTTTCTGCATTACTTTCGTCCTGCATTAAGCTACCACCTGCCTCTAAGACCCAGAATTATATCTCATTTTGGTGGTCGCATAAGAAGGGTTTTACTGTATAAATATTTAACTAATTAATATTCACAGTGTCATTGTTTCTTGCATAAATATTCATGGAGTAAAGGGTCAAGTATTCGTTAATGTACATGGGACTACTTTGAATTTCTCCAAAACTGTAAACATCTAAACACTGTAAACATCTAAAACATCTGTAAACATCCTAACTATATAAATATCTAAACACTGTAAACATACAACCTCTGTTAACATCCTGTCGCAGTAAACATCAAAACACTGTAAACACCCAACCACTGTAAACATCCTAACACTGTAAAAACCAACACACTGTAAACGTCAAACTACTGTAAACAGCATTACACTGTAAAGAATAAAACATTCTAAATATCCAGCCACTATAAACATCCTAACACTGTAAACATCAAAACACTGTACATTCTTCAGACATTTATCCTTTACCCAATGAATATATAATTAGGTAAGAATAAAAGAAAATGTGTCCATGGGACACGGATGCCTCCGCGAGCAAACAGGAAGTAGATGAACGACAGACCTGAAAAGAAGGGGAGACACGGTACAACTCACTATGATTAAGCTTCAGACAAAATATAAAATCATTGCAGCTTACATGGGCGAAGAAATCTTTGACGAAAATTTTTGTCATTAAACAATCACCAAAATTCAATCAAAGTGTCGGCAAACAGGAAATAGATGGATGGCAGACCTGAAAAGGGGAGACACGTTACAACTCACTATGATAATGCTTCAAACCAAATATCAAATCATTCCACCTTACACAAGCCAAGAAATCCTTTACAATAATTTCATACGGGCGTACGTATGGACGGACGTACGGACGGGACGGACAAGGGTAAAACTTAATGCCCCCGTCGCCTAAAGGCGGGGGCATAAAAATGGATCCATTGACATTGATTAGCTGATGGTTAACACGGAAATTATCACACATTAAAGAAACTGTAATTGAAATACAATAAAACCCCTCTAATGCGACCACCAAAAAGGGGCATAATTGTGGGTGTCAGGGGCAGGTGGTAGCTTAATGCAGGACCAAAGTTATGCAGAAAGCTCCTACAGGAGCTTTCTGCATTACTTTCGTCCAGCATTAAGCAGCCAACTGCTTATAAAGACAGATATTGTTATCCATTAAGTGGTCGCATTAGAGGGGTTATACTGTATATAAAATTGGTAAACAAAGCAAACCATGATCAGACAACCCCTGTAGGAGCAGTCTTATCTTGGTCTAATCTGTCTGCAAATGCGTTAAAAGGCGTAATTATGACGTAAAGGAAATTCGAATTATAAGCAAGAAAAGTCATGGCAAGTAATTCATGTCTTTTTGTTTGTTTCCCGTTTTACCTCTAGTAAGAGCATTGCAGTTTCTTTTATCTTCATGATCCTTTAGGCATAACAGGATTAATTTAAGATAATCTAACAAACTGAAAAGAGAGCATAGTTTGAACATGTGTTCTAAGAGTGTTGCATTCAGCATTTTATGTTCTTCTTGACAGTTTCTGATTAAATGTAATTGTCTGGAGGATAATAACTTTCGATGCAACACAATGATGCTATTACAGCTCGGTTGCCGAAGGCAATCGTAATCCATATCTCGATGTGACAAAAATAATGTCTGCTCAACAAATTGTGATACAGTTGAACTCGAACTCGGATAACTCGAACTTTGGGATAACTAGAACGAACAGTTCGGTCCATCCAAATCTTAAAACGCAGAATTGCTGTGAAATGTATCGCTACATGTATTTAGAAACACACGTGCTCGCTTAATACTGGTCTTAAGTAATGCTGAAAGCTCCTACCGGAACTTTCAGCATTACTTTAGAACTGTATTAAGCTGTGAACTCTATAGGATCAAATGCTCTTTGTATCACAATGGTTTCACAAAGTGACTTTTACAGAGTCGTAAAAAGTCGTCAATATGAGGGAATGGGTTATATTGACATCAGACGACAGACGAAAGAAGAGGATTGTTTCACTAAAGCCGCTTAAGCATTGAAAAGAATCGGGACCAACTTGTGTTTCGTGAACACCAATTTTCTTATCCGGCTCAAATGAGCCGGAAAATGAAGCTCAATGATCGATCCTGATTTTTTTGGTGAACACGGGTCATCGAACCAAGCTGTTTGCAGATATCATACAGGGATAGTACAGTAAAACCTCACTAATGCGACCACCTAAAAGAGGTATAAGTATGGGTACTAGATGCAGGTGGTACCCTAATGCAGGACAAAAGTAATGCAGAAAGCTCATAGGAGCTTTCTGCATTACTTTGTCCTGCATAAAGAAACCACCTGCATATAAAGACACCCATGTTTATTCATTAACTGGTCGCATTAGAGGGGTTCTACTGTAGTTAATTGACTAACGTACGTATTATGAGCTTTTTTAAAATGTTTCCTTTTTTCAAGAATATTCCATGTTCATTTAACCTTTAGCCCGTGGCCGACGGACCCATGAATACCTTTGCAAACAGTTTGGATCCAGATGGCACGCCAAGTTACGGTGTCCCATCAGGATCAAAACTGTTTGACACCCAGGTTTCTCATTGGTCCACAGCCTCAATATAGATTGGATTTTGTAGTGGGTGAAAAATTAAGTAAATTTTTCAGAAATGTTTCAGGCTTAATGTTAACCCATTACATCATAGGCTATTTTCAGATCCAACCACTTTGAATAAATCTACCGAAAAGGAGCATTAACTAGAGAAAGGGAAAATTTAGAATTATGTAGAATGAAACTATTGTGATAAATAGAGCATTTGCTCCTATATTTATCATAATGATTTCAATAGGCGACTTGTGTAGAGGCGTCAAAAGGCGTCAATATGCGGGAATGGGTTAAATATTTTTTTTAGAATTTCTTACTGGAGACAATATTGCTTTTATATCATACAGATGAAAATGAATTTTAGGATTTAAAACATTGTTAAACTGTTGCATTGGTTCTATTACAATATACATGTCATATTATTCAAACACTGACTGGATCAAATCACGTGCTACCACAAACTAACAAAATCTATCGCTTTGTTATTGCGTTTGAATTCCACTCTGATGACATGAAAACACTAATTTATTAGTTGTACGAATTTTCGTTTGCAATAAAAATACAATGCTCTGTATTAGACGACTCAAATTGTAGTTTTGATTTACAAACCATCATAATGTCGCAAATGATATACAGTAAAACCTCTCTATAATGACCACTAATTTGCGTTAATTAATTGGTATATAGGGCAGGTGGCTGCCTTTAACACATACTACTTGATGTAATTTAGTGGCCGCTATAGAGAGGTTTTACTGTACACATAAAACGTTTAAGTTCAGACCAACTATATATTATTTGTTGCCTAGTCTCTTTTATAGCAGTGGGAGCGTGTTTCCACCGAAGTATGGGGATGATGAAGGTGTCTGGCAAAATGCAATTCGTATAATTTCTAATTCCAGACTGCTGATAATGTGATAAACACATGATTAGCCTGCGTTGCTTACAGAATCAGAATATACTTATCCCATGCACTGCAATTGATCACCACAAGTGATTTCGCTGCCAAATAATGTCGTTCAAAATGTCTCATCTGGTATTATACTCTTTACTGTTCTCCCATTTTCTTTCAAATATATTACTATAGTAACAAATAGTATCACAGTAACAAACAGTTTGGATCCTGATGAGACGCCGAGTGACTCGGCGTCTCATCTGGATCCAAACTGTTTGCATAGATGCGACGTTGAGAGCAAAAAAGTTAGTGCAGATATATAACAATAAACTGCGACGTAACTCTTAAACATACATAAAAGGTTTGATAAGACAGATGAAGATAGAAATTGCAGCATTTAAAGAACTCCGACACGGAATAAACGAGACGGTGCCCTTTCTTAACTCATGATATATAACTGTGAACAAAACCTCTTGGCTTGAAAATAACACTTTACTCCATAATTATAATTTAAACATAACGCCATCATGAACATTAATTAGATTAATTGTTTTAATAGCACATGGAGATAGAAATTATTGGCCATTGCAGGAACTGTAGAATCATATCTATATTATATCATAAGCAAACATAGCAGACCCTGATCAGGAGCCGTCTGATCAAGATATTTTCTGTTTTGAAAATTGAATACTGCTTAAGCCGGTGCTAGGGGGCAAGAGTAGTGTTGTACTTTTAATTGCTACTCATGAACAGACTCGATAAAACCGCGTCTGCACTTTTCTCTTTTGGTATTGCTACTTTTGCTTTCGAAGGTTCACCTGCTTTTAGAATATACAGTAAAACCCCGCTAATGCGACCACTAAAAGAGGTATAGTTCTAGGTGATGGATGCAGGTGTTAGCTTAATGCAGGACAAAAGTAATGCAGAAAGCTCCTAGGAGCTTGCTGCATTAGTTTTGTCCTGCAATAAGCAACCACCTGCTTATAAACACACCAATGTTTATTCATTAAGTGGTCGCATTAGCGGGGTTCTATTGTATTTGTAAATGCGTAAAAAGACGTATTTATGGAGTAAACAGTTAAAGGAAACCGACATGGGTGAAACGAAACGGATGTCCTTCCTTGACTCATAATATATAATTGTGAACAAAACCTCTTGGTCTGAGATTATGTAATAACATTATGGCAAAGGTTCAAACATTGTATACAGTAAAACTTCTCTCTATCGGCCACTAAATTATATCAAGCATTTTGAGTTAAAGGCGGGTGGCTGCTTAAAGCAAGGCGAAAGTAAAACAGAACGCTCCTATTAAAGCAAGGTGAAAGTAAAACAGAACGCTCCTATAGGAGCGTTCTGTTTTACTTTCGCCTTGCTTTAAGCAGCCACCGGTCCTAAATACCAACTAATTAACACATTTTAATGGCCGTCATAGAGAGGTTTAACTGTACACAATTTGAGAGACTTTTGAATCAATTAATCTGAAAAATAAATATGTAAATGTGTTTTATTTTTCGGGCAAAGTGTTAAACAGGTTATCATCGAGAATTAAGATTGTGTCTATGATTATCATGTTAAACATGATATATAGCTACCTATCAAAACTAACACAAACCAGCCCTTCGGTAGTACTTCAAAGAATGGCAGCCCATCCTCATACGATATGAAGAGCTTTGAGAAACTCAAGAACAGCTTGGATGCTCCAGAAATGTTTTGCATGCCTTTTTCTGGCGTCTACATGGGTCTGTTAATAGAACTCATTCCGAATGCAAAGTAGGTAACAGATTTTCTCAATTTGGGGAAAGAAACTTCTAATAGAGACCAAGTTTGATTAAAACGCTTAAAAAGGAACCAAAATGCTTTCTAAATCAGATCCTAATCATTGAAATACATTTTTCCCAAAATTGTCAGAAAAGGCCTGTTTTGGCAGCAAATAATTTCCTTTCCGTGTGCAAACAATGTCGTCTAGTTTCAGGGTAGAATTCTCTAAAATGTACGTGGTGTATCAAACAGACTGGGCCTGATTACATGCTGAGATACTCTGTGTCTCGTATAGGTCCAAACTGTTTCCAATGGCAATCACAGAAACACCCATCGCAGCAAGCTTTCCGACTGCTTCGCCCATGACAGAGTTAAAATATTTATTCTTACTATTAACTTTTAAATGGCTTTAAAGAGGAGGTCCCTACAATGATCGCATTTTTTCAATAATATCATAAAACTTGGTATTTGTTATGCTCTATCATTATTATGAAGGTTCCCAATTTGAACTTATATCGAAAAATGCCCCTGTGATTTTAATAAACCCATTTCATCAATACTGATAATTTTTGTTCTACAACACAATATTATCGGCCATTTCCGTTAAATTCTTCCGCGTTTTGCCGATGATCACCCGATCCCTCCATTGTTTACGTAATAGCTTTCTCGGAAGTGGTCGGAGAATCGCGAATAGGGCGAAAAGTTACGAAACTAAAACCCAACCCGAATAAAACTGAAACATCGGGGAGTAAAACCGGTATCGGCGATATCAAACACATGGATGTTTTGTTATTATAAACGGTAATTGGATGGGGATTTTAGCGATATACTACTTTTCAGCATATAAACAAATGCGTTTTGTATATTTTAAGTGTTTATGAAACGCGTCAAATGTAGGGACATCCCCTTTAAGTAGGAAAGGGGACGAACATTTGGGTATTATTTTCTCGCAATCTGACATATTTCCACAGTCATTCTCCGAAGTGTTAATGGAAAATTACAAAGGACACCCTATTGACTTATTCATGCTCTATGTAAGCTAATCAAATACTTAAAACTATTCTCGTAAAACTAAAACAATCAATAGAGTAAAACCTCTATTACAGTGAAAGTATAAGTGTCTGTCTTTAAAAAAGGGTGGCAGCTTAGCTTAATGCATGGTTATCCAGACAGATCCATTAAGGAGCTTTCTGCATGAGTTGTGCTCCGTCATTAAGCAGCAACTTGCTTTAAATGCTTTCCGTTCTTCTTCAATAAATTAGTTCGGATTAGTGATATTTTACTGTATTTCATACTTCATTATCAGTGTTTTTCATTTAGATAAATCGTTATAAGACGTATGTCATATACGAGTGAACCTTTGGCAGAATTGGTTTCCATTTGTCTTGAAACCAATGTGTAAGCAAGCTAGGTCAATGAAGCATACTTAACTCATTCCATCCTAGACTAGTTTTAGAATCAATCTCTTTCAGTTAATCTAACGAAAGGGAGCATTAGCTACAGAAAAGGAGAATTTTAGAATTCTGGCTCCTATGGAGCAAATGCTCTATTTATCACAATGGTTTCCAAATATGATTTTTTTCAGAGGCGCAAAAATGCGTCAATAGGAGAGAATGAGTTAATGTAATTATTAATCTTGATATCATTAAACCACTTAATAGCCGTTTGGCATGTCTAAATCAAATGATCAAACTAAAGTGAACCGCTGCTTTAATTATTATGTAATATGAGCTTATATCGAGGCACCTTATTTATAGCTCATGGCGAGTAATGTCAGTTTCATTAAACACATCAAAAGCAAATGATATAGTCTGATCGAATACAATGTGGTCCATTCGAGCTCCCAATTCCAAGCTTAATCAAATAATTCAGTGTATGTGTCTTATGTAACAAGATTAATTTAGTATATGGCTAAATTCTACGTGTGGTTCTGCTTTCGTTTTAAATGACATTTCAGACATCATAGCTAGTCTGTATGACTGGCTTGATGAGAGAAATACAATCTCTATATCTATCAGATGTACTTTTAAATTACCCCTTTACGGAACGCATTCTGACGTCTTTTGCAAACAGAGTAGATTCAGATCAGACGGATCAAAACATTTACCCATGTTCATTTGTCATCATAAAGTATCAGTTTATACATATTCATGAACGCATGAATTCTGGGTCCATGCTTATAAAACTTTTAGTTGAGTCTGAGTTCGTTCTCAAGTTTTTGATTGGTCAGATTTGAGCCTCTGGCTCAAATCTGACCAATCAAAAGCTTGAGAACTCAAATCTTACCAATCAAAAGCTTGAGAACGAAACTCAGACTCAACTAAAAGCTTTATAAGAATGGACCCTGGTATACATAGGTACTAAATGTTAAAGTAAAAAGATAACCAGTAACAGATAACCAGTCATCACACCAAATGGTATTTACCCCCCCCCCCACCCCAACCCCCTTTCCGCCTGTACGAACATAGAACATTTCCTTGTATCTCCAAGGAATAAGCCCACCGTAGCCCTCCTCTAGATTACTTCAAAAACAGTTCATTATTGAACAAGTCTAGTTGCCATAAATTATTCTTAGACACTGTGGATCAGGCCATAATACAATTTTACAGAAATGTACCCTTGTCGCTCATCTTTTAAATGTCTTGGAGGTTGGTTCTATTCAGCAAGATGTATAGCGACACCTTAATAAAATAAATTCTCCTGCTTCGATTCCCAAGTCATTTAAAGTAAACATTCCTTTACTAATACTCCTTTAAATTACGTTCATATTATAAAACTGTGCATAGTTGGAACTCCGACATCTCAAACATCAAGGGACCATGCAAATGAAAATTTGTTATAATGACATGTAAAATTACCAACACTTATGCCATTCAAAACCCTCTCACAATATATACCATTCAATACTGAATGGACTCTACCATTGGACTGTGAAGGAATATTCCCTTTTAAATATTCAGCATTAACCCATTACCTCATAAGCTATTTATAGATACAACATCTTTTAATAAATCTACCAAAAAGGAGCAATAACTAGAGAAATGGAATTTTTTAGAATTTTGTAGTTTGAAACCATTGTGATAAATAGAGCATTTGCTCCTATAGGAGCAAATGCCCTATTTATCACAATGATTTCATAAAGTGACTTCTACAGAGTCGTCAAAAGTCGTCAATATGAGGGAATGGGTTAAAATAGTTGATTTTCTCCTTAAGAACTTTATGAATTCGAGTACAGGTCACCTTGCAACAACAAGAGAATACTGCAAGTACGATCAACGTACCCCGCTTGTAACTATTGGTTTAGACATCAAATAAAGCTATGTATAAGATGTGTTAGTGTCAATGTAATGTGCTTAGGATCACAGACCGTACAACGCTTGCATACAGTAACATCCTTACTCCATTGTGGTACAATAAAGTCTGATTGAATTTGGATCTTGTGGAATTTTATATAATTCGATCAAGCTTTGGAGAAAATGTTGACCGGGTACAAAACAGCTTGGATCATGATGAGACGCTCAAATACTCGGATTCTCATCTAGATTCAAGCTGTTTCTAGATGCGAGCTATGTCTCAAATGGTGCGATAAGGTTAATGAAACATTTCCAAGAGATAATTTGAAAATGCGTTTATGTTTCTATTTACTGCAGCAAGGTCACTGAACGTTCGATTTCAATGTTATCCAATTCTATTTCACAATTTAAGAAAATGAAGTCACTTCGAATGTCTGAATTACTTCATTGAGTGTGTTACACTGAAAATCATTCATCTTCTAGACAGTTGTTATTACATGCCGTTTTCAGGAGGCCATTGCCTTTCAATCCACAGAAGAAATGATATCTCGTTTTTGCTGCAACAGCCCCGTATAATTATTACTGTTTTACGAGACGATGACAATAATTGTATTGCACATCAATACATAATACTCAAGCTAGTAGCAACATGATTGCGTTATGTTCTCTAGACCTGACAACATCACTTGGTAATACAATTTGTGTCTTTTCTGTAATGCTTTGAACGTCTATGGTTTTTAATCCTAATCTTACTGTGAAATAAAATACAGTAAAACCTCTCTATAAAGGTAGGTGGCCGCTTAAAGCAAGGTGAAAGTATAACTAAAACAGAACGCTCCTATAGGAGCGTTCTGTTTTACTTTCACATTGCTTTAAGCAGCCACCTGCCCGAAATACCAACTAATTAACACAATTTAGTGGCAGTTATAGGTTTTACTGTAATGTCTGCTTAATTTAAACAATATCCTATTCAACAAGCTTTTGGGAAACTGCTGACCAAGTGTCGAACAGAGGTGTGCCTGGGCATACGCACAAATGCATGTGCATACATGATGTTGAAAATGTTAAAACTTTAAAATAATGTAACAGCATAAAAAACTGATGCCACACCAGAGTAAGTTCAATTTTCTGTAGTAGGCCTTTGATTATTTAACCTTTAGCCTGCGATGGGCGGATGAGTGAATACCTATGCAAACAGTTTGGATCCAGACGTCTCATCAGGATCCAAACTGTTTGACACACTGATTGCATTTTGGTAGACAAATTAATTACAGATTGAATTTTGAAAATGCAGTATGTGAAAGATTCTGTAAGAATAATTTGCTCAGCAGTCTAAAGGTTAATAATTATTCCATCACTGATTACATTACATTTTTAATTTATAATTAGTCCTGTCCCCCTGGAAACCAAGTGTTTACACGAATCAAACTGGTTTGAAGTATTTAGTAGAGGGTCCCCTATGGAATCTGTCAAATCATGTTAAAATATGTCTAGTGATTTAAAAGAAGATAATTTTTTAAAACATTTCATTACACTAGTAGCCACATACATTTAAAACCAATTGCATTGCCCTGGCATCCACGATTGTAACCTGATCCAAATGGCTTGGTCATTTGCGGTAGGGGGTAACCTAAAAATCATTCCGGCAAAATCATATTGAAATCGGCACAGTGGTTTCAGACGTACGATGATTTTAAATTAGCCCCCACAGTCATACAAGGAAACTTAGACCCGTCCCTGGTTTGAGCAAATTTGGCAGAGGGTTATCTTAGCTACCATTCCACCTAAACTACATTGAAATCGACCCGTGGTTTCAAGGTGGCCATGTTTTGTATATAAGCATACCGGTATAAGAATCATTCCTGCAAACTTATATTGAATTCTCCATATTGGTTTTATAGGAGAATATTTCTGAAATTTCCACAATATAGTTATTGTAAAGAAAATTAGACCCTTCCCTCTGCTTAGTGATTTAATATGATAAGAATTTTGATACTTCCACTGCAGCAATGAAAAGAAACTTGCCACAATTACAGTGAAACATTCCCAGTGGTTCCAAGGAAATAATTACCTTTAAAGTTCCACTATTGCTATTCATGGTCAGTTAACCATTCCGCTAGCGACTATGCCTTTTAAACAAATCAAAATGGTTTGAACAGCGTCGGTAGGGGGAAACCTAAGGTTCATTTCTGCTAAGCCAGATTGAAATCGACCAAGAGGAAAAATATCACGAATTTCAATTCTTAAGAAAAACAATAGAGGACATCACAATGACTATTTCTGTGAACTTTGATCACACTTTACCCATATGTTTTAGAAGAGTCGTTAAATTTGCCGTGGACAGCAGACGACACATGGCGATAAACATATTAAAAGTACAATGTACTATCAAATTAGTTTGATTAGTTTGATACACATGTACTGTAAGAAAATGAAATTTAACATATGTAGCTCTTCCGGCACGTTTCAGTACTTTCTGTCTTTGTCATACGGTTACGTTTTAAACATAAAGTTAGAGAAGTTTTGAGCGGATGAGACTTTACTGTTAACCCTTCGCTTGCTATTCACGTCAATATACCTACCTGTAAATAGTGAAGACCCAGATGAGACAGTTCCTGCAGGAGCTGTCTCATCAGGGTCTGCACTATTTACAAGTTGATTGTGCAACCAGTGCACTCCACAGCAGTAATTGCACAGCGAAATACTTGTACACCGTGAAGATATATGTAATTATACAACATGGCATGGGTAAAGAAGAAGAAATGTATTTTAAAATTCAGCAAGCAAAGGGTTAAGACTAAATATTAAAACAAAATGTGTATGTTAAAACCATTATATATAACCATGCCAATGCCACATTGATAGACATTCCTTTCTGTATATCAGTCGTATGTGCTCTGTGCAGGCCCTTAGTAAACGTCGTCTCTATACCATACACATCGATGCATGATCTATTACGAAATGTACCTAGAACAGAAATGTATATCTAATTAAAAAAATGCTTTTGCATGTAAATGTTTATATTGATTTTGTTTTCAATTAATCATTTTCACATCTAATAGCGTATATTATTAATGTTTGAATAGTTGTAATTAGCCTTTGTCTATTCGGAGATAGTGGAAGTATTCGACTCCAATCTATACACGAGTTTAAAGGGATAGGCAGGGAACCATAAATGTACCAGTCACCGACATGACAGTTTGCTGCACTGAGACGTGATCAACATTCAGCCGATTCTGATGATAGATGATAATGTTACAGTCCTTACCAAACCCCACTTTTCCGAAGAAGCAACTGATCTGGGTATACACGTTCCACATTAGTCATGCACGCCCCGCTTTCTCTGAGACTGTTTGAAAAGATTGCCAGCACTTGAAATAATGGACCGTCTACTTCAAGAACACTCCCATACTTTCAATGTTTAAATGTCAGCTTCTATGATTTATTGTTTTCCAACTTTTCCGCATGTACACAAATCTAAAACACCATCAACATACAGTGCTCCCTCCCTACAACGGCCCTCTCAATAACGATTCCCTCCTTACAACAACGCATGTCACTGTTTCCGAAACAACAAGGCTCCAGAAACAACCTTTTCCATCGTATTTTCTTTATGCCTCCATCAAACCATATATTGTGACCACTCTTTAGAATCGTCACTTTGTGACGATTCTAAAGAGTGGTCACAACATAGGGTTTGATTGAGGCCTAACGGTTTTAGTTCTCGAAATACACCTTATCTGGGGAGTTGCAAACAAGCTAATTATGTTTGATTTTCCCTCCCTATAACAACTCCCTCTGAACAACACATACAATCTTCGTATCCCAAAGGGTGTCGTTGTAGAGAGGGAGCACTGTAGTGAAAACAATTTTCATCACAAGATAAAGGGCTAAAAGTCGTAAACCAAGGATATAGCCGAATGCTGACCATTCAAAATTGCTGAGGCAAATATGTGAGTTTTTACTAATTTGTTCACGATATACATCCAGACTAATCAAATATTCGCAATAACAAATTTCTGAAGAAGATCTGGGGATTATGTCTGTATAATTCAGAAACTGTCTGTCTCTATATAGATAAAATTACGACACCCGTCTTGTCTATAGGATCTGTATACGTTTATCTCTGACACTGCAATTGATCAAATCAAATGCACCATTGGAGATATATAGCCAGTAGTGAATACAATGCATTTCTCGTACAGACATTATCAAGAAGGCATTTGATTGTCGGCAAAAGATAATAAACAACCTTCACAGGAAGTGTTACATGGATGACTCTCAATAATATCTCCTTGGTCGAACGGTTAACAATTTTAACATGTAAATGATGATGCAGTTAAACGATAATTCCAAATATTAGTAAAGAAAAATTAAGACCCTTTAAGCAGGTGGCTGCTTAATGCAGGATGGAAGTCTGAATACAAGGTGAAAGTCATGCAGAAAGCTCCTCTAGGAGCTTTCTGCATGACTTTCATCTTGTATTCAGCTGCAACCTGTCTTACATATCGATAATAATACGTATTTCAGTACATCGAAACAAAATTACCGTTAACTCTTTGAAACAGCCACTGAATAAATAGGTACAATGCCAATAGCACATGTGATTGCTTAATGCAGAACACAAGAAGTGCAAAAAGCTCCCTTAGGGAGCTCTTTGCTCTTCTTGTGTTCTGCATTAAGCGATCACCTGTTGGTACTAGTTTAAAACGGGCCAAATGGTTCCTTTCATATTTGCAAACTCGTTATACCAGCACAATGTCTGGAAACAAACACATCCGTTGTAATGAGGAATCACTGTATATATTTATCTCTGACACTGCAATTGATCAAAGCAAATGAACCTTTGCAGATATACATCTAGTAGTTCAGTACAATGTATTTCATGTGCAGACATTATCAAGAAAACATTTGATTGCCGGCAAAAGATAATAAAGTAATTTTAACAGGAAGTGTTACATGAATGTCACCCATTAATGTCTACATGGTCGATTTGTTTAGTACGTTAACTATAATAACATGGTAAACATAGATGCAGTAAAACTTCGGTAATTCCAAATATATATTAGTAAGACAAATTAAGACCCTTTAGGCAGGTGCCCCAGGCTATTTAATGCAGGATGGAAGTTGCAGAGGAGCATTCTGAATGACGTTCATCCTGCATTAAGCTGCCACCTGTCTTACAGAGCGATAATAATACGAGGTTTTGGATACCTGAGGTTTTGCATGTGCGATTTTATGAAATTTATGTAACTGTTCTGTAGCTTTATTAAGTAAACACGAAAACGGAAGCCACACACATCCTCTTCTACATCATATAATCTCTTTCTCGTCTCTTCAAAAAAAGTAGACACTGATTACGAAATGTCTGGTCTGGATCTGTTCTGTTTGCTAAATATGGAAATATATATCTGATTCTACAGTTTCTACCATGGCAAAACATTCAATTGTTCATCTGCAATTATAACATTTTAGTAAATATAACATTCGTAAAGTAATTATTTCTTACATGTCTTCATGCATTATCGTTATAAAATAAAGGAATATTTTCTGTCACAGACATAGGTGAAATTCGACACAAATCGCGTCGTGTTTCATAGTTTCTATACAGTAAAACCTCTCTATAACAGCCACTAGATTACATCAAGTATTTTGTGTTAAAAGCAGGTGGCTGCTTCAAACAAGATGAAACTAAAACAGAACGCTCCTATAGGAGCGTTCTGTTTTACTTTCACCTTGCTTGAAGCAACCACCTGCCCTAAATACCAACTAATTAACACAAATTAGTGGTCGTTATAGAGAGGTTTTACTGAATCTACAGTTTCAATTTCCGTATGAAGATGAGACGTTGAGTGGAGATTCACATAAGCTACCATAAAGTGCTCTCTCTATACCTTAATATATTGAAATGGGTTACGTTGTGTAGATTCTATATGTATCACACAGATTGAATGTATTTAGGGAGACTGGTTATAGTTATTGGCTTTATGGTACAAGAGAATCGGTATAGTAGAACTGATGGATTCTTCCCCCCCCCCCCCCCAAAAAAAAAAAAAAAAAAAAAAACCAAACAAACCCCAAACAAACAAACAAAACAAATGCTAGTTGCAAAAGGGCTTTTTATATATACAACAAAATATCAAAGGGCAGTAACTCCTAAATTATGCAAAAGAGTGATAATTCTTGTGGACTGCACTTTTCTTCATCGGGATCTAACTGCCTATGAATGAAAAATAACAAAGGGCAGCAACTCCTGAATTATGCAAAAGACAGTGATGGTTCCTGTGCACCGCACTTCTACTCATCGAGATCAATCTACCTATGAAGTTTCATGTTGATATCTATTTCAGTGTTTGTGGTATGCTCCGGACAAAGTTATGACGGACGGACAAACGGACGGACGGACAAAGCGGCGACTATATGCTCTACCTATGGGTAGCATAAAAATACACACACGCGCACAGGCGCACACGCACACATTTACATACACAATCAGTACATCCAAAAGGAGAACAGACTACGATAAACAAACAACAGGGTGATGAGTGTCGCTATAAAACGGTCAGTTGGAAAACTACAACTCGAGGTTTAACCCATGAGGATCGCGTCCAGTCACACTTAGTCCATCTTCTCCCAATAGACGAAAAGTGTAAAGTTAGTAGGTTCGGCCTATTCCGATGAACTGGATGAGTGAGAGTAAGACTTAAAGTAAACTTTAGTGAGCTTTCATTTTGTCTCCACAAACCCATTACACCAAGAGGCCCAGATACGAAGAGCAAATTAAAACATTTTCAAGAATAACTTATTTATTTATCCACCAAACCCTATGTTGTGATTACTCTTTAGCATGGTTTCGGCCGTCTCTTCGCGACCATTCTAAATAATGAACACAACATGGGGTTTGGTGGAAAAATGACGATTTTATTATCTGAGCAATGTATTAATTATTTCCTTTGTACCTTCTTCTGGTCGACTGTTTGTCTTACTGATTAATTATTTCCTTTGTACCTTCTTCTGGTCGACTGTTTGTCTTACTGATTAATTATTTCCTTTGTACCTTCTTCTGGTCGACTGGTTGTCTTACTGATCTGAAGCCATTCATACGTAAACCAACGTCACTGATAATAGCGTTAACGTATTAATCTATGCAATAACGTAATCATCAATCTAAATTAGATTATTTCTTATATTGACGTACATGTATATACAAACAAAATGGACATGGTAGACACTGTACAATCAGTGTATCGGAACTTAACAAGCTATGAATACAGTAAACTCCCTCTAAAGCGGACGTTTAATTTAGTATAAATATCGGTCTTGGAGACAGGTGGAAACTTGATGCAGGTCGAACTCATATAAAGCTACTCTAGTTTTCTGTATGACTTTCACCCTGCATTAACCCATTCCCTCATATTGACGACTTTTGACGACTCTGTAAAAGTCACTTTGTGAAACCATTGTGATAAATAGAGCATTTGCTCCTATAGAAGCAAATGCTCTATTTATCACAATGGTTTCAAACTACAAAATTCTAAATGTTTCCTTTTCTCCAGTTAATGCTCCTTTTCTGTAGATTTATTCAAAGAGATTGTATCTAAAAATAGCCTATGAGGTAATGGGTTAAGCAGCCACCTGCCTAAAAGTATTTCAGTTCGTATGCCTCGTTTCCTATCCATTGAGTGAAGGGTTAAAGACAAAACACAACATATCAAATGGTTTGTAAGGCTTATTTCAGTAGTCACGTGTTTTATTGTACATTGTAAGTCAGGCAATATGTTCTGACATTTCGAAATGTTTCATCCAATGGTTTCCATATTTGATCAGTTGACTTGTTTTATGAGAATGTCTTTAGGTATTTTATTGCATCAGACTTGCTCATCTATAATTGTTTCCGTGCGGAAGCTCTTTCTCCCTATTTAGTCATACATTTTATTGACTGGCTACAAATCAACGCTATTGACCCCCCCCCCCCCCCCCCGAATATAAATAACTTTTCACGCATCTACAAACTGAGTAGGAGCCGCCTGATCAAAGTTTGCTTGTAAAGTCATAACAGATCTGACTCTATAGTGTCTACCAATACCACAATTCCATGTGTATATACAGCTAATACATAAGATCCAGGACTATTCAACTAGGAACGGTTAGTGGGATATAAATAAACCTTACGGAATGAAATAAAATGTAACAATCAAGTGCATATTTTAATTTTTCAAGATAAAACTCAGCTATAGAAGCTAGTTCATATGTTCGGACAATTTATAAGTTAACGAATAATATGTCACATGTTTACAATACATACAGTGGAACCTCGATTTCTCGAACTCGGTTAATCCTTCTCTTGCTGAATTTTAAAATACATTTCTCCTTCTTTACCCACGCCCTGTTGTATAATTACATACATCTTCACTGTGTACAAGTATTTCGCTGTGCAATCACTGCTGTAGAGTGCACTGGTTGCACAATCAATTTGTAAATAGTGCAGACCCTGATGCGACAGCTCCTGCAGGAGCTGTCTCATCTGGGTATTCACGATTTACAGGTAGGTATATTGACGTGAATAGCAAGCGAAGTGTTAAATCGAACTTCGATTTAACTTGAATTAGAAATATCCAGTCCCTTCCAAATTTGTAACAAAAGTACCTAGTTACAGTCTAATTTCAGTCCGAAGGTCCCCGGAGCCCTTTCGGCCAAGCCACCACCACACATAAGAAGTGTTGTAAACTCAACACTGCACATACATGTATCTATAAAACATGCGACAGTTTGATGTAGGTCTCAAGTAATTCTGAATACTCCTACAGGAGCTTTCAACATTGCTTTAGACTTATATTAAGCTATCGCATCGAGACAAATTCCAAATTAGAATAAGCTAACTCGAATTCTCTTTATCTCGAAGTAACTCGTATGGTTCCTTAAATATCGCGGTTCCACTGTGTATCCAATTTACGTGTGGCGACATGCACAAGTCGAGGTTTTAGATAAGAGTTCATTAAATTACAGCATAACCTCTCTTAACCGGAATTCTAGTAGATAATAATTTAGATACTTTTAGGCAGGTGGCTGCTTAATGCAGGGTGAAAGTCATGCAGAAAGCTCCTCCAGGAGCTTTCTGCATGACTTTCACCCTGCATTAAGCTGCCACCTGTCTCCAAGACCGATATTCATACTAAATTTAACTGCCGGTTAAGAGAGGTTTTACTGTATTGTTCAATACCGCTAAGGCTACTAGCGAAACATACACATCAAACGGTAATTTGAAGATAGCATTCTACCAAACGGGTGTTGGTCTGTCTACGAACGAATCATTTCTAAACGGCCGAATACGTCTGAAATGCAATTTGGAAATAGGGGCATAGAGCCAATGAAAGATGGGCAGATAAGGATGATTTAATGATAGTTACTGAGTGTTGTTTTTTCCTTAACCGTTTCACTGTTCAATATTCATGTACGAAATAATGACATCGCGAATATTTATTACCGCAAATTTTATTATGGTATACGTACGCAGGTATTTTTTATAGAAGTGGTAGTCAGAGTCAGGTCCGTTTTAATGTTATACGTAAACAGAGCAAACTCTGACTCTTTTGTTGCAGTAATTAACCCTTTCGGTGCCAAATTTCTAATTGTAGTCTGCATCCAATTTTGTTAAATCATTCGGTAAACTACGGAAATAAGATAAGTAAATGCAAATTTCGAAGGAATAGCGCACTATTTTCGTGGTGCATTTTTGCGACATTGGCGATGAAAGGTTTAAAAAGGAACTGCTTGACCATAGGGTGTTTTCACGTCAGTTCTTTGCTTGGGGGATCTGTTTATAGAATGAACTCAAAATTATCATCAACGTCATTTCGGCTCCACAGGAGAGGAAAGAGTATTTCAGGATGAACATTGGGGGACCCATGCTAAATTGCTATATAATCTAGTACCACTTTCTGCGGAGAGAATTTGTTTTCGTTTGTCTGTGGTGTTTATCAGTCAATTTTAAATTACCTCGCTTTCCAACGAATGCCCGAGAGACAGAAACAGTAGTTTGACGACGGAAGAGAGGCGGAGGTAGCTCACGACTATTTAACCTTTTCCCTTATGTTAGCGCATTTTGACGCATCTGCAAACAGAGTAGACCCAGATCAGACGGCTCCTATAGGAGCCGTCTGATCAGGGTCTGCTCTGTTTGCTTATGGTGTAATATAGATCTGATTCTACAGTTTCTGCCTGACGCAAAATGTCCTGTGTTCATATGCCATTATAAAAATAATATTCTTACTATTATGAATGACGTCATTATTTCCTACATTAAAATTCATCAGGGAAATGATTTATGATCTACCAATGTCGAATATGTGATAACCTATGTGAAACAGTTTGGATCCAGGCGAAACGCCGAGTAACTTCCGCCAGAATCATTCCTGTGTGATACTGAGGAATGAAAGGGTATGGGAAATAATAATTGAGGTAACAATTATAAATCAAAACTGTAGCAGACGACAATTCTTGCAGACGAAAATGTGTTTAAACGAAATAATAAGTTATTGATTTCAAAGACAGTACAACACCTTGGTTATATAGTGCTTCTTAGCACAAGAAAGTCTTGCTAAGAGTGTTGACGGGTTATAACCCCGATTCTTCGATCAGAAATCTACCGCGGTCTTGTTAAACCCTTCCCTGATGAATATTCATATAGGAAATAATGACGTCATATATATTAATAAGATTACTTTTTATAATGGCTTATTAAGACAGAACATTTTGGCTCAGGCAGAAGCTGTAGACTCAGATCTATATTACACCACAAGCAAACAGAGCAGACTCTGATCAGGCGGCTCCTATACATGTAGAAGCCGTCTGATCTGGGTCTACTCTGTTTACAGATGCGTCAAAATGCGCTTACAAAAGAAAAGGGGGTAAACTTCTATTTTATTAATATGTCCATGTAAAGCGAATTACTGCGGGAATACTAATTGGCCGAAGTTTTATAATTGCATTATGAAGGTGGGACTGTTTTACCATTGCACAATCTGCAGAATCATATCTATATTAGTCCCCAACGGAGCAAATGCTCTTTTTATGACAATGGTTTCAGAAAGTGACTTTTACAGAGTCGTCAAAAGTCGTCAATATGAGGGAATGGGTTAAGCGAGACGACTTCTTTCAACGTGTCTGTAAAATTGGTGTTTCTAATATTTTCTATGAAACAATCTCTTATCCTTACTACTTAAAAGGTGAACTGTGAGTTGTGAGAAAATCATAAACTTTGTGGACATCTAGTATCAATCTGTAAAGTATTGTCAGTCACCACATTTGCAAAACATAGGCAAATGCAGCGATCGGCTTGACCAGAGAACAAGAACCCATTTCAAACGGGCATGTGTATAAGTCTATGCTCATTACATTCGAACTCTTGTGTCAGATTTAATACTGACTATAACGCATAGCACTCTGAATGCTGAATTTAAAAGTTGGGATTGTACACATTATTGTATAATGATAAAATTCATTCAATATGAAAGGGGTTATTTGCAAAAGGGGTTTGAATGAAAAAAGAATGTGTATACTCTGATCAGAAGGGTCCTCTAGAAACCCATTGATATATGTCTAGACTATTTGTGAATGTCACTTACCTCCATTTTCTACATCCAAGGGGTTCCAACTGAACCATTACTTACAGTTGAACTTCGATAACTCGAACTTGAAGGGACCATACAAATTAGTCGAGATAACAGAAGTCCGAGTCATCCGATTATACTTTAGACCTGTATTAAGCTGTGACATGTGTTTCCAGATATCTATAACGATACATTTTAGAGCAATTATGTATTGTAAGATTTTGGAAGGACCGAACTTTTAGTTCAACTGTATGTCTAAACTGTGAATGGCAGTTACTTCCATTTTCTACATTCAAGGGGTTACAACTGAAACATTACTTACATAGTTGCTTGCGTGGCGACCGTAAAAAGTCGCACGTACTTCATTCTCAGTGTTGTTAAATGTTCTTGTCCTTTGGGATCATTAGTTTTGATGTTATTAGTTTTACAAATTGAATACCGCTTAAGCCTGTGCTAAGGACGTGAGTAGTGTTGCACTTATAAGTACTACTCATCAACAGACTCAATGAAACCGAGTCTGCAATTTTCTCTTTTCGCATTGCTACTTTTGCCTTCGAATGATCTCCCACTTTCAGACCATATTACACAAACCAAATCAAACTACACCGAAAGGTTTTCGTTGCACTGCCTCGCAACAAAATGCTTTGGTAAACCATAAGATCATGTAAATGCATGCAAAGGGAATTTTATTCAAAAACAGTGCAGATATTGTTGAAATGGATCCTCCAGTTACCGTCTGATATAGGTCTACACGGTTTTTAACCCTTCGCTTGCTATTCACGCCAATATACCTACCTGTAAATAGTGAATACCCAGATGAGACAGCTCCTGCAGGAGCTGTCTCACCTGGATCTGCACTATTTACAAGTTGATTGTGCAACCAGTGCACTCCGCAGCAGTGCTTTCACAGCGAAATACTTGTACACAGTGAAGATATATATGTAAATATACAACAGGGCATGGGTAAAGAAGGAGAAGTGTATCTTAGAATTCAGCAAGAGAAGGGTTAAATGCCAGTTTCCCACATTCAAATGATTACAATTGGAACCTTACCCATACAATATATCAACGATGTTGAAAGGTTAAAGTTTAATGCACATACTCTTTTTCAAAAAGGACCTGCATAAATCAGAAAATGGTGAAAATAGTTTCAGAAATAAATTATGTTATCATTAAAACATTCAATTGTCGTTTTGGCACATTTAACTGGAATGGCCAAGCTCAATAGAACAACCTTGCTAGATTTCATGCAATATGATCTTAAATTGAATCAGTCCATGTGTAGGCCTTGACAATTAATGTCAATTTCAACTCCAAAATGTCATAATTTTGTTGCATGCGACTTGATCAAAGCGACGTCACTTTCCTAACCAAATCAATGAACATGTTGTCAGTTACTCCATCATAGTCTTTACAAACCCGATATTATTAAACTCCCAGGTTATTGAAGACGTTCACCTATTCAATCAAATGATATTTGCTTGGCAGGATAAGGTTTAACCGTTACCGATAAATATAACTAGTACAGTTGAACTTCGATATCTCAAACTCGGATAACTCGAACTTCGGTGGATAACTCGAACTAAAAGTTCGGTCCTTCAAAATTTACAATACACAATTATTCTGAAATGTATCACAACACATATCTAAAAACACATGTGACTGCTTAATGCAGGTCTAAAGTAATGCTGAAAGCCCCTGCAGGAGCTTTCAGTATTATTTTAGACCTGCATTAAGCTGTGAACGTGAGATATTGGTCAGAATATAAATAGAGGACTCGAACCTCTGTTATCTCGAACTAATTTGTATGGTCCCTTGAAGTTCGAGTTATCGAAGTTCAACTGTATATACATACTGAAGTAGTTTGAAAAACAACAACATAGTTTGAGTCAGTGTAGTAGTTTACTTTCTTCCTTCGTCAAGCAACAACCTACTTTTGCCGACACCCCTGCTAAATCGTTCAGTTCCTGATGGATACAGTTTGGTCTGCTCCAAGTTTTAGAGTGGGCGCTTGATGAATTTCTTTATAAAACAATAAACAGAGTCTCAAACGGGTTGCATATGATATCAAAGGCCCATCTTCATGGCCATGAAGGGGTTGATAAAAAAATTGTTGTCGCTTTAGAGGTAATTTACCATATAACCGTACTAATTCCCTGGTGTAATGCTAAGGTATAGTCCATTTCTTTGATTGTGATTTGCAGTGAAAACGTATGTTTTTATTGTGTGAAGAACTTATGATATGCAGTAAAGCATTTATATATCGGCCAGTAAAATCTGGTTTTTAAGCCGGGATGTAGCTTAACGAATGATGGAAATAAATCAGTAAACTAATGTCATTCAAATACCTCTTTTAACACATTTACAAACAGAGCAGACTCGCGTAAGACAATCCCATACATGATCAATCTTATCAAAGTCTGCTTTGTTTCATGTTTATGGACCTACTATATATAAGGTATCTGACGTAAATATCAAAGTTAACAAACCCTTTACTACATCTGGCATCATCCCATACACTTGACATAGACACACGGTTTAGACCGAGACCTGTATCCAAGCTTATAAAACTTTTAGTTGAGTCTGGGTTCATTCTAAAGTTTTTGATTGGTCAGATTTGAGCCTTTGGCTCCAATCTGCCCAATCAAAAGCTTGAGAATTCAAATCTGACCTATCAAAACCTTGAGAACGAACTCAGACTCAACTAAAAAGTTTTATAAGCATGGACCCTGAGGATCCAGGTGTGCAGTATTTACTAAACAATTCGATAGCAATGGTCTACACGCGCACCAGAACATATTTTGCTAAGCCGTCCTTTCAAGATAAAATACACAGGTTCAAAACCTCAATTAGGACTATCGTTCTGTAAATGAAATGGCGGTAAGTCGTTTCTCCCCATTAGCCTACAGTAAAACTTTTAGCATATAATAATTTAGACCCTTTAAGATAGGTAACTGCTTAATGCAGGGCGAAAGTCGTGCAGAACGCTCCCAAAGGAGCTTTCCGAGTAGTGTTGCACTTTAACAATTGTTGAGCTCATAAGCAGACTCAATAAAACCGAATCTGCAATTTTCTCTTTTCACATTGCTACATTTGCTTTCGAAGGATCTCCTACTTTTAGAATATACTTATGTATTGTCCTGTTTTATTAACCTGTCAACATTTAAATAATTATACGCTTGCTGAATACGCCATAAATACAAAATGTAGCTTCGGTTGATATCGATTGTTTCCGCTAATAAAAGCTTTCCTACTTGGCTTATTCGAGTATTGTCCTGTTTTATTGACCAGTCAAAATGTGAATATTCCTACGTCACTGAAAGGATATATTTAGCTTGGGTAAACCTGTGTTTCATACGTTTTTCACGAGATTCACAATAAATGTACAAGTACTCGAATAAGCCAAGTGGGACAGCTTTTATTAGCGGAAACAATCGATATCAACCGAAGCAATTTATGGCGAGTTCAGCAAGCGTATAATTATTTAAATTTTGACAGGTTAATAAAACAGGTCAATACATGTATATTTATTGTTAATCTCGTGAAAACCGTTTGAAACACAGGTTTACCGAAGCTAAATATATCATTTCAGTGACGTAGGAATATTCACATTTTGACAGGTCAATAAAACAGGACAATACTTCACAACAGCACGTGTTAAGTGCTTTAGTGACAGCCGTACTTTATTCTCAGTGTCGTTATATTTTCGGGGTCATCAGTTTCAATGCTTTTAGTTATGAAAATGAATACCGCTTAAGCCGATGCTAGTGTACGTGAGTTGTGTTGCACTTTTAATAACTGCCCATGAACAGACTAAATAAATGAAAAAGTAGTAAGGTCAAGCAGGCAAAGCCACCTACAAGACGCAACCACCACCAAAACATCGATAGATAGCATGTCACACACACAACAACAACACATCCAAAAACACTCACGCACATACACGAGATGAATCCGGTAAAACCGAATCTACCATGTTCTCTTTTCACATTGTTACTTTTGCTTTCAAAGGATCTCCTACTTTCATAATTTCAACCTAAATCAAGCTGCCATTTGTCTTGAAGATAGATAATACAGTAAAACCTCTCTATAACGGCCATTGAATTATGTTAATTAGTTGGTATTTAAAACAGAACGCTCCTATAGGAGCGTTCTGTTTTACTTTCACCCTGCTTTAAAGCAGCAACCTGCCTTTAACACAAACTACTTTATTAAGTAATTTAGTGCCCGTTATAGAGAGGTTTTACTGTAACAGATAATTGAGCTTTTACTGCATATAAAAGGTACCCCAGGTATCCCATGCCTCATCTGAATACAAAGTGTTTGCAAAGACATTCACCAATTCGCCGTTATAATGCTAAATGTTAAATTAATTACAGAGCTGTACGTGTTTTCCGTATCACACCATATGCTTCTTTCACCTTCTGTTAAGTTTTAACACTTCAGCAGCGAAACTGTGATGACTTTTGCAAACAATTGGGAATCAGATGAGAAGCAGTTTGTCATTCTGATCTCTTTTCCGGCACGTTATGTAAGAAAATATCTACTTTTATCCACAAGGCAGGCGATAAACAATATTTGCAGACAATAATTGATCGGAATGTTAAAGATTTACTCCATGCATACGCCTTTGAAAACAGAGTAGAGCAATGCCAGGCGGCTCCGTATGCTCTGCTTGGAAATAAACTGATCTACATGTATATCTGATTATACAGTTTCTGTCATGGCTAAACACTCATTTGTCCATATGCCAATATTAAAATCGATATAATCAATATTTATAGAATGCAATATGTCTTACCTGATTACGTATGAAGTACAGGGTAACATCATTACCTCAAACTACGTGTATATTACAGTAAAACATCTCTATAACGGCCACTAAAGTACATAAAGTATTTTGTGTTAAAAGCAGGTGGCTGCTTAAAGCAAGGTGAAAGTAAAACAGAACGCTCCTATAGGAGCGTTCTGTTTTACTTTCACCTTGCTTTAAGCTGCCACCTACCCTAAATACCAACTAATTAACACAGTGTAGTTTTTTAACTTAAATGTTTGAAGTCCTGGTAAATGGTAACCATCAGACAGTTACCAATGAACCACTACATTATGTATAAAATGGTAACCCTCAGACAGTTACTAATCAACCACCACAAAATGACCATTCGCCCTTCAGAGTTGAACACAGAGACTGGCCGGTTGTCAGTATTCTTAGGATGGGCTTATAGATTATTTAACTTTATTGTGACTACTTAAATACTACCCGTGAAATGCTCACAATTATGTTGCCCACATCATGTTGAAGTCTCCCACATTTGCCATATGAATCCTTCATCCTAATATTTCACTTTTATTTGGATAAATCGAACCATAAACATCTCATTTATCTGTATTTTCTTTTTTTTTATCCATTGTTTTTCTTTGGTATATAATAACAGATTAATTGAAAATTCAACTTTATAGGGCGTATTTTAACGCCATGAACCCTTGTTGAACCCTTTGCCCTAAGAAATAATGACGTCATGAATATTAATTAGATTATCATTATTCTTTTCTGATTGCACATGAATGCTGGAATTTTTTACCATGGCAGAAACTGTAGAATCATATCTATACTATACCACCATAAGCAAACATGGCAGACCCTGATCAGACAGCTTCTGAAGGCGTAGAAATGCGAATTTGTGGAGCAAAGGATTGAGTAACTATAAGTAACGTGTATTTTAAGCTTTAAGAAATACACGTTACAAAAATATCCCATATCCCATAGTGACTATTCAGTTCTCCTTCAGACGAGGATATAAACTTTCCAAGTATTGTCTTATATATATATTTATTGGTTAGGGAATTCAAAACCAGAGGCGAAAAATAAAAGTACTGCAATAAACATTCAACCGTTTCTGCTAAAATAAGTATAATACGTGGTGACTCTCCTGCTTAACCCATTCCCTCATAGGCTATTTTAGATACAATATTTTTGAATAAATCTACCAAAAAGGAGCATTAACTAGAGAAAAGGAAAATTCTTAGAATTTTGTAGTTTGAAACCATTAGAAACCATTGTGATAAATAGGGCATTTGCTCCTATAGGAGCAAATGCTCTATTTATCACAATGGTTTCAGAAATTGACTTTTACACAATCGTCAAAAGTCGTCAATATGAGGGAATGGGCTAAATAGTAAACGTCTGTCGGATCTGGTACAACATTTACTTACAATAGAACATCAATATCTCGAACTCGGATAACTCGAACATCGGGATAACTCGAACTAAAATTTCAGTCCTTTCAAAATTTACAATACAGAATTGTTTTAAACTTTATCACTACGCATAGCTAGAAATATATGCAACAGCTTATTGGCTTAATGCATGTCGAAAATACATGTAATGCTAAAAGTTCCTACAGGAGCTTTCAGCATTACTTGCGACCTGCATTAAGCTGTGAACTCAGAGAAATTGTACAGATTAAAATCGGCTGATTTGATCTTCTGTTATCTCGAAGTAATTTGCATGGTCCCTTGAAGTTCGAGATATCGAAGTTCAACTTTATATCCAATGCGTTAAATTTGTAGAAAAAACACTGAACAAGTATGATTTACGAAAGTATAAAATATAAATATCATCATTTGATGACAACTTCAAGTATCGTATGCAATAGCACAAGAGACACCACACCTAGACATTTGGATAATACATGTACGCGTCCCCATTAATTGTTCTACATCAACACAAGCCGGTAATTTATTTACAAAACGTAACCAACGTTCAAATTCACTGATACTTTATACCTGACCAGAAGAAAAGGAATTTGCTCATATACATGTATTTAACAGTTTGCTTGCTACTCGACAAAATGACTGTTATTTGCAGATAAATTCTAGTTTGATCCGGACTAAAACTCATTGAACCTGAAGGTCCAGGCGTAAAAAAACTGCCTTGCATTTTGTTTAGTTTTTTTTAAATGAAAAAAAAAACAAAGCTTGATAAAGCTTACTAAACTGAAAAGAGTATTGCTACATTGTTCAAGCAGCGAACAGTATTAATCCATTCGAAAGGTTACAGTTATCTACCTGTCAAAACTAATGCTAACCAGCCCTTTTCAAGTACGTTGAGCTAGCCCTGCCATGTCGAAAATGAAGTGTTTCTTAAAACTACTCATCAATTAGGCTAAACAGGTAAATAAGTGAAACAGTTCGCGCAGGGTCAACAACAGGTGTGTTGTTCTTCAAATCCTATACAGTTTACAAAAAGAAAACGCAAATATGAGAAACATGATATACATGTTACGTACTTGTAAAATGATACTAACATTTGATGAGTTTAAGCTCGTATTTTCGCATGTTTTTGGTATTAATATTGTTAACATATTAAATAATTTCCAAGGCAACGCGTGGACTAGACGAACATGCAATGAAACGTCGTCGTCGTCATCATCGTCGTCAACATCAACGTCTTTATTGTAACCATCACCATTACCCAATCAGCGTTTTCATGTTGTGTGAGTCAATGCTATACTGCAATAAATCTAGCACAGCTCTCTCGCTTTCTTCGGGGCGAATTTGTTTGCGATTGTCTGTGATGTTTATCAGTCAATTTAAGATTAGTTAACTTTCCCTCAAATACCCGAGAGACAGAAAGAGCAGAGTGACGCAGAGAGGCAGAGATAGCTCACGACTATATAATTATTTCGTTGCCATGGGGAACATGGAATAACATTATTACAACAAAAACGGTATCAGACGACATTTTTTGCAGACGAACATTAAATGCAATGAAAGGGTTAAGACATTGATTCTAACCCTTTCGGTGCCAATTAAATTTAATCTGCTATGATTACCGTTTGCTTCAGCTTTCAAAGTGGTATTTTCTTCAATTTCGTTACAAGATGTAATCAGCGTTAACCAGTTTGTGTCCTGCGGAGACACTCGACCTACTCGGCATCTCCTCTTGATTCACACCGTTGGACAAGGGTACATGTACCATTACATTCGTATATGGCGGCGAAAGAGTCAAGGACCTGAAACAATTAAGTTGCAGTGCTTCCTAGTGCTAGTGTTGACTATTTTTACAGCCGATAACTCTGTTTCCAGTATATAATTCAATTAGTAAGCCATCATGCTTTTGTAACTTTTAAATACATGATTATTCACGTTAAAATACTATTAATTAACTAACGGTTTATAATGACTTTATGCACAATGAAATGGAATTATTTGCAAATGAAATTTGAATGAAAAACAATGCAAACCAAGTTCATATGGATCCGCTACGAACCATCTGGTATGCCATAATGGAAGTAAACTGTTTTTGAATACTAGTATATAGTAAAGCCTCTCTAACGGTCACTAGATTGTGTTAAATAGTTGGTATTTAGGGCATTTGCTTAAAGCAAGGTGAAAGTAAAACAGAACGCTCCTATAGGAGCGTTCTGTTTTTCTTTCACCTTGCTTTAAGCAGTCACCTGCCTTCAACACGAACTACTCGATGTACGTTAGTGGTCATTATAGAGAGGTTATACTGTACTGTTTCCCGTATTCCAATGGGTACAAGTGAAACATTACCCACCCAATACAGTTGAACTAAATTAGCTCAACTACAAAGGGCCATACAAATAACTTGGAAATAAGAGGTTCAAGTCATCCGATTTCCAATCTCCAGATCACAACTTAATGAAAGAGCCTGTATTAGCTTTCATCATTACTTTAAACCTGCATTAAGCTATTTATCACATGCGTTTTAGATGTAGTAATGCATTTTAGAACAATTCTATATTGTAAATTTTGGAAGTGCCGAACTCGAAGTTCGAGTTATCCGCAGTTCGAGTTATGCGATTTCGAGATATAGACGTTCAAATGTATAATAACATTTACTGAAAGGTTAAGTGTTTGATGCACACACTCGCACGTGAATCAGTTTTATTTCTCTCCATATCATTTGTTTTCAAGAAAGCCATGAATAAATCACAGTATGGTGAAATAGTTCCAGTCATTAGCGTTTCTAGCAATAAAAAATCTAACCCTTCTCTTGCTGAATTTTAAAATACATTTCTCCTTCTTTACCCATGCCCTGTTGTATAATTACATATATCTTCACTGTGTACAAGTATTTCGCTGTGCAATCACTGCTGTGGAGTGCACTGGTTGCACAATCAACTTGTAAATAGTGCAGACCCTGATGAGACAGCTCCTGCAGGGGCTGTCTCATCTGGGTCTTCACTATTTACAGATACGTATATTGACGTGAATAGCAAGCGAAGGGTTAATTGTCATGCGGCATGGAACAGCCTCAATTGAACAACCTTGCTAGCTGTTATGCAATATGATCTCAAATTGAATCAGTCCATTTTTAGGCCTGGACAATTAATGTCTATTTCTATAACCGGATCAACTCCAAAATATCATAATCTGATTGCATGCAACTTGATCAAAGTGGCGTCACTTTCTTAATCAAATCAATGAACAGTTTGTCAGTTACTCCATCATAGTCTTTACAAATTCGATATCATTATAACCCGCGTTATGAAGAAGTTCGCCTATTCAATCTAATGATATTTGTGTTAGTGTGTTTGTTCGAAAGTATGTGTATCAGCGTTATACAAATTCAATCGTAGCCGTTTAAATACGGAAAATGAGTATACTGACGTTTGTAACCAGTATTTGGGTATGCACTTTTATATGTAGCTCTGTTTCCATTCAGTCTTCTTCTTAACCCATTCCCTCATATAGACGACCTTTGACGACTCTATAAAAGTCACTTTGTGAAACCATTGTGATAAATAGAGCATTTGCTCCTATAGGAGCAGATGCTCTATTTATCACAGTAGTTTCAAACTACAAAATTCTTAAATTTTCCTTTTCTCTAGTTAATGCTCCTTTTCGGTAGATTTATTCAAAGAGGTTGTTTGATATCTAAAAATAGCATATGAGGTAGTGGGTTAATCATACCCTGTCATACTGAATGGACTAAATCATTAGACACGGAGGACCAGTCCATCTTGAAAGATCATCATTCAAAGAGCTATACCGTTACCTTACGAATATTATGACATCATGAATATTGATTGGCTGATTTTAGTTTATAAATGGCATATGCACACGTAATGAGTTGACCTTTGGCAGAATATATACAATTCCACAAGCAAACAGAATTGGCATTGAAAGAACGCATCCTACAAGCGCCAATTGACCTGGATCTACTGTGTTTACAAATACGTCTCCACCAGGTTAATGGTTAATAAAGTTTGTCTTATACATTGTAAGTGTCTCTGTTTAAACATCGGCAGTAAAGGGTTCGAGATTATAAAACATCCGAGTCCGACTCTGAATTCATTCCCAAGTATGTGATTGGTCGCAAGTTTGAAAAATGATCTCATACTCAAGCAAAACAGTTTATACACTGGGACCCGGTCGGTTTCTACAGGGAATAATCTTAATTAATTTGGTTTGGTTTGTATCGGGCTTTACGTCGCTTTAACAGTATTTCAGTCATATCATGACGTCCAGCTACATGTAATTAAAGGTGGAGGAAGACCCCAGAGGTTCTTCTGTGCACGCAACAAATTGCATTGTAGATCTATCCAGGTAGAACCACCGACCTACCGCAAGCCAGCTGGAGGCTTCCTCAAATGAAACATCCAAATGTCCAGATCGGGATTCGAACTCACAGCGATTTGGGGGGGGGGGGGGGGGCGCTAAGCGATTATCAGTCGAAGACCATAACCACTCTACCAAGGGTGCCCCTTATCTTGATAGGTGCGACATTAACAGTGAAATATTTAAACGATCTCTTGCAATTTGTATTTACTTCGGATACAATCAAGCCCTTGAGAAATATTATCCCTTTCCCCGATGAATATTCATGTTGGAAAAACTGACGTCATGAATACTAATAAGATTACTTTTTATAATTCCGTATGAACACAGGACATTTTGGCTCAAACAGAAACTGTATAATCAAATCCACATTATACCATAAGCAAACAGAGCAGACCCTGATCAGACGGCTCATATAGGATGCGTCAAAATGCGCTTACATAAGGGCAAGGATTAAACGCGTGTCAAACAGTTTTGAACCACACAATACATCTAATTAGGCATTGGTATTACTTTAAGCCATGATGGCTCCTGGCATACTCATATAAACAATATCACTGTTTCAGCCTCCAAGATACTCGGCTCTATGAGATTGTTAAAGTACAAAGTTAAGAGAAACACTCTGATGACTATTTATATATCTTACCTCAGGCCTTTGCTTGAATATGCGTCAGTAGTGTGGGATAACTGTGCACAATATGAAAAGGACTCCTTAGAAAAACTACAATACGAAGCAGCTCGTATAGTCACCGGATTGACTCGTTCCGCATCTATAAACAATTTACTTAAAGAAATTGGTTGGGTTTCCCTTGCAAATCGTAGAGTCATCCAAAAATTAATACTGGTTTACAAAGAGAAGAATGGACTTCTCCCAAGCTATCTTAACGACATTTTTCCACCCACTGTGCATGCTTCAAATAACTACGAACTACGGAACAACACTAACTTTGTAACCATGGCCAGACGTATTGAAGTATACTCTAAATCCGTTTTACCAGCTTCAATAAAATTATGGAATAATCTTGATTTACCGACACGCAACGTTAATACACTCAATGGTTTTAAAGACGAACTTAAAAAAAAGTTTAAAGCCCAGCCAGTTCCTTCTTATTATTCAAAAGGGGAACGATTCTATAACGTAGTTCATACTCGAATGAGGAACCGGTGTAGTAACTTAAATGATGATCTATTTTATAATCACCTACGAGATCAACCCGACTGTTCATGTAACCATGGAATCGAAGATGCAGAACACTTTTTCTTTAAATGTAGTCTTTACCGTAATGAACGACATGTATTATTTACTAATACTCGTACTTTCCATCCTATAAGTACATATAAATTATTACATGGAATTGATTCATTATCTGAAAATGAGAACACATCTTTATTTTTAGAGGTGCAGGCATATATAAAAAGCACTCGCCGTTTTCAACTCACGGTCCAATAAATTAAATCAATCTGCATCATGATTATTTAACTAACTTAACATGGGAGGGGGGGGGGTCCGATTTGGGCGCTGGGCTTGGGGGAGTGGTGGGAGTGGGGTCCAGGTATGTAGTCAGTTTGGGTTGAACGTAACTTCTTTTTACTGGTGCTTTTTTTTTTAAATTTCTGTCGGTGACAGGAATACACCGGTTGGTTTAATCTGATAATACCATGATATCTAGGGACGGGCCGATTTCTAATGTTGGTAAAACTTGTGGTCCAACCCTTTTGTATTGTCATCTATATTACATACATAAAGTATTGTCTACATGATTTAACTGTATATTGTGTTCATGAATGTTTGTATATTGTTGACAATTTACAATAAAATATGATTAAACTAAATCTAATTAGGCGTCTAGTCTGGTTCCAAACATGTTTACACAAGGCAGCCGATGTCGCGCATGGCAGAGTACGGGATAGTAAGGGGTCCAGACAAGATGCATAAATTAAAACATTTTCAAAAATAACTTCTTGATTTCCCCCCGTTAACCCTATGCCGTGACCACTATTTAGAATTTTCTCTTAGAGACGATTCTTAACCCATTACCTCATAGGCTATTTTTAGATCAAACTTCTTTGAATAAATCTACCGAAAAGGAGCATTAACTAGAGAAAAGGAAACTTTTAGATTTTTGTGGTTTAAAACCATTGTAATAAATAAAGCATTGGAGCAAATGCTCTATTTGTCACAATGGTTTCAACAGGTGACTTTTTCAGAGTCGACAAAATGCGTCAATATAAAGGAATGGGTTAAGAGTGGTCACAACATAGGGTTTCGTGGAAAAAATGACGATTGTAGTATTTGAGTGCACACAGTTATATGTTGCTCTGGGCGATCAGGCTTAATAGAAGATACCAAATAATGATCACGCATTATCCCCATTCATTTGTTTTTCCTGTATTTCAAATAGTTAACTTGTTCGTGTGTGAATATAATAAGTATAATGAAATACATTAATAATACAAAGAAGAAACTTTATATTCTTCTCAGAAAGTAGTGACTTAATGTGTTTCAAAAGGTCACACTCTGTGTGTATCACTCATTTAACCCTTTACTCCATGAATAGATAATGACGTCATGCATATTACTTAGATAATTGAATAATTGGAAACCGGAAACCATTGATTTTAAGTACATGTATAACAAACGGGTCATCTGATATGCTCACTTTACCCTTTACTCCATGGATATTCATGTAAGAAATAATGACGTCATGAATATTAATTAGATTGATTTAAAACTGAAAAACGCTGGTTTTAATTGGTATAACAAACAAGACACTCTTATATGAGTCTACACTTTTTGCCTACACCCCATTTAAAGGCGTAAATAAGTTAAATTAGAGTGCTGTATGCTTATACCATCAGACCATATTTATGCTTTTATTCACATTCAGCACTCTATCGGCGTGGTCGCGATAACTTGTATAAACATTTTGTGTCCAGATTAATTGTGTATAATCAGAATTCAAATTGTTTATCAGTGTGACCATGTTTCTGGCAAGATATTTAATAAACGATCTACGGTTAGCCTAGAATCAGACGATAAACAACATTTGCAGACGACAATTGCTTAGAGTTAAATCGTAAACACAAATCATTTTACATGTTAGTACACTGAGAAGTAGAACTAAAAACTCCGAGAACTAGGAAAAGAATGTAAACGACACTAAGCATTCACATAATTAATATGTATGTCCATTTAAAGAATTCAGCTGTCAGTGGACAGCTTGCTCAACATCAAACTGTTAGCAGATACCAGTTTTTATAGCAAGGTAAAAGTTGAAATCTCACTTTAATCAATTGATGTAGACTGTAAAATATTTGCACTTGAACTTGTTCTAAAAAATAAGAAAGAGCAGGCGTGAGTACTTTAAGTATTTCAGCTGAGGTGGGCTGATTGTAATTAATCATTTGGACAAAACACGCAACTTTTGATTAAAATATCTTGTGTCTGATTCACTTTTAACCCTTTCCTCAATAGGATCTTTTTAGACCCAACAACTTTGAATGAATCTACCCAAAAGGAGCATTAACTAGAGAAAAGGAAAAGTTTAGAATTTTGTAGTTTGAAACCATTGTGATAAATAGAGCATTTGCTCCTATAGGAGCAAATGCTCTTTTTATCACAATGGTTTCAAGAAGTGGTTATTACAGAGGAGAAGAAAGGCATATTTATGGAGGAAAGGGTTAAAGATCATTTCCCTCGATTCCATTCCATAGTGTAATAAGGGCAGGCGGTTAATGTCCTGGTATGTATTCACACTGTTTATAAATGTTCTATATAACTGAATCACCCTGGTACTGAAACCGCCAACCACTGCTCTTTCTCAGTTACTTAATCATTGCAGATCTAAGTGCAAATATTTAACAGTCTACAGCATTTGATTAACCCTTTTACCGCCAATGTCGCATAAATGCACCCCGACAAATAGTGCAGTCCTAGATCAGACGCCGCCTTTTCAAGGCGGCGTCTGATCAGGGACTTCACTCTTTGTCTCAGTATTTAGCTCTATATAATTTATCTGGTTTATTCCTTTAAACTTTCAATTTATTTATATCATTTCCCTTAATTAGCCGAAATATTTTAACAAAACTGGGTTGCAGAGGACAATTAGAAAATTGGCGCCGAAAGGGTAAAAGTAAGAATTTAACCCTTATCCTGCTGTAAAAACTGATGACTGCTTCACCAATTGAATATCCATTTAAGGAATAATGACATCATTTATAACGTAAAGTTTTATAATGGCACTTGTACACCGAATGTTTGATATTACTAGATACTGCTGAGTCAGATATATTGCGATATCGCAAGCAAACATAGCAAGCCCTATTCAGACGGCTCATACACAGGAGCCGTCTCGCGTACTTTGTTTCCTAAGGCGTAAAAAGGGGACAATCAGGATTAGAATCTACTCCGGCGCTGTAGATTCGTTCAAGCTACTGAAACACTACTGACCGAGTGTCAAACAGCTTAACCCTTTCCTCCATAGGCTATTTTTATACCCAACCTCTTTGAATGAATCTACCCAAAAGGAGCATTAACTAGAGAAAAGGAAAAGTTTAGAATTTTGTAGTTTGAAACCATTGTTTTCATAAAGTGACTTTTACAGAGGCGTAGAAGGGCGTATTTATGGCGGAAAGGGTTAAAAGAACTCTTCTGTTCATCTGGGTCCAAGCAATTTGCAAATGCCAGTCTGGTTTCACAAGGAATGGCGAGGGACAAGGGATAAAGTGGTAATTAATTTCGTCGGGATCGATACATACATCAAGGTAATGTGTAATATGATTCCCCTAAAGGTTTAAGATGCTTAATTATTTGAAAGCGGGAGGCAAGTGTACTAGCATTAACAAACAGTGAAGATCCTTATCAGAGGGCTCCTAGAGGAGCCCTCTGATCAGGATCTGCACCGTTTGCCATTCTATATTATCTTGAAGAGTGAACCATTTCATACCAAAAGGATTCTACCGTTAGACATTGATGGAACGTTTCATTTTGAAACTGTATTGAAAGGGTTAGTAGACCTCATGATACTTAAAATATGTAACCATGTGTTTAGCGCGTAGTAAAAGAAACCCAATGATTACATAGCAAGATAATTTAGGTCATTGCCTTTGTAAAATGTATCTTTATTTTGTATGCGCAAATTGAAAACGCCGAAGAATTTACTGGATGGGGATGCTTTATTACGTTTATGCAAAACGAGTAGATCCAGATCAGAGAACTCCTGTAGGAACCGTCTGTATACTTTGTTTGCTTATTGATTGATATAGATCTAACTCTACAGTGTCTTCCATTATCAAACAGTCCATTGATATATCCGTTACAAAATTCATCCTATTAATATTCATGATGTTATTATTTCTTATATGCATAAACATAAGGTGCAGGGTAAAGTATGGGTGGTTTTTTTTACATGTTTGTCATCAATTGTTTTTGTTTAGTTTGCTATCTTAATTTTCACTATCTACTGAATATTCATGGACAAAATTGTTATAATCAGGAAGGTGGAACATTGTAGCTATTTTAAATAGTAAAGGAACACATCTATAAAATTCCATTAGCAAACAGAGCAGACCCTGATTAGACGACTCCTCTAGGAGCCATCTGATCTTGGTTTACTCTGTTTGCAGATACATGAACACACGTTTATACGAGGGAAAGGGTTAAAAACACATTAACAGATAGGAACCTGAATGGCATGTTTCGTCGGTGCTGATACCAGGTATATAAAGTTAGATATAGCCAACATACTATCGTCATCGACTCTATACAATGTATGGAACACTACAGTCGTATCCGAATAATGAGCATTAATTAACGCACATTGTCCACGCACTGTACGATTAATTTCCAATTGATTATATTGACAGAAGTACAACACGAACGCAATAGAATAAAATATGGTATACATGGATTTTAACTTGATTTTACTTTTACTCCAAACGTCATTGTTTCGTTCAGAGAAATGACAATTGGAATTACGTAATATTTTAAGAATTGGAGAAAGTACTTCCACAAAAATAGACATTAAACATGATTTGCTTTCGTTCAAACGGTTCTATACAAGATATAACAGAACAAAAAGTCATGAACAAAACAAACTGAGAAACTGTTTCTTCAACCCGTTCGTGTTTCAACATATTGTAGAAATAGGCAAATAAATTAGTTTGTAGTGCACTACAATAAAACATAACAATATATTAAAATAGAACAGAAATCTAACAAGAGATGTCATACAAAACGTACACAGCAAATCCGGAAGCGCAAATGTAGCGCGCGCACATACACATACAGTATACTATGTCTTAAACCCTTTCGGCGCCAAAGTTCTAATTGTCGTCTGCAACCCAGTTTGTTAAAATATTTCGGCTAATTAAGGAAATTATATAAATAAATTCTAATTTGAAAGGAATAAACCACAGGTATAGAACTAGAGACTGAGACAAAAAGTGAAGTCCCTGATCAGACGCCGCCTTGATCTGGTACTGCACTATTTGCCGTGGTGCATTTTGGGACATCGGCGGTAAAAGGGTTAAACGACCGTTTTTATGAGTTTTATAAAACATGTGGTTACTTAATGCAGGGCAAAAGTAACACAGAAAGCTCCTATAGGAGCTTTCTTCATTACTTTAAACCTGCACTAAGCTACCACTTGCCTTATAGACCCATAATTATACTTCCGTTTGACCGTTAAAGACAATAGCCACACACATCCTCATTGCCTTTCCACCACCATCAGCCATCACCCCATCAGATGAGTGATTACCTTTGCAAACAGTTTGGATCCAGATGAGACGCCGAGTAACTCGGCGTCTCATCAGGATCCAAACTGTTTGACACTCTGACTATGCTATTGAAAAGATACTAGTGTACAAGATAAATGAACAGTGACAACTGAAATCGGTGACATTTTCTACAAATGTTTGCACCGCAGGCTAAAGGTTAAACATATTTTATTGCCACTATACAATGCGTATGCAATCTGGGTATAACATAGTAGAAAACAAATCATATCAATGGCATGTATACTAGCATAAGGGTCGGGCCACAAGTTCTGACAACATTAATTACGACCCTCCTCATGCATTAATTACGGCCCTCCCGAGACGATGAGTAAGTTGTTTGATATGCGATCAATACTTTATCAAAACTTTGATTGAATCGGAAGTAGTCAAACTTGTCCATGACCCAACTTTGAGAAGACGATATTTTTTTCTATTCACAGAGAGGAAATGGTCAATGTTTCAAGAAGTGTGATACTAATCTAATGCTCTGTTACAGTGACTCCAAATAAGCCACACTCCATCGTCTTTCATTGACCCTTTCCCAGTTGAATATTCATGTAAGAAGTAATGACATCATGCCAATTAATTCATTGATTTTTTATAATGGCACTATGAACAAAATAATTCTTTATTATAACAGAAACTGTTACGTGTATATTCAGATCTGTATTATAACAAGAGATGTTTGTAAAACATGTATACCCCCCGACCCCCTGACCTTTGATCTAGTGACCTCAACTATAGAGGTCATCTAGCGGTCGTGACTAATCACCACAGCAACTTTGAATATCCTAAGCCAAATCACTGATCATTTATTGATCTGAAAACATTTCACATATTCAGGTCATGGTGACCTTGACCTTTGACCTAGTGACCTCAACAACTTTAAGGGTCATCAAGTGGTCACAACCAACTACCACAGCAAGTTTGAAGATCCCGAACCAAACCATTGAGCAGTTATTAATTGGAAACCATTTCATCAGTTAAGGTCATGATGACCTTGATCTTTAACCTAGTGACCTCAAAATCAATAGGGGTCATCTAGTTGTCATGACCAACCACCTCAGCAAGTTTGAAGATCCTAAGCCAAACCCTTGAGCAGTTATTAATCGCAAACCATTTCACCAGTTAAGGTCATGGTGACCTTGACCTTTGACCTAGTGACCTCAACAACTTTAGGGGTCATCAAGGGGTCACAACCAACCACCACAGCAAGTCTGAAGATCCTAAGCCAAACCCTTGAGCAGTTATTGATCAGAAACCATTTTACAAGTTAAGGTCATGGTGACCTTGACCTTTAACCTAGTGACCTCAAATACAATAGGGGCCATCCAGTTGTCATGACCAACTACAGCAGCAAGTTTGAAGATTCTAAGCCAACCCCTTGAGCAGTTATTGATTGGAAACCATTTGACCATTTAAGAGCATGGTGACCTTGACCTTTGACATAGTGACCTAAAAAGCAATAGGGGTCATCTAGTGGTCATTACCAACCACCACAGCAAATTTGAAGATCCTAGGCCAAACCCTTGAGCAGTTATTGATCAGAAACCATTTTACCAGTTAAGGTCATGGTGACCTTGACCTTTGACCTAGTGACCTCAAAATCAATAGGGGTCATCCAGTGGTCATGACCAACTACCACAGCAAGTTTGAAGATTCTAAGCTGAACCCTTGAGCAGTTATTGATCGGAAACCATTTAACCATTTAAGGTCATGGTGACCTTGACCTTTGACCTAGTGACCTCAAAATCAATAGAGGTCATCTACTTGTCATGACCAACCACCACAGCAAGTTTGAAGATCCCATGCCAAACCCTTGAGCAGTTATTGATCGGAAACTATTTCACCATTTTAGGTCATGGTGACCTTGACCTTTGACCTAGTGACCTAAAAAACAATAGGGGTCATCTACTTGTCATGACCAACCACCACAGCAAGTTTGAAGATTCTAGGCCAAGTCGTTTATTAGTTATCGTTCGGAAACCATCGATCTACCGACCGACAGACAGACCGACCGACCGACCGACCGACCGACCGACCGACCGACCGACCGACCTACCGACCGACATGTGCAAAGCAATATACCCCCATTTTTTCAAAAGGGGGGTATAACAAAAGCAAACAGAGCAGACCCTGATCAGACGGCTCCAATAGAAGCCGTCTGATCTGGGGCTACTCTGTTTGCAAAGGGACAAAAAGGCGTATTTATGGAGTAAAGGCTTAGTCCTTTTCCCTTCTGAATATTCATTTAAGAGATCATGACATCATTAATATTTATTAGCTGAAATGCTTAAATGGCATCTGTACTGGCAGATAATCTTATAAGCAAATAGAACAGTTCCTGGTAAAACAGTACCTACATGAACTGTCTGATCTGGGTCTACTCTGTTTGCAAAGGCGTTTGTATGAGTGAAGTAGTATAACAACTGTGAGGATGAACGAACTGTTTTCGTTTTAGCCACAGCTGCTAAGATTTTTGAAGCCAATTGCACGGTGTAAATTGAGCGGAAATAACACGATTTGAATGATTTTCATTTTCGACCAGAACGACACCCTGGTGACAAGAAAATGTTCCGGTGTCTTGTGGAAATGAATATGTTTGTGCCACTTCGCTTCCTTATTACATTCTTCTTAATTGAGATTTGTGTTCCCTCAAATTGCTCAAATTCCATTACGCGGATACAAACCATGAACATTAATCATATAGGATTAACACTTAGCCTGCTGTAAAAAATGACACCTGCTTAACCATTTCCATGTTCTATGTATATTCCAATTTCAATACCTACTGAATATTCGTGGACATGGACAAAATAATTATAATGATATATGGAAGGTGGAACATTGTAGCCATTTTAGAAAGTAAAGAAACAGACCATTCGAATTCCATTAGCAAACAGAGCAAACCCGGATCAGACGGCTCTTAAAGGAGCCGTCTGATCTGGGTCTACTCTGTTCGCAAAAGCATGAAAACACGTCTATATGAGGGAAAGGTTTAAACTCTAGTAAAATAATGAAATAGCTTTTGAGAGATTATTAGCCGAGTGTCAAACAGCTTGGGTCCTGGTGGGTCATCATCTAGACCCAAGCTATTTGAACATGTTAGCCAGGTCAATCTTAGCAGGCAAAAAGTTAGGGCAAAGACGATCCGATGCTATGTCAGAAAACTAAGAATTTAATCAAAATCGTGATAATTATAACTGTATCTTTATTATTTGTCTTACATAAATTGTGTTCTTTAATAAGGAAATAAAACATGCAATTATAGAAGATACTCCGTAAGTTCGATTTCATTGTTTAGTGGAATTGAAATTATTATATCCCTGCTAAAGCAATATGTCGGAAGTGTGATCATTTGTAGTTATATGCTGCAAGAATATCATGGGTCTTAAAAGACTACAGTGGATTAATGTAGACCGAAAGTCATGCAGACCGTTCCTATAGGACCGGTGCATTTCTGCATTCTACGTTCAACCTGCATTAACGGTTGACCTATTACATGTACCTCATAGGTTATTTTTAGATACAACCTCTGAATAAATCTACCGAAAAGGAGCATTAACTAGAGAAATGGAAACCTTTAGAATTTTGTGGTTTGAAATCATTGTGATAGAGCATTTGCTCTATTTATCACAATGGTTTCAAAAAGTGACTTTCACAGAGTCGTCAAAAGTAGTCAATATCGGGGAATTGGTTAAGCAACCCTGGGCATGCAGCATGCGAATGATTGAATAACTTTGCAAATGGATTGAATCCCGATGAGTGAGTCAGGATCCAATCTGTTTGATACTCTGACTGTGTATTTGAAAAGAAATGCAAGATACTCGTACATCAGCTGTGACAACTGATGTCAATGATTTTGTCTACCAACAAAAGTTTAGTCAGATATTAAAGGCTAGAGACACCAATGTTTATTTCAAAAGTAGTCACTTTAGAGTGGGTTTACTGTAGCTTGCATCAGTTATCAACTTATCACTAACATAATTTGTTATCCGCTCTCTCATGAATATTCATCATGATATGAACACACGATGAATACTTATTAGCTGACATATCATATGAACATGGCGGAACTTTTAGAAGCAGTTCTATACTGTGCCATACGCTAACAGAGCGGAATATGATCAGAAGTTTTTACACAACATCTGATCTAGGTCAACTCTGTTAGCAAAGGCATCATTATGCGTTTCTGTAAGGTAAGAGTTACAAATGTTCAATGTCTAAAAATTGCTCTGCCACGAAAGTTTATCACGTATTATCTACATGTATATACGAATATTTTCTTGGTGTAATTATATTAACATTGAAGCATGTGTTTGGTAAATTTGAAGAAATAAGATCTGTTTGTCAGGTCTCGTCCTTTGGAACTCCAAGTATCACACAGGCACAGATGGGTCATAGTTGCACTACTCTCGACGCCATAGCAGATATATTTTCACTTACTGTTACATTTATTATCAATAAATATGAAATTATTTTCAATAAATATGAATAACATTAAACTTCATGTAGTATGGGTTTTCATTATCCTACACAAGGTGTGTTTTCTAAATAAAATCAGGAAGCGTTGCAAGTTTGTTAGTGTTTTGTCGTGTTACAATCACTTCAATTAATGAAATGCCCTTATTCCTGGATATCAACATTGATTATTGAATGATATTATTATTAGATCAAAGCGCGTCTTTGATCTTGTAGTTAACTTTTACATCAATCGTGGTTTATTTGAAACGACTACGAGAGTTGATCTGATCAGAGGCATCTCTTGCTAAATGGTCTGTAGAATTTCATTTGAACTGATGTGCACTGTATCACCGAAAAAAGTACAGAGCAGAAAAATAAGATCAGAAACTGACATTACTGAACACAGTTTTACGAGAGAGTGTGCTTCCAAACTTATCGTTCGTGCTAATTTACGATGGCCATTACTATTTATATAGACAGAATGATCTCACATTCAAACACATGACAAATGCGGTTAAACTCATTCTCTCCTATTGGCGCATTTTTGCGCCACTGTAAAACTCTTTTACTGAAACCATTGTGATAAATTGAGCATTTGCTCCATAGGAGCAAATGCTCTATTTATCACAATACTTTCAAAACTACACAGATTCTGAAATTCTCCTTTTCTATAGCTAATGCTCCTGTTTGGTAGATTAATGCAAAGAGGTTGAGTCTGGAAATAGTCTAGGAGGGAATGAGTTAATTTCGTGCGACAGAACATTCGCAAGTTCTTATATACGACGAGCGCAACTGAACGTTGTGACCATCGTATGTTAGAAGTTGTGATAATGTTTGTCCTAAGATGTGTCGTAAAATGGACGTCCCAGTTTCACGAACATTTTTAGTAATTACTTAGCTAAGCCGGTTATTTTAAAATTACACAATAACATAATTTTTCAAAATTGTGTTTATTTTGACAAAAAGGTAAGTAAAGACGTTTACTCAATTATCACTTTAAGAATAAATTTTGTATTTGATTGTAACTGAATGTGATCTAAATCAAATACAATATTTAAGAATTTGTAACAGACTTAGGAATTTTACCCAATTCATTTTGGGTTTAATTAATATTTCATGCCGAAACCGTCAATTTTCTTTTTATAAAAATATAACTGAATTTCTCTAAGGATTGTGTTAAGATAAAAATCATTTCACTTATCTTCTCTATATGCAAATGTAATACCCTTAATAAGTTAAGCCTGGTATTAAGTAAATACTTAAGAATATTCGTGCCCCTTTTTGCTTAACATTATACATTATTTAAAAGCTTATTTGATTATAATCACCCTTCAATGTTTTACCATCTCCGTGATATTTAGTCTCAGTGTATACATATTGTAAAATGATCGCATCGTCTTGTTAAGAAATTAAGAAGAAAGAAGTTTGAAGAAATAATGCATACAAGATATAAAAAATGTGCACATAGTTTATGTATTTGAACGATTCCCAGGGCTGAATGAGCTACAGTTACATAGTTAAAGTGCATGTAACATCTAGTACCTTGAACATCATCCATATATAACCAGAGTGAAATGGAACCTAATTGAAGTACTGCAATTTGTGTTTTGAAAGCTAAGTACTGAAGTAAATCATGAAGTGTTCAATATTTATGCAAAACTGTTCAATATGGAAAGGGTTAAATAACCGAAGGAGAATCAGATTCCGTAGGCTATAAAATGAAACTAAACTGGAGCTGACATGACACAAGACATGAATCGCTTCGTATCAGTGACACCGGAAATAGCTACAGCGAAGTGAAACAACAGGCAAACATGCACTATCAAACAACTGAAAATAATTTGCTTATTTAATTATACATTGGAACTACTCAAAGCGATAAAATGCATTTCTTCGATTCGTGTCATACGCATTTTAGAAATGTTTAGTAAACATAATTACGGTGCCTGGCCTTAATGTTATTGGCAGGAGATGGAAATACAAGTTAATTGTATTAGACATATAAGTCTGCTTTAGACGAAAACAAATTATACTGTCATTATCTTGTTTAGTCAGGAAATGTTGTAGTACAGTATAAAACAGTATAATTGCTATAATTGTTCAGTATACCACGTGACATTCGTCAGTGCATCAAATGCGTCAGAAATATCGGTTGTACAGTTTGTAAATAGGTTATATAAATATAACTTCATTGTAAGATGAGACTGCACTATGTTATGACACAGTTCATTCGACTGTCCAGTCGTCCGTCCATGTGTCCGTTGGAGGTCAGAGTTTCAGAGCTGTTCTGTCATGTTTTAGATACAGAACTGACACAAAGTGAAAGACTTTCTTTGAGTTCGTTGCATTTGATACATTTTTCAGGGAGGCACATACACTTGTAATAAAATAAATCCAGGCAATCGTCCTTTTTTTGAGATGTTACGAACATTTGGTTTGTGAATTTCTTCTTACGTAATACAAATCGAATTGAGTTTTTGCTGCCCCTGACATACTTTCTGAGGAATCGTGGCCTTTGATTAGAAATTAGTTTTCGAGTTTTTTTCCTGTCTTCTTTCTTTCAAACTTTGGGTCAATCTTGGTGCATGCTTTTGTGTTTGTCTGATTGTCAATGAGTTATAGCCCCATGTTCAAACTATAGTTATTCCGTCTTGTAATTATATGCGAACAGAACTTTGGTGTATGACTTTTGTATGAGAGAATACAAACTGATGGTCATATCGTTATTGACCTACTATTTCAGAGGCGTCTGTTATCGTGACCGTGGCGTGCGCCTTCATAGATTTTTCACAGGCATTTGAATCTGTTTGGGTATTAGGTCTTCGGCAAAAGCTTCGTTTGAATTTAATTAATCGAAAAATATTTAATGTAATGTATAATATGTATCAGAACATTAAATCTTGCGTATTTGTACAGGGTAAAGCTTCAGCCTTCTTGCGAGTGTGGATTAAGACAAGGCAAACATTTGTTACCGATACTTTTTCCATGTTTCTCAATGACCTAGAAAATCATCTCTGGTTTAAGACTTTCAGTGTTCTTTGACTGCATTTGAAGAATACTGTAGATTAATCTATCTAAAACTAAGATTATAATATTTGGCTCTAGAAATAGCTCGAAGTTCGCTTTTAATTAATTCTTCGCTTGCTATTCACGTCAATATACCTACCTGTAAAATAGTGAAGACCCAGATGAGACAGCTCCTGCAGGAGCTGTCTCATCAGGGTCTGCACTATTTGCAAGTTGATTGTGCAACCAGTGCACTCAAAAGCAGTGATTGCACAGCGAAATACTTGTACACATTGAAGATATATGTAATTATACAACAGGGCATGGGTAAGGAAGGAGAAATATGTTTTAAAATTCAGCAAGAGAAGGGTATAAATATTTGGGTATTTACTTTACACCCAACGACACTTTTCTTACAGCACGCAAACATCTTGTAGAACAAGCAAGGAAAGCTATGCATTTACTATAGATGGAAATTAATAATCTTGATATACCTTTAAATCGCCAGCTGAAATTATTTTACCATACCATCGTACCAATTCTTACATACGGATCAGAAATCTTTGGATATATGAACTTCAACATCATCGAAAAAGTCCAAAATTATTTTTTACGCAAAATAACATGAACAAGAAAAGCACACCATTGTATATGCTGTATGGGGAACTAGGGCGATACCCAATCTCAGTAATAATTAAAAGTCGGATAATAGGATACTGGAATAAACACTTAACTGGAAAAGACACCAAGATTGCATGCTGCGCATATACGAAATAATGTTTAACAGACATCAACACTTTAGATGGTTAGACTTTACTAAACATTCTTAATAATACCGGTCACGGTAACCTCTGGCAGCAACAATCAAGTTTAGTATGCAACACTAAACAAATTAATTAAACAGGTACTCATTGATCAGTTTAAACAAGCCTGGAATCATGGAATGCCAGTCTACAGTTATCTAATAAATGCAAAAGATATAATCTATTTAAAGATACTCATGGTTTAGAACAGTATATAAAGTGTTTACCTCGGTCTCTGAGCCTCGGTTGGTTTCATTTTGGAACTGAAAATCATAAATTCCCAGGTTGAAACAGGGAGATGGAATGACACCCCCATCTCTGATAGAATATGCACAAATTGCAATCTTAACGTTGTTGGAGACGAATACTATTACTTGCTTCTTTGTAAAAACGGAATTTTAATCTGCAAAACATAGTACATTTATCAGTTCCAAATACCCACTATTGCAAGACAATACTCCAAACTTCGACACCCGTTGATCTCAAGAAATTAAGTGCTTTTGTACGAGTGTTGATGAAAGAATTCAAATAGGCACTTTCGGAAATTTGGCCATTCTTGTAAAGATTTTTTAGTACAAACTGTTGAGCATATAACATATGATAAGGAGGATACTAGTAGCTTTAAATCGAAAGCTAGATTTATATCTGAATTAAATTGGATCAAAAAATTGCAAACACCTTTTCCTTTAGGACAGAATGATAATATTTACCAGACTGGAAATATTTCAAACGAACCAGATATAGATATTTTCATTTTTTTCTATAAGAAAACGCAAATCTCGATCACATGGCATTTGCAAAAATGGTAATATTAAACGAAACTCTCGTTTGAAAATGTCTCTTCTTGATCTACATACTTTACGTCTAACTTCTGGTAAACATGCCATGCTTTCTAGACTTTCCTCCTTATCTATATGTTCATTAAAAGAAATTGACGAGCAAGCCGATAAAATTATTTTTAGACCAGATCCTCTCATAGGAACGGCTAGTTTGATACAAAGCTTTACTCTACATGTTCTCAGACCACACATTGACAAATTATCTGAACACCAAAGATTCTTCTTGAAAATTCCTTTTATTAATAAAGGTATTGATTTTATTGACCTCCAAAGTATTTTTAGAGACAAAAATGTAATTGACACTATTAATACCATCCTTGATAGATTTTAACTCTTGTCGAGTTCAGATTGCGGAGGCTTTACAAAAGTTTAGTATTAAATGGTGTCGAAGAGAACATGTTGGGTCTAATGCTCTTTCTAGTTGGAAAAAACTAATTTTTGATATAATTGATAAACGCATTTCCTTTTATAGCTCTAATAAACACCTTCTTCCACCTAAACCTAGAATTTCTTTTAGACATCTTAAAAAGGGTTTACAGGATTTCCATTCAAAATACGTTTTTGTTCCTGCTGATAAGGCATCGAATAATGTAATTATTATTTGACGATTACATTATATCGATGTCTTGAAGCAGGAAATTATTAATACCAAGTCATACATTTCAGTTACTACTGACGAAAAGACCATCGTTTCAGACCATGTCAAAAAGTGTGAACAACTTGGAACCGATATTAAAATTACACAACATAAACTTCCTACAATGTATTGGTTACCAAAACTACATAAATCAAAGTACTGAAAGTACTAATAGGTGGCGAACAAGGTATTTACTATTTACCTATGTATGGGATATACACAGTGCATTGGAGTGTTTTTCTGCATCCAACGATAGTTACTATCAATATACTGTGTTTGTAAATGGGATAAGGTATGAAAACAGTATGATATGGTTATAAGATAATTTACTGGATCATATAACAGTTGCAAATTTTAATGACAATGCTTCCCCGAGTGCATATAATTTAAAATGGAATTCTGAGTACAAATGAAAGACTGGGTTGGCCGAGGTTTGCCTTCTGTATCAAGGGTTTGGTGCATATCTATTTCAACTCTTATCATGTCAAACCATTTTGGTCTGCTATATTAAATTTTGTCATCTGCTATTGCATCTACTATTGCATCTGCTTATTTTTTTCTGTGAATTCTATGTGAAAATATAATCTGAATGTCAAACAGCTTGAATTCTGATGAGACGCCGAGTTACTCTGAGTCTCATCAAAATCCTGATGAACACTGTTGGATTTAACAAATAACCAGCATGCCAGAAGGTCGATTTGGACATAAGCACCTAGTGCAGACCCAGACAAGCAACTTGTCTTTGTGTGAACTTTGTGTGATGATGAATGGACATTTTTTGCATATCACTGGTCCTACAATGGTATTTTAAAACATATACATAATAACTCAAACTTTGATCGGTGTTATGAAATGTCCAGCATCGTGCCAAAAAGTTGATTTTGACATGTGCACTAAGTGTAAGCCCAGATCGTGTGCATCATTGGCCATACTATGGTATATTATAAACGCATACATAATAGATCAAACTGAGGAACACTATTGGGTTTAAAAAATGGCCAGCACGTCAAAAGATTAATTAGGACATAATTTATGCACTATGTGTAGACCCAAGCCAAAGACTGGTCTTGGTATACGCCTTATGTGATGACAAAATGCACCTGTTATACATATCATTAGCCTTACCATGGTATATTACAAACATATACATATTCACACTAACTAACAAGAGGGACATGATGGCTCTTATCGCTCACCTGGTTATAACAGATTTATGTATACAATGAAATCATGTAACCTGTTGCAGGGCCATTTTTTGCCAAGGTGTCATAATTTGAACAATCTTGGAAGAGAACCATCAAAGGATGCTACAGATCAAATATCAAGGTCTAGGCCTTACAGTTTCATAGAAGAAGATTTTTAAAAATCTTCCTATGAAAAACCGATAAGCCCCGGGACAGGGTCATTTTGGGTCCAGGGGTCATAGCTTGAACAAAAATGACCAGGGATCATAACTTGAACAATCTTTGTAGTGGACTATTAGATCATACTACATACCAAATATCAAGGTCTAGGTCTTACAGTTTCATAGAAGAAGACTTTTAAAAATCTTCCTATGAAAAACTGATAAGCCCCGGGACGGGGTCATTTTGGGTCCAGGGGTCATAACTTGAACAAAAATGACCGGGGATCATAACTTGAACAATCTTTGTAGTGGACTATTAGATCATACTACATATCAAATATCATAGGTCTAGGCCTTACAGTTTTAAGAGAAGAAGATTTTCAAAACCTTTCCTATGAAAAACTGATATGCCCCGGGACGGGGCCATTTTCAACCCAGGGGTCATAATTTGAACAATCTTGGTAGAAAAGTATTAGATAATGCTACATACCAAATATAAAGGTCTATGCCTTACAATTTTAGAGAAGAAGATTTTTTAACTTAAGATTTTCCTATGAAAAACTGATAAGCCCCGGGGCGGTGAAACTTTTGGCCTGGGGTCATAATTTGAACAATCTTTGTAGAGGACCATTAGATGATGCTACATACCAAATACCAAAGGTCTATGCCTTACAGTTTCAGAGAAGAAGATTTTCCTATGAAAAACTGATAAGCCCCGGGGCGGGGCCATTTTTGGCCCGAGGGTCATAATTTGAACAACTTTTGTAGAGGACCATAAGATCATGCTACATACCAAATATCAAAGGTCTAGGCCTTACAGTTTGAGAGAAGAAGATTTTTAAAGATTTTCCTATGAAAAACTAATAAGCCCTTGGGCGGGGCCACTTTTTGCCCGGGGTCATAATTTGAACAACTTTTGTAGAGAACCATAAGATCATGCTACATAACAAATATCAAAGTTCTAGGCCTTACAGTTTGAGTGAAGAAGATTTTTAAAGATTTTCCTATGAAAAACTGATAATCCCTTGGGCGGGGCCATTTTTGGCCTGGGGGTCATAATTTGAACAATCTTTGTAGAGGACCATAAGATCATGCTAAATACCAAATATCAAAGGTCTAGGCTTTACAGTTTCAGAGAAGACGATTTTTAAAGATTTTCGAATATTACCATATATGGAAAAAATTACCACGCCCTCTGGCGGCCATGTTTTTTGCCGGATCAAAATTCTTTTAACAACTTTTAAAGTCTATCATTTGAGAAACATTTTGGTGAAAACTATATTCAAATCGGACAAGTCATTCTGCAGAAGAAGATTTTTCTAGATATTGTGTACAGTTGCCATGGCAACAAGACCGATGGCCCCACCCACTATCTTTTAACAACTTTTGAAGCACCCACCCACAGTATGTATCTGACCAAGTTTGGTTACAATTGGGCAGTCAGTTTCAGAGAAGAAGTCGTTTGAAATTGTTGACGGACAGACGGACGGACGGACGGGCGCCGGACACAGGGGTATCACAATAGCTCACCTTGAGCACTTTGTGCTCTGGTGAGCTAAAAATTGATAAGCCCCGGGGCGACCATTTCGCCCGTGGGTCATAATTTGAACAGTCTTTGTAGAGGACCATTAGATAATGCTACATACCAAATATCAAAGCTCTAGGCTTTGTGGTTTCAGAGAAGATGATGTTTAAGTAAATTGTTGACGCCCACACTTACGCACGAAGCACATACGCAAGACGACGGACAACGGACACAGGATCATCCCAATAGCTCACCTTGGCACTTTGTGCCAGGTGAGCTAAACACACTATTGGTTTTAGGAAATTGCCAGAATAACAAAAAGCCTGGTGTAGACATATGCACCAAGTGTAGACCCAAACCAGCAATTGATCTTGGTGTGCACATAGTGCAATGACAAAATGGACCTTTTTGCATATTATATACAATGGTATATACAAACATATACATAATCTTTGTTTACTGACATAATGTTTATGCATGTACATGTACTACTGCCTCATACCTAAAATCTTTAAGAGTCAAACATGCCAAAACAGTGCAGAATTAAAACCAATCCATCACTTTTTATAAAAAGTGTCCAAATCTGACAAATTGTAAGCTTTATAGATACTAGGTACTGACTGCTCAAAGTTTTCAATGCTGAGGCCATTAGTGCTTTAGATGTGTAAAGCAGCAATAGAATACATCAGCCCTTTCCCTGATAGTTTGGAATACAGCAGAAACTGTCTTAAGTGGCCATCAAAAACAGGTATTCTTAATATAGTCTGTAAGGCAGGTGTTAGCTTAATGCAGGGCAAAAGTAATGCAAAAAGCTCATACAATAGTTCTCTGCATTATGCTTGTCCTGCATTAAGCAACTCGGACTCATGTTCAATAAATGAATGGCCACTCATGACAGGTTCTACTGTACATGCAGTTAGATTTTGACTAAATTCCAAATCTCATCAATCTAATGCATGAGCACAATATTCGACTCTTAAACCTTTACTCCATAAATAAATCTTTGGCAGTTTGCAAACAGAGTAGACCCAGAACAGATGTGCTGTATGAGCAGTTTTATCTGTTTGCTTTTAAACCGTTTTCTTCATATTAACACCTTTTCTCCCTTTTGCAAACAGAGTAGGCGCAGATCAGAAATCTCCAATAGGAGCTGCTTGATCAGGGTCTGTTCTGTTTGCTTTTGACATGATATAGAACTGATTGTTTCATTTTTGTCAAAACAAATAATCCTTTGAAAAGTTTAGATTCTAAAAATGGATGTAATAAATATTCATAATGTCATTATTTCTTACATGAATATATACATGTATGGAATAAAGGGTTATAAAGGCTTTAGGGATATATAGAAAATTACCAAATAAATTATGTTTCTAAACCCTTTGCTCCATGAAATGATATCATGCTTTTTTTAAAATGGCTTACTACGGAAATTTGGTCAAGGCAGAAAATACTTGAATTATATTTAATCTATAATATATTATTACAGCTCTCACATATTTCTGATAAGAGCATACTCTTTTTGCAACGATGTATCTATGGAACAAAATGTTAAAGGGACAATCAGAAAATATTAAACGAGAGCCGCGTGCGGCGCCAAAGCTCGTCTGATTTGGTACTTGTCCAGCTAAATTATTCTATTTTGAAAACCACAAAGGGCAATAACTCCAATATTTTGAAATCAAGAGTTATGGTTCTTTTGTAGAGGCCTTCCCCTCAAAGAAATCTACTAACATATGAAGTTCATGTTGATACCTCTTATACTTTTCGAGTTATGAGCTACATTAAAGTTTTTGCACGCCAATAATGACAACGACGACGACTATGACCCAGTAATCATGATAGCCTGACTTTTCTTCGAAACAGACCAGCTAAAAAGCTACTTTCCCTTTATATATCAAATTCTGATTGAAGTCAGTCCAGTTCCTTGAATACCACCCATAAGATGTTAACTCTTTACTCCATGAATATGCCTTTGTACACCTTAGCAAACAGAGTAAACCCATATCAGACGGCTCCTGTATGAGCTGTCCGATCAGGGAATGTTCTGTTTACCTGCGACATACATGTTACATAGATCCGACTCTGTTGTTTCTGCTATGGCTAAAAATCTCTATGTTTATAATGCTATTATATGAATTCAACTCGTTAACTTTCTTAACCCATTCCCGCATATTGATGCTTCTGTAAAAGTCAATTTATGAAACCATTGTGATAAATAGAGCATTTGCTCCACAGGAGCAAATACTCTATTTATCACAATGGTTTCAAAACTACACAATTCTGAAAAATTCCTTTTCTCTAGTTAATGCTCCTTTTTGGTAGATTTAATCAAAGAGGTTAAGTCTAAAAATAGCCTAAGTGGGAATGGGTTAATACTTAATATTTCTTGCATGAATATTCATGGAGTAAAGGCTTAACTGATATCAAAAACTTGATTACTATAACATACAAACTGAGCATGATCTACAGGGTGAACCACCAAAGATCAGTATAACATACAAACAGAGCATCATCGACAGGGTGAACCACTAAACATCAGTATAACATACAAACTGAGCATCATCTACAGGGTGAACCACTAAACATCAGTATAACATACAAACTGAGCATCATCTACAGGGTGAACCACCAAACATCAGCTGCTTGTACCTGAAGTAGTTCTTTAGGTTCCTTCTAACATACAAACTGAGCATCATCTACTGGTGAACCACCAAACATCATCTGCTTGTACCTGAAGTAGCTCTTTAGGTTCCTTCTAACATACAAACTGAGCATCATGGACAGGGTGAACCACCAAACCTCAGCTGCTTGTACCTGAAGTAGTTTTTTAGGTTCCTTCTAACATACAAACTGAGCATCATCTACAGGGTGAACCATCAAACATCAGCTGCTTGTACATAAAGTAGTTCTTTAGGTTCTTTTAACACTTGTTTGTTGCTCATTTTTAAGCATAGCTTCTGATAGCCCTTTCTGAGTCTTAATATGTCCAACTCCTAGTTGTTGAAAGACATCAAACTTCAGAGTCCTGACCAGCAGCTATCAGCATTTCAAACAGATTTTTTTCTCTTCTTTTGAATCACAATCATACTGTCTTTAACTCATTTTCTTTGTCATATACTGGTACATATACATGTATCCTATTCCGAATGCTTCCAAACATTCTTCATACATGTCATGGGAAACTTACATCTGGAGATCATTTAACAATTCATATATCACAAAGACTGCACCAGATGATCAAGCTTTTCATACTTGGATGAATATTTGGAAGGCTTGTGTGGATATTGAAAAATGATCCAATAGTCTTGCTTTGCGGTGACAATTACTGTATTTTGAAATTGGAAGCTCTTTGTCTAAAAAACAATATTATTCTGTTTTTTCTGGAAGTTAAAGCAAAGTGGGCACTGTTAGAAAACTGGCATGTCATGTCGCTGATTGTCTGGAAAGCTGGTCAAAATTTCTCTCCTGAAATTAAAACATCATTTTTTAATCATGATTAATATAGATCTGTATAAAAATATTTCTTAATCCTTTATGCCATGAATATCCACGTGAGAAATATAATGACATTTATACTGAATATTAATAGAATGTTTATAATAATGGCACTATGAGCAATTCAATTTTAATCATAATAGAAAACTGTAGAATCAGATCTTTATTATTTCACAAGCAAACAGAGCAGACCCTGAGCACCGTCCCAGGTCAACTCGTCCTCCTGACAATTCGACCCCAGAGTCAAGTCGGCCTCGGGTCAAGTTGGCTGGGCCAACTTGGCCCTTTATATAATAATTTCATTTTATATATACAAATATAATATTAGTTAACATATAAGGAAAGTTCATAGTAACAGATAAGGAAGCGTACGAGGATCAGTAACTTAATTAATCCAACTAAACCCTCCAATGTGACCATTCATTAGAATATTCTCGATAGGCTGATTCTAATGAATGTTCACAACAGAGGGTATGGTGGATAAATAACTTTTTTTATCAAATTGAGTATGCTGTCATATCTGAAAGTGTGAAGTGAAGAATTTAAACCGTTTAAAACAAAGTTTCATATTGTTTCATCCACTTTATTTATACAAGGATAAAAATACATACATTAATAAATAGCAATAATCAGAAATGTACAAGCATTTCACATGATAAAAAGAGTGTGTTTGTGAAACACTTATGCCCCTGACCTTTGACCCTGAAGGATGACCTTGACCTTTGACCCATGGACCAGGGAGTTAAACGCGACACATTGTCTTTGTGTGGTGAACATTTGTGCCAGATTATTTTTGAAATCCATTCAGAGATAAAAAAGTTACAGAAGGGACACAAAATTTGTGACGGACAGACGGACGGGCTGCCAATGCGATTACTATATGCCCGCCGTGATGGTTGGATGGATGATGGATGGATAGATGGATGGATGGATGGATGGACAGACAGACAGACAGACAGACAGACAGACAGACAGACAGACAGACAGACAGACAGACAGACAGACAGACAGATAGATTGATAGATACTAACCTGTACCACACGTCCTATGCCGCCAAAGACCACACACGCCACACATGACTCCATGTTGTCTCATCCGAACAACCTTCCTGCAACAAATACACCCATCACTAAATTGTTACACTAGTTCCAAATATTAAAAAATCAGTGCAAATCCTATACATGTAGTAAATAATGGTTTTGCAACATCGAATCCCCGCGGAAGGATTGTAGAATGTAGAACTGCAGGTTATTAATAATATGTAATATTTAATAAGCATTGTTAACCCTTTACCTCATGTAAACATGTTTTCACGCATTTGCAAACAGAGTAGACCCAGATCAGACGGCTCCTAGAGGAATAGAATTTGATAGATCAGTTTTTTTGCTTTCTAAAATGGCTACAATATTCCACATTCCATATTTCATTATAACTCCTTTTCCATGAATATTCAGTAGTTATTGAAATTTGGACTAAATATAGAACAGGGAAAGGGTTAATCAATATACATGTATACACATATTTTGAGTATATATATTTGGCATTAAAATAATGAAATAACCCTGAATATATTACCACATCATTAATAAATAATTACGGGAAATGGATTAATTGCTCCTTTAGCCAGCAATAAAACTCCGGAAAGGAGCTCTAATTTTTTATAACTGAATGAAGAAATATGGGTTACTTCAGGTAAGTTGGTTTTATTATAAAGCTCATTTTGCTGAAAAGCCATGGGTCTAGTATGTTTGCAATTTTTGGAAAGATTGAGCATATTTGTAAAACTATGTATTTCATACATGTATACTGTTAAATATACATTATGTATATATATGAACAACAGAATTTATGACCGCGGTCTCCTACATGGGTCGTCTAATCGGGGTCTAGCATGTTTGCAATGTTCAGAAAGATTGAGCATATTTGTAAAACTATATGTATTTCATACATGTATACTTTCAAAATTATTTATAAACAACAGAATTCATGACCGATAGATTTCCTAAAGGGGTCGTCTTATATGGGTCTAGTATGTTAGCAAGGTTAAACAGAGGGTAAAGGCCAGTCAATAAAAGAGAGCTGCTAAGGAGTTAGCTAGTATCCTACTTAAAGTTAAAGCAGGCTTTTGCATAAAACAAGAGGGCCAGAATGGCCCTGAAGCGCTCACCAGACAATCAAAGGAGAAAATTTTCAAAGTTTTGACTATATGTTTCTATAGAAAACTAGCCTGCCCTGGGGCGGGGCTAATTTTGACCCAAGAGGCACAATTTATATAACTTTTGTAGAGGACCTGAACATGATGCTATGTGCCAAATATGAAAGCTGAGAACCTTCCAGTTTAAGACGAGAAGATTTTCAAAGTTTTCACTGTATGTTTCTATTGAAAACTGGCTACCCCTGGAGCGGGCCAATTTTCACCCCAGGGCCATAATTTATATAACTTTTGTAGAAGACCTGAACATGATGCTATGTGCCAAATATGAAAGCTGCGAACCTTCCAGTTTCAGAGAAGAAGATATTCAAAGATTTCACTATTTGTTTCTATTGAAAACTGCCCACCCCTGGGGCGGGGCCAATTTTGACCCTGGGGCCATATTTTATACAAATTTTGTAGAGGACCTGGACATGATGCTATGTGCCAAATATGAAAGCTGAAAACCTTCAAGTTTCAGAGGAGAAGGTTTTCAAAGTTTTCCCTACATGCATTTGTTTCTATTGAAAACTGCCCACCCCTGTGGTGGGCCAATTTTGACCCCAGGGCCATAATTTATATGACTTTTGTAAAGGACCTGAACATGATGCTCTGTGCCAAATATGAAAGCTGAGAGTCATCCAGTTTCAGAGAAGAAGATTTTCAAAGATTTCACTATTTGTTTCTATTTAAAACTGCCCACCCCTGGGGCGGGGTCAATTTTGACCCTGGGGCCATAACATGATGCTATGTGTCAAATATGAAAGCTAAGAGCTTTCCAGTTTCAGAGAAGAAGATTTTCAAAGTTTTCACTATTTGTTTCTACTGAAAACTGCCCACCCCTGGGGCGGGGCCAATTTTGAACCAAGGGCCATAATTTATATAAATTTTGTAGAGGACCTGAACATGATGCTCTGTGCCAAATATGAAAGCTGAGAGACTTCCAGTTTCAGAGAAGAAGATTTTCAAAGATTTCACTATTTGTGTCTATTGAAAACTGCCCAACCCTGGGGCGGGGCCAATTTTGACCCCAGGGCCATAATTTATATAACTTTTGTAGAGGACCTGAACATGATGCTATGTGCCAAATATGAAAGCTGAGAACCTTCTGGTTTCAAAGGAGAAGATTTTCAAAGTTTTACTATATGTTTCTATTGAAAACAAGGCACCCCTGTGGCGGGGCCAATTTTGACCCCAGGGTCATAATTTATATAACTTTTGTAGAGGACCTGAACATGATGCTCTGTGCCAAATATGAAAGCTGAGAGACTTCCAGTTTCAGAGAAGAAGATTTTCAAAGATTTCACTATTTGTTTCTATTTAAAACTGCCCACCCCTGGGGCGGGGCCAATTTTGACCCCAGGGCCATAATTTATATAAATTTTGTAGAGCACCTGAACATGATGCTATGTGCCAAATATGAAAGCTGAGAACCTTCTGGTTTAAGAGGAGAAGATTTTCAAAGTTTTACTATATATTTCTACTGAAAACAAGGCACCCCTGGGGCAGGGCCAATTTTGACCCCAGGGGCATAATTTATATAACTTTTGTAGAGGACCTGAAGATGATACTATGTGCCAAAGATGAAAGATGAGAACCCAGTAAATTCAGAGGAGAAGATTTTTAAAGGTTCAAATTGTTGATGACGGACGATGCACGCCGACGGACGACGGACAACGGGCGATCACAAAAGCTCACCCTGAGCACAAAGTGCTCTGGTGAGCTAAAAATAAAGAGGTTTTTTGAACATCTGATCCCAAGTGCATCTTAATTGTGCTGCTATTTATTTTAAGCTATACCTGTTCATGAAAAACTGCATTCTCTGCATAATTTGATAGCAGGAGAGAATGATATTGAGATTTTTCTGAATCACCTAATGTTTCAAAACATCCTATAGGAGCCGTCTGATCAGAGTCTGCTCTGTTTGCTTATATAATATAGTTATATGATACTACAGTTTCAGCCAGGCCAAAAACTTCATGTGTCCATTTGCTGAATTGCTGTTATAACAAAAAATATCATGCATTAATATTCATGATACCATTATTTCTTACATGAATATTCATGGAAGAAAAAGGTTAAATATCTATTGCATTTAAACTTATTCCTGACATGAATATGTTTAATATTGTTTACTAAGCCTTAATTAATAAGTACCCAAGTGTATACAAAAGCTCCCTTAAATTAATTAGATTAGACAGCTATCGCTTCCTTTCGCCAACTGTAGACCATGACCAAGGAGCTTTATCAAACCAACTTACCTGAAGTAATCTACACATCTTCATTCAATTTTATTAAGAACTCCTTTCGCGGGATTTACAGATGGTGAAAGGAGTCTCCTTTTGCCAACTGTACACCACAGGGGTCTGGACCGCTTCATGTAGGTCTATAATTATGTACTATATATAGTACATGTATATAGACCCACATGAAGCGGTCCAGACCCCTTAGCTGTAGACCCTAGATTTTCAGCGAATGGAGCTTTATCAAACCAACTTACCTTTAGCGACTTACAGTTCTACATTCAATTATACTTTCTCTCATATTAAACATGTTTTCACGCATTTGCAAACAGAGTAGACCCAGACCAGACAGCTCCTATTGGACTAGGAGCCTTCTGATCAGGTTTTGCTCTGTTTACATGGTGAAAAAGTTGTAACTTGACTGGGACTTGAACCCAGGGCCTGGCTTATCATGCCAACACTCTACCGACTGAGCTACCAAGCCACACAGTTAAGCCTATCAACTTAATTATTTCACCAAAATCTCTACCCGGCTACAATTACACTTCAAAAACATTGATGCCGCTCATTTCACATCTATTTGTAGATCCGGCAGAGTTGACCCTGATTCTAGTTCGCATTTGTGTACTCTAAATGGTGATAACTGATATCGAGCTACTTTCGATATCCCGGCAGACGGCAACCATGCATCACAAAATTAGCATGCTGTCTTACAGCTTGTTAATGTGACTAGCTTGGATTCCTGAGCACAGGATTCTTAATTACTGATACCCCTTACACTGTCTGATAATAAATCTATGTTGTTTGCAAATTAATGCATTTACATCTCTCTTGATGGAGTAAATGGTTTTGAAACATGCTTCATTGAAAATTGCACTTCAAATCGTACTCACCATGCACCTTTTTCTACAATAAAATGTTTGACTTTGCGCCTGAGAAAGATCTTACTTTAGCCCCTGACTGGTCAGAATTTTCTTATTGAGTGCTTTTTACCAGAATGACAACAATGCAGAAAGAACTTATAAGTGTTTCTCTATGTCAATGCATTAAGCTGAACTGCCATGGTAGTACAACATCAGACTCACCCAATTCTGACATCATAATGTACAACATCAACAGCGATGGCACATGCCCTGTCGCGATACTTATAGTCTTGATCTCAGTAGCTTGGGAATAGCTAGAGTTTGGAAGTTCCGGCCTCCAAGTCTTCTAAGGTGACTGGCATACCATGTTTTATTTCTCACAAGTTCTGAACTGTTCCATAATGACATTCAGAGTCTGTCAAAAATAACATCACACTTTCTCTGCAAAAGGCATGATAGAAGCTCGAAAATCACGTTTTCCCGAATCCAGTAGAGAATTTGGGCTTCATTTGCACACATGCCTCAAACTTCCTTTTGATTCCTTTTCCGTTCAACCCGTAAATTAATGTGTTTCACACAAAAATCAAGTTCACTTTCGAAATCCGCCATTTTGTTTGTTATGACATGGAGCTTCCGAACCCTGACGGAATACGACGAGTATTTACGATTGGGAAATGTCTCAATCAAAAATACAAAATGGCAAGGTAGTATTACATTTATATTAATGGAACGCAAGATATTGCAAAATTACGCCAAAGATACAATAGATTGGTCAATTAATGCTTAGCTACTTGAAATTCACAGGATAGTTTGGGAACTATTTAATGACGCGTGCGAACAACAATTATACCAAAAATCGAAGAGGCGTCAAACGGTATTAGGGTCATATGCAAATTTTACTTCTATTCGACTGCGTATGTTTAACAATTATCAATTATATATAAAATCTTAACAACAAACACAATATCCTTCAAGAGTGTGTATCCAAGACATGCAGAATATCGGACAATTATACTAAAAGCCAAGAATTTACATACTTACAAGCTAGGTTATTTGTAATTGCCAGGAGAGTTGGAAACTATATTACAACGCGAGAGAATAATAATTATACCAAAAACCGTGGTGTGTTAAACCGGCATTAGAGCTCCAGAAGTGTGGTAACTAAAGGTGGCGTTCGCCACCTAAAAACCATATAAAGCGCGTTTCATTGCAAATTCTAGTTCATGTACAACTACTAAATTGTCTATACTTTTGACTTCTTGTTTAACGAAGGTTAAGGAACATGTACAATTCTACTGTAATAACTACTGTAATAAGACTTATGAAAATTCTGGAATAAATCTCTTCTGGTCTATTAAGAACTCTTCAGAAGTCTTAAGCAAACTTAAGAACAAAAAATATCTTGCATCCACTGTATGCACGTACAATTTTTCTACTCTGTACACAACTCTTCCTCATATTTTAATTAAGGATAAGCTTTTTGTGATTTTTGCTCTCGGGGATCACCCCCTTTCAGAATTTACTAACTTAATCCAGAAAGTATTTGCCCGGGAAAAAAACATCATTCTTGGCATGTAATGCTGAAAAAGCTTTCTTTACTGATGAGCAAATGAAATATTACACCAATTGGACTTGCTCAGAAGTTTGCGAATCACTAACCTTTCTTTTGGATAACATATTTGTACGTTATGCGAATGCTATATACCGTCAGGTAATTGGTATACCTATGGGTACGAATTGTGCACCACTTGTCGCAGATTCGTTTTTGTACTGCTATGAGAGAGATTTCATGTTGCGTTTGAATCCTCAATCACAAGAAGATGTTATAAAAGCCTTGAATGAAACTTGTCGATATTTGGATGATATTTTTAACTTAGATAACCCTTTCTTTGATGCTCTGATTCCTACAATTTATCCTAAAGAACTCAAATTGAATAAAGCTAACCCGTCCGACAATTATGCAGCGTTTCTTGATCTAGACCTTAAAATTAATAATGGAATGATTTCTTCTAAAATATATGACAAAAGAGATGATTTTGATTTTAATATTGTAAATTTTCCTCATCTTGACGGGGATGTTCCCCGTGCTCCATCTTACGGGGTTTATATATCTCAACTTATTCGTTTTGCTAGAGCTTGTTCATCTATTGACGATTTAACAGTCGAAATCTCATTTTAACTGAAACACTGCTTAAGCAAGGATATAGATACCATAAACTAAGAAAAACTTTCTCTAAATTTTACTATCGAAATCTCTCGCTTATTGGCAAGTACCAATCTAATCTCAAGGCGCTTCTGCGACACGGTATTTCACATCCTGAATTTTATGGTGATGTGATTTACAAACTTCGTAAATTTATTGGACATACCCATTTTCTCACTTTGTTCATCAAATATGTTAAAAAATCATTAAAAAGGGATATGATCCTGTAGTACTACAACATACTGCATGTTTGGTTGTGAACCCTTTTACAGTTGGCAATCACGCTGGCCTCTTTGCATGTACGCCGACAAGAAAGGTTTAGTACTCTATGAAGGCGACCTCTTAAATCCAGTAATGGAAGGAAAACGTCGGATATCTGTACTATTTCGTTTTTGTCGTACCCTTTATTACTTTTCTACAGTTACTCTGTTTGCAGCTCAATCATTGAGTACACTAGCGATAGGTGGATACAGTTTGTTCACTTAAATGTTTTCGTTATACATGCACTTTACCACTGTATTTGCCGTCGCGGTTGTTGTAGATTAGTCGGAGAGGGGATACGTTTATTTACACTGTTTGTCTTTTAGGGTGGGGATGGAATAAGTGTGAGGTTGGGTGCCCATAAACCGGTTTAACCCCCAGTGACTTTTGTCACTGACCGTTCCAAGGCGGTACTTCCATCTTCCCCCTATTGTATGTGTGTTTTGTCTTTGTGCGTCTCTTGTTTTTGTTTTTTTATAGTTATGTACATTTGCTGTTTCCTTGTGTTGCTGTTCGGGCGACTGTTTGTTCTGTATGTGGTGTTTCCTGCATGACTCATTTTTGTACTTTTAGTCTCACTGCAAATAATATGTACAGTAAAACCCCTCTTAACCAGACGTTCAATTTAGTACAAATATTGGTCTTAGAGACAGGTGGCAGCTTATTGCAGGGTGAAACTCATGCAAAAAAGCCCCTCTAAGAGATTTCTGCATGACTTCCACCCTGTATTAACCTATTCCCTCATATTGACGACTTTTGACGACTCTGTAAAGGTCGATTTATTAAACCATTGTGATAAATATCATTATTTATCACAATGGTTTCAAACTACAAAATTCTAAGTTTTTCATTTCTCTTGTTAAATCTCCTTTTCGGTAGATTTATTCAAAGAGGTTGTATCAAAAAATAGCCTATGTGGTAATGGGTTAAGCAGCATCCTGCCTGAATATATCTAACATCTTCTAACTACCATAAATCTGGTTTAGCGGGGATTTACTTATTGAATGTATAACTTACCCATTTAAGTACAAGACATTTAACAAATTAACTTAGAACTGGCATGACTGTAGATATTTCTACCGTTCTTTTACACCAGTAAATTGAAAACATCATGCAATGTAGACATTGGAATAGTCCAAAGCCTATACAGAAGAACCTGTCTTAACCCATTACCTCATAGGCTATTTTTAGATCCAACATCTTTGAATAAATCTACCGAAAAGGAGCATTAACTAGAGAAATGGAAAACATTTGAATTTTGCAGTTTGAAACCATTGTGATAAATAGAGCTAATACCCATAATAAAAACGATAAAGAAATATAGGTTTGAAGTTCAATTGTATTTTGGCGAGTCAGAAAAGTTGTTAAATGCGAGCCTTGGCTACTTTTCTGACGTGCAAAATACAGCTTAACTTCAAAAAGAAGAAAAAGAAAGTTTGCTCAAGCGGTTTTGTCCCCTGAATAAAAATACATGCAAGTGCGATATACGTGACGTTATATGGCGGGAAGTGACGTCGTCGACTTTTACAACATAAACAATTTTGATTTAATCCTTTTATGTGGACAACTGTATTGAATGCATAACTTAACCATTTAAGTACAATAAATTAAACAAATTAACTTAGAACTGGCGTGACTGTAGATATTTCTGTAGTTTACAACATAAACAATTTTGATTTAATCCTTTTATATGGACAAAAAGTTGAGACAAAGGTGAACACATGTGTTACATTGGATGTTTATGTTTAATTCTGCCTTTTTCGTCTTTCTGTTTTCTTCCTATTTGCTGAAGCAAACTTGCATCCCAGTGGGGTCAGTACACATGCACTATACCTCACAAAATACAGCATCGGCGTGGAAAATATTATGCTAGTAGGAAGTGACTATATTTTGTGATGTTGCATGAGGAAAGAGATGTATTCGTGTTTCTGCACATTATACATTATATCTTATGAATTCAGTGCCGTGTTTCATCAGTTAGGGCACGAGCGAGGTAGATAAATCACAGCGTTATAGTACAGTATATATTTTAAAATGTTTATTCGATTTATCATTCAAACGAGAGACACTAGCAGTATTGAGTTGACGTTTCCAGAAATGAATGCATAACTTACCCCTTATCCCACTGTCAGAGTCATATTATCTCAGAGCTTCAGATAAAACGCGTAAATCAGAACATGTTCAAGAATAACTTATTTATCCCCCATACACACACACACACACACCAAACCCTATGGTATTGCCACTCTTAAGAATCGCCTCTTCGAGACGGTTCTAAAGAGTGGTCACAACATAGCGTTTGGTCGAGAAATGACGAGTTTAGTATTTGAGTACCCACCTTTATCTGTTGCTCTGAAGTATCTGGTTAAATTTTGATCACTTCCGAATCGATCATGCTTTTGAGATTGGATACTGATGATAATTGTTGTCTCATCTGGGTCCAAGTTGCTTGCAAATGCAAATTAGTAGATAAGTTGATTGGCTTTTATAGAAACACTGGAACGCAGTAAATCATGGTAAAAACTCAAAGCCGTATAAGATTGGGCTGCGAAACATAAAACTAACCACATTAACAAAACTGTATAATATCTGCCAGGTTAGTCTGTACCTGATGACTAATTCATACATTGAATATAGATGTAGACATAAAGACATCATTGATATTTATAAGCTGACGCTTTTCACTCTTTCTCTGTCTAATACGAATGTAAGAACTAACGCACAATTAATATTTATTATATCTATTATTATTTATTATTTGTACACAGGAGTGTTTGATATTGGTAGAGAGTGTAAGGTCAGATCTATTATAATTCCATAAGCAAACATCGCAGACTCTGATCAGACTGGTCAGACTATTTTACAAATGGGGTACATTTGTTATCATTACGATGTTTTATAAATACAGTAAACGCTCGATTATTCGAATACTAAAATACTTATGAGTATCGAACTTTAAGACAGGTGGCAGTTTAATGCATGGTGAAAGTCATACAGAAAGTTCTAGGAACTTTCTGTATGACTTTCAACCTGCATTAAGCAGCCACATCCTGCCTAAAAGAGTCTACATTCTTCTATTAATACAGAAAATTCGAATAATCAAGGTTTTACTGTTCAATTTCTGATAATGATAATATAGGTTACGTGCAAAGACAATTATCATTATAAAAGTCCAGAAGACTGTTTGCAAATATGTACAAAGCGTGTATACGAGGGAAATGGTTAACGGACATATGGACATAAAGCTTGTTGGGCATGTAGAATCAAATACATGTATATACAATTCCACAAGCAAACAGAGAAGACACCGATCAGACGGCCTCCATATCTAACCTGAAGGCGCGTCTTTGAAGTAAATAGTTAACTGTTTAAGTCACAGACATATTGGAATTACATTTAACCTCATATCATGCAAACTTCCTATACTTGAAAACGTCACTGCAATGTGCTGGTGCTTAGGTGATGTAAGACATGCATGAAACTTTCATGACGCATGGCATCTTCAAACATTTAACTGGTACACGTGTTTCTAGATTTGTGTAGTTATATTTTAGAACAATTATGTACCGGTATTGCAAATCATGGAAAGACCGAGCTGAGTTCAAGTTATCCGAGTTCGAGATATCGAAGTTAACTGCGTACTAGTAAAACAGTATTCGAAACGCCAATGTGTATAAGTTCTGTCTGTCAATGGCATACTGTATCATGCATGTCTCTGCAGTTAAAATGCCATTTATGAAACTATGTATTTTAACCTATTCCCTCATATTAACGACTTTTGACTTTTGCTCCTATAGGAGCAAATGCTCTATTTATCACAATGGTTTCATACTACAAAATTCTATATTGTTCTTTTTCTCTAGTTAATACTCCTTTTCGGTATATTTATTCAAAGAAGTTGTATCTAAAAATAGCCTATGAGGGAAAGGGTTAAACAAACTTGACCCTTTCGGGTCTTATGGCGTCAATGTAATTAGATGTGCATATGGAAACAGTTTAGATCCTGGCGAGTCGGTCGCCGATCAAAACTGTTTAATGCTGTGATTATATATCTTGAAAGTAATTGTAAGAATTTAAAAAATAAATAAAACATAGTGTTGCTAACGAAGAATTTAACATACAATATTACGAACCAGCGAAAGTGTTAATTATGGAATACAGTTATAACATGTTCTAAGTAAGAGTATCATCAGCATTCAATATCAACTGCTTTCTGTTGTCATGTTATGTTCAACATAAAAAATTTATTTAGACACAATGGTCCTGATATAAATACAATAGTATGTGTTTGTCAAGCACTATGCTCCCGTTATGCCCTTTGGCCTTAATGTATTACCTTTACCTTAATAAGACGCCCCTAAAATGTCCCCTTCCATAAGTTTCACATGCATGCCAAGTTTAAAGTATGTATGTGCAATATGGCTAGACACCTATCGCCAACGTTAAAGTTGGGAACAAACCAACCAACCGATAGAGCAAAAACCAACATGACCCCGGGGGCAATATGTCCCTGGGGCATAATAAAAAGTTTGGTGAAGGCGTATCTTCCCCTATTGTGTGTTTGTTTTGTCTTTGTGTGTCTCTTGATGTTTTTATAGTTATGTACATTTGCTGTTTCCTTGTGTTTCTGTTCGGGCGGCTGTTTGTTCTGTATGTGGTGTTTCCTACATGACTCATTTTTGTACTTTTATTATCAAACATAACTCAAGACGAACTCAGATGAAGTGTTTTTAAAACAAAAACAACATCTGAGCTGTAATGTGTTTGCTCATTTTCATGCAAGCTGATTAACCGAGTGACAGCATTTTAGCTCGCCCGTATTTGTTGTTTGTGTATTTATTTTAATTAGAAATCCATTATTTCTTTACAGCAATTTCTCCTGTTACGAAACACATCACTCATGTCTGATGAAGCTTCTCTATAAGAGGATTACTGCTTTCAACCCTGCATTTTCAGAGTGGAATAGCCCGTCAGTATTAAATTACTTAGTCCACTCAGTATAAAAAACTTAAAATGTCTGTGGGATTTTAAATACAAACGATGCAGACCTTGATCAGAGGGCCCCTCTAGGGGCCCTCTGATCTAGGTCTACACTGTTTGTAAATGGCAGTGTACGTATATCCCGTGTTGAAAGGATAAGAGTTATTTAACGCAATGCTGGCATTTGTCACTTTCAAATATTTTGACAAGTTGTAAAACAACATATATTACGGGTAATGACATTCCCTAATCAATCTTCCGTTACACGATTTAATTGTCACCTTAAAGGGGAAGTCCCTACATTAGATGCGTTTCAAAAATATACAAAATTTATTTGTTTGTATGTTGAAAAGTAGTATGTGGAAAGAAACCCTATCCAATAAACGTTGAAAATGACAAAACATCCTCGTGTTTGATATCGACGATCCCGATTTTATTACCCGATGTTCTGGTTTATTCAGGTTAGGTTTTAGATTCGTATCTGTTCGCGATATTCGCGTATCTCTACTACTTCCGAGAAAACCTGTAAACAATGAAGGTGATTATCGGCAAAACGCGAATATTTGAACGGAGAATGCCGATAATACTTTGTTTAAGAACAAAAATTATAAGCATTGATGGGATCGGTTTATTTTGTTACACATGGGCATTTTTCGATATAAGTTCAAATTGACAATCTTCATAATAATGATTGAGCATAACAATTGAAAATGTGCGTTCATTGTAGGGACTTCTTCTTTAACGATGAAGTCTTTCACCATTACCTGATGAATATTTATATAAGAAAATATGACATCATGAATATGTATTAATTGAATTTTAAAAAGCGTTGTGAACTCAGGAATTTTGGCTTTCGCAGAAAGTGTGGAATCCATAAGCAAACAGAGCAGACCATGTCTAGAGGCTCTTTCTAGTTTAAAAAGTGTCTCTAACAATTAAAGGTGTAATTAATGAATATATCCTGAAAGTGGGTGATCCTTCAAAAGCAATAGCAACAATGCCAAAAGAGAAAATTGCAGACTCGGTTTTATTAAGTCTCTGTTCACGAGTAGTAATTAAAAGTGCAACACTACTCACGTCGGCTTAAGCAGTATTTAGTTTTCAAGGCAGGGTATTAACCTTGTCCTCCATTAATATTCATGTAAGAAATAATGACATCATCATTATTGATTAGATTAATTTGGTATTATAACACATGACGTTTTGGCCCGTGGCAGTAACTGTAGAATCATATCTACGTAGTGTATACTATATTATAGGCCAACGCATTTGGTTCTACTCTGTTTGCAAAGGTTTAGAAAGTGCGTATGGAGTGAAGGGTTAATGACTAATCATTTAACCTATTACCTCATAGACTATTTTTAGATACAACTCTTTGAATAAATCTACCGAAAAGGAGCATTAAATAGAGAAAAGGAAACGTTTGGAATTGTGTAGTTTTGAAACCATTGTGATAGATAGAGCATTTGCTCCTATAGGAGCAAATGCTTTATTTATCACAATGGTTTCATAAAGTGATTTTTACAGAGGCGTAGAAAGGCGTATTTATGGAGGAAATGGTTAAATACACAGAAATACAATTGACTGTAGGGAAACGTAGAACCATTGACATGTGTATAGGTTTTAAATCCACAATTGTTATACTTAAGTCGGAAATATATACGTTTATATTATAGTTACTCTAAGAACTCAGAAAGAGAAACTGATGCCAAAAGTTTGGTCCAATGAGCAGTTTGGTCCCGGGGTAATACATGTAAAACTATTTGATTGGATCTGAGATCATTCTCAAGAATCTGACTGGTCACACTTAGACATTGTATATCCGCGGACACTATATAATCTTTCTGCATACCTTTTGCCATGCATTAACCATTTCCTCCATGAATAGTTGTGTAAGAAATAATGACGTCATGAATATTTATTAGTTATAATAGCACATCGACACAGAAATGTTTTGCAATGGCAGAAACTGTAGAATCAGATCTATATTAAATCATAACGCATCGTCTGATCTGGGTCTACTCTGTTTGCAAAGGCGTACAAAGGCGTATTTATGGAGGAAAGGGTTAATCTACCGTCTGTTTTACTACCGATATATACATACTACTGATAATAGAATGACGAATGCCTATCTGTATTTGGCACTTCGAATTCAGAATGACCTATCAGTATATAACTAGTTAACTACCATGTCCATTTGGTATGTAAGGCTGAACATACTGGGTGATTTTAAAGACGCAAACGTGCCAATCCTGACCAGAATGTTCCATTCTAAGTCGCCTGATATGGGTTTACACTGTTTGCAAACGATAGTACACTCAGTTTCCGCTTTAAAAAGGGCTACTTTTTTCACTGAACAATTATTTGAGTATGGAGATTAATTCTTTACACATATAACATACCCTCCCACTACTACCATGACATCTTGAAGTACAAAAGGAAATTAATTCTCGAATGCAAATTGAATTAACCCTTTCGCCGCGAAACCATTTTCTTCTGGTAAAATTATCAGGTTTTAAAGAAGAGGCGTGTTCAATATATTTTCAAAAGTGGTATCAAAGTGTCAAACAGCTTAGATTCTGATTAGATGTTGTTTTACACGGCGTCTTAGCTGAATCAAAACTGTTTGCAAATGTTCTTGAAAAATCGTCTATTGTGGCGATTGAGTCAAGTTTGAAATTGGCATGGAATCAATCGAAACTTGGTTAATAGCTATAAAAAAAAGAATGCAGTTAAGTATGGTGAGCAATGTTAAAACACAAAAAAGCATTTAATTTATCTAAGTTATATCCGGAGGTCGCTTGATAAAAAATGCTGTATAGAAGTAAGTTTATGCCACAATAAACTGTTATCACAACCGGAACTGAGTAGAAAGGTGCAATGAACTAGCGCATAACCTTATATAACGGCCACTAAATTACATCAAGTATTTTGTATTAAAGTTAGGTTGTTATTTTAAGCAAGGTGAAAGTAAAACAGAACGCTCCTATAGGGGCGTTCTGTTTTGCTTTCACTTTGCTTTAAGCAGTCACTTGTCCTAATATACCAACTAATTAACACAATTTAGTGGCCGTTATGGAAAGGTTTTACTGTAGCACCTAACCTATCCCCAAATGTGTATATGAATTCTGCTTGACCTACAACTTGACTGCAAACAGCAAAGGAGACACTCGAAGAGTTTCTCGAAAGCTTGTTCATTACGGAAGTAGCCACGATTGCACCCCAATGACATTTGCCAATGACCGTTCCAAGGCGGTACTTCCATCTTCTCCCTATTGTATGTTGTTTTGTCTGTGCGTCACTTGATGTTTTTATAGTTATGCACATTTGCTGTTTCCTTGTGTTGCTGTTCGGGTGGTTGTTTGTTCTGTATGTGGTGTTTCCTGCATGACTCATTTTTGTATTTATAAAGAGAGGTGAAGTTTTGAATGCCGACCTGTTGCAATTATTTCTTTCTTATCCCATTCCCTAATAGGCTATTTTAGATCCTACCTCGTTGAGTACATCTACCAAAAAGGAGCATTAATTAAAGGAAATGATTTTTTTAGAATTGTGTAGTGTCCGTAGGAGCAAATGCTCTGTTTATCACAATGGTTTCAGAAAGTGATTTTTACAAAGGCGTCAAAAGGCGTCAGTATGAGGGAATGGGTTAATCCTTTGCCCCATGAATATTATTGTAAGAAAAAATGACATCCTGAATGTTAATTAAAATATTTATTATAGTAGCACATGAGTACCGGAACTTGTATTCATGATAGAAACTGCAGAATCATGTTTATATTATATAATGAGCAAACATAGCAGACACAGCTCCAAAAAGAGCCGTCAGATCTGGGTCTTTTCTGTTTGCAAAGGCGTAGAAAAGCGTACTTATTGAGTAAATATTGAAACCTTAATTCCAAAAAGCTTCAGGGAAAGCATTAAAAGAGTAGCTTGGATCCTGACAAATAACTTAGATCCTGACCGCATTACTCGGTGTGTCACTTAAGACTACACTGTTTGCAAATCAAATGCTTTGTGGATAGCGGAGTACTGTTTTTAATTGCATCGCTTGTAAACATTATCATAAATATTCCTCTCTTTATTCTTAGAACAGTACAACATTAGACTTTGAACAAGGTGCTGATATTTCTTTTTTGTTATTATCTTAAACATCGTGGATCATTGATGTGTCATTAAGGCATTGTAACTACTTTCAAACTACATTTGAAGTTCAGTACAAGGAAAGTCATAATTAGTATACATGTAAATCCTTTGTCAAGAAAGCACATCTGCTATGAACAGCATGAATACTAAGGTAATAACTTAACCCATTACCTCATAGGTTATTTTTAGATACAACCTCTTTGAATAAATCTACAAAACGGAGCATTAACCAGAGAAAAGGAAAATTTAGATTTTTGTAGTTTGAAACCATTGTGACAAATAGAGCATTTGCTCCTATAAGAGCAAATGCTCTATTTATCACAGTGATTTCGTTTCACAAAGTGACCTTTACAGAGTCGTCAAAAGTCGTCAATATGAAGGAATGGGTTAAGCCGTACAATGTGACTTTAGAAAACAACGGAACAAATTGAAAATGTTTTATGAAAACACTTGTCCCTCTTCGTTCATTGGTGATCATTTAGCATGAAGTTTGATAAAAATGATTGTATTTGATCCCGTGGGTGGCATTTACATCAAACGTGTTTTATTATTCTATAAACTCTGTGCAGGCTAGCTGCCAAATCGTGATTACCTATGCAAACAGCTTAGGTTAAGATGAGACGCCACATACTTCGGCGTCTCTGACACTTTGGTCATATTTTGCAAGAAAATTAGAGAAGTTATATTTTTAGACTATTGTTGCAGACAGACCAAAAATTGCTTTTTCATGCAATGGATTTATGGGGCTTGTTTAAGTGCTGAACTGATCTGAGTACTTTCGTGGTTAATGGTCTGTATAATTGCTTTGGAAATGATGATGTATGACTGACTATTTTATGAAGAAATATTCCAAGGTCATGATTTAGAAAACGAAAACCGATAACGTGAACAAAAACTACAGCTATATTCGCAACAAATGAATTCCAGTTGCGCATAGATATAATCACAATTTCAATTTGCTTCTATAAACAACAAAACCTATAGATTCTAGTGGTGAAAATCACAATTTACGGTTTGCATGTAAACTCGAATATTCTGTACAAACACAATAAATGGATCTTGTTTGATGAATACAAAATTGCTCAAATTTTAAGATAATTTCATAGTTCTGGTAACACAGTCATCATGAACTGACAATGAGAAACTGCAAATGGCAATAAAAGTGTTTGACAACGTTATTTAAGTTCATAACATTCTATTATACATATTCTATCAGGCCAGACAATTTATTCTGTCGTTACGGTGTGTAACTGTTGTATATTTGCAGTAGCTTTAATTAAATCTACTTGTTTGTGAAGTTTAAGATGATATAGTTAGTATCGCAGACCCCCAGTGACTGTGATAATTAATTTTAAAGAGGAAGTCCCTACAATGAACGCATATTTTCAATAATATCATATAACTTGCTATGTGTTATGCTCAATCATTATTATGAAGGTTGCAAATTTGAACTTATATCGAAAAATATCCCTGTGATACAAATAAACCGATTTCATCAGTACTTATAATTTTTGTTCTACAACACAATATTATCGGCCTTTTCCGTTAAATTTTTCCGCGTTTTACCGATGATCACCCGATCCCTCCATTGTTTACGTAATAGCTTTTCTCGGAGGTGGTCCGAGAAACGCAAATAGGGCGAACAGTTACGAAACTAAAACCCAACCCGATTGGAAATATCAAACACAGGGATGTTTTGTCATTATAAACAGTATTTGGATGGGTTTTCTTGCGACTTTTCAGCATATAAACAAATGAGTTTTGTAAATTTTAGGTGTTTTTGAAACGCGTCAAATGTAGGGACTTCCCCTTTAAGTCAAAAACAGACAATTCCCTCCTCTTTCCACTAACTGCCATGTTTCGTAATAATCAAGTTACAAATGTTTTACCCACTGAGATATTAACCCATTCCCTCATATTGACGACTTTTGACGACTCTGTAAAAGTCACTTTGTCCAACCATTGTGATAAATAGAGCATTTGCTCTTATAGCAGCAAATGCTCTATTTATCACAATGGTTTCAAATTACAAAATTATATTTTTTTTTCTCTAGTTAATGCCCATTTTCGGTAGATTTATTCAAAGAGATTGTATCTAAAAAATAGTCTATGAGGTAAGTGGTTAACCCTTTGCCTCATGATTATTCATGTAACGAATATTTGATAACGTACATTTATCACGGTATATTGACACAAATTCGTTTGGCCAGTACAAAAACTATGCAATTTACAATAAGATCTATATGACCCCATAAGCAAACTGAATAGATACTGATCATACGGTTTCTACCGAATGTCCCTAAAGTAAACTTTTCATGTGACTGTTTTGCTGTAGAATGAGATCTGTATTATGTCAAAAGCAAACAGAACAGGCCCTGGTCAGACGGCTCCTACAGGGGCCGTCTGATTTGGGTCTACTCTGTTTGCAAAGTCGTCAAACGGCGTTTCTGTGTTGTAAATGATTGAAGCCTAAGTGCGTTACCCTTTCGATGCCTAATAAATTTCGACTGCTAAGAGTATCGCCTTCATCAGGTTTAAAGTGGCGTTCTCTGCAATTTCTGTATGAAAATACAGTAAAACCTCGATTATTCGAATTTTCGTTATAAACGAATTTAGACCCTTTTAGGCAGGTGGTTGCTTAATGCATGATGAAAGTCATGCAGAAAGCTCCTAGAGGAGCTTTCTGCATGACTTTCACCATGCATTAAGCTCCCACCTGTCTTAAAGATCGATAATAATACGTATTTTAGTGTTCGGATAATCGAAGTTTTACTGTATAATCAATGTCAAAACGTTTGCATCCTGAGGAGAAGTCAAGTTACTAGGCGTTTCATCTGGATCCAAACTGTTTGCAAGTGTTATCATTGATTTGCCTATGGCGGCGAAATCGTTACATGTTAGAACTATACTGCGTGAAAGTTTATTTCCAACTACTGCATGATCACACATAAATGGATTGGTACAACGATTTGACAGAACGGATAGAGTTTATTCCTGCTCTCTATAAATAGGCCTTTCTATGCATTTGCAAACAGAGTAGGCCCAGATCAGATGACTCTTGTCGACGACTCGGGTTTGCTCTGTTTGCTTATGGAATAAAGTTCTGAAAATAGGAGATCCTTCGAAAGCAAACACAGCAATGTGAAAAGAGAAAATTGCAAATATAGATATGATTCTACAGATTCCCCCATTATCAAATATTCCTGTGTTCATGTGCCATAATAAAAATTATCTTATTATTATTCATTTTGTTATTACTTCTTACCAGAATATCAAAGGATTAACCCATTCCCTCATATCGACGACTTTTGACGACTCTGTAAAAGTCGAATTGTGATGTATAGCAAATGCTCTATTTATCACAAAGGTTTCAAACTAAAAAAAATCTAAATTTTTCCTTTTCTCTAGTTAATGCTCCTTTTCGGTAGATTTATTCAAAGAGGTTGTATCTATAAATAGCCTATGGGGTAGTGGGTCAAAGGGTTAAGTGACAGTGGTGTGAAATAATGACATACACATTCCACTTTGAAGAAGTCATATGTTTTGATTCATCCATATATTAGTGCATTTGCTATTAAAAATAACATGGAACCGATGCTCTATATCTCATTCCTCTTATTGGCAACATAATGTTCATTTCAGTATAAGCAAATTGTGTATCCAAAGTGCGTCCAATGCATATTAATATATCATGCCACAGACCCATTGGATACAGGTGAGAAGCTGGTAAACTAGACGTTTCTTCAGGATCCTAGCTGGTTAAATCACGATCAGAAGTTTCCAAAATGCAACGGAGCCAAATAATTGATTTGTTACTGTTTCTCATTTATTGTTCAGCAAGCTTAATATTGTAATTTTTAAGAAGATGAATTAAACCACAACCAAATGCCAAATATTTAAGTAAATGCGCTATTTGTGCTTTTGTTTTGAGTTTTAGATTAGTTTGCTTCCATGGGAATTTCTCTTCTCATGAAAACCATCAATCAAATCTGATTGGCACTGGTGTTTTAAGACGATGTAACCTTTTTCATTTGTGTTGCGCTTTCATTTGCCGAAGCCTACCACGATTACAAAACAAGCTGCCGATCACTTGTCAAGCACAGCCTTTAGGAAGCCTAATTCACAGTCACTGTGAATTACAACACCTTCAATCACAAACTGGATGCCGCTTTACCATGTAATACTATATAAACAATTCCCAATGCCCCTAACAAGTATTTCTTCTGAAAGAGTAAGACGTATGACAAGCTATAAGTATATAGGACAGCCACTAATCATTGACATAAAGGACACATTTGACAATAGCTAAATAAACCAGTGATAGTTTTATATTTATCCTGGAGAAACCTATTTAACCCTTATCTCGCTGTAATTCATATCAGCTAAAACACCGATCTGATAGAGTACAACCTGTCTATAACGGCCACTAAATTATGTTAATTAGATTATATTTAGGGCAGGTGGCTGCTTAAAGCAAAGTGAAAGTAAAACAGAACGCTACTATAGGAGCGTTCTGTTTTACTTTCACCTTGCTTTAAGCAGCCACCTGCCTTTAGCACAAACTACTTGGGTTTAATTTAGTGGCCGTTTTACTGTACTCGCTTGACCTTCTTCCGATTTTAGGGAAGTATTGGCCGAGTGTCAAATAGCTTGTACCCTGATGAGACGCCGAGGTGCCAAGCTGATTGCAAACACCAGTAAGGTTTCGCTTAGCGGAATAAGGTAAATATATGTTAGACCTTTGTCATGAGCGAAATGCATGGGTATGGCGGAAATGTTACTCTTGAAAACTTAAGTATATTCATATGCCATCTTCATGCCCATACAAACACAATCCACTCAAATCCATAGGTTGACTAGCGGTCCGTCCTCGTCGTTCACGACGGACGAACTATATATTCATATGCCAAATCGTAACAATATTACGCGTTTTGTAATTGTGGCTGCTGTCGGGCAAATGGTATACACAATCAAATATATCAATAGTTCTGTTCAGATGGAAACCGCATATGAAATCCACCCATTCAGGTGATCATGTTCACCATTAGTAATATGTTCATAAGACATTTGTAGCACAGTTAACAATTAGTGTTTAACCATTTAGTCGTATGTGACAAGATTTCTCATGCTGCTTCATGCATGACAGTTAACCCTTCGCTTGCTATTCACGTCAATATACCTACCTGTAAATAGTGAAGACCCAGATGAGACAGCTCCTACAGGAGTTGTCTCATCAGGGTCTTCACTATTTACAAATTGATTGTGCAACCTGTGCACTCCACAGCAGTGATTGCACAGCGAAATACTTGTACACAGTGAAGATATATGTAATTATACAACAGGGCATGGGTAAAGAAGGAATAATGTATTTTAAAATTCAGCAAGCGAAGGGTTAAACATTTACTTCATAGATATGCCTTTATATCACTTTGCCAAAGGGTAGACCCTGATCAGACGGCTTCTCCAGGAGTTGCCTGATCAGGATCTGCTATGTGTGTTTATGAAATAACAAATCTGATGCTACATATTTCACTGGTGTTCAAATCTGCAATTGTCCATAACGCCATTGCAATTCTTTATCTACGTTATATTTATACATTTATTATGTCTGTGTTGTTATACCTTCTGATCCTTCGATATCATGAATTTCAGTACTTCTTGTTCTGAAAATTGAATACCGCTTAAGCCGGTGCTAGGGACGTGAGCAGTGTTGCACTTTCAATTACTGTTCATGAACAGACTCAATAAAACCGAGTCTGCAATTTTCTCTTTTTGTGTTGCAATGTTTGCTCTCGGGGGATCACCTCCCTTCAGAATTTACATGAATATTCAGGAGGGTGGAGGTTAACGAATACATTAATCTTGTGTTTCGTATATATTCATACCAACCAACCCTAGCAATTATTCGATTCCTATTACATTTGAGCATTACTTTTCCATGTGAAAAATAAAAAATATATCGATTTCCTGTCCAAAGATGTGTTTGAATTACTAGAAAACATGTCGTGTTCGACCAATGCTGCACTTTTTAACCATTTTCGCCACACATACGCCTTTTTTCGCCTCTGTAAAAGTCACATTTTGGAACTATTGTGATATATAGAGCAAATGCTCTATTTATCACAGTGGTTTCAGAACTACTACAGAATTCTATATTGTTTTTTGTTCACTACTTAATGCTCCTTTTCGGTAGATTTATTCAAAGAGGTTGGATCTAAACACAGCCTATATCTCCTCTGTTTGCAAAGTTTATGAGGTAGAAGGTTAAGTAACCACTCGTATTTTAAAGAATCTGTATTTTACCATTATGTGGTCGCTTGAAATTAATTTTACTACATTCACTTAATGTGCTTAAATACCGAGCACGTAGACAGGTTTTGTTGATGTTATGTTAGACAGCCACCTTCTGCTGAGGCAACACTTGCCAGGATATTGCAGTTGCATAAGTGTATTGTGTATACAACTGAGTTGTAAAACTAAACAAACCAATTCATATGAATTAACCATGGAACCCAAGTCAAGGGCCGTTCAATTGGGTTAAGAAAATAATGTGATTGACTAAATGCTTCAATTGCTAGTAGCAATGTACTATTTTATTTGTAAGTATATCACATTAATGAACAGTATACATGTAACCACGCTAAAGTACTTGATTGTTTGGATTAGCGAGGTATAAGTGTATTGATGAAACGATTGGTTTTTGCAGTCATAGTTCTAATGCAAGCATGCAGGTATATTAAATAAAAGTATGGTTAAGTGTTGATGTGGAATGCGTGTTCTTAATATGCTCTCTTTTGATATAAGTGACTTGTGAATCTTAGTTAAAATTTAATCTTTAAATTATTAATGTAGTTCATTATTGAGATTAATACCGGTAATAGATGATGGTTCTTGTAAACATTACTGCGTCGAAATATCTTCGATGTATATTCACATTAAACCATTCAATGCTTAAGTGGAATAATCATTGTTTATTGGTGAAGTTTAAAATTATAAAAGGGAGAAAGTTGCGAGGGGTTGTTAAATAACAAATAGTAAAGACACTGATCAGGTCTCCTCTAGCAGCCCTCAGATATGGGCCTACATTGCTCGCAATTGACTATGCGCTAGTTTCCCGCATTCTAAAGGGTAAAATTAGAAAACCTGTCAACTACAGATACTCTATTTAGATTATAAAGTTTATACACGATGAATGATAGATCACAACACCTCGTGGATGTTTCTGACCTATGCTGTCTGGATGTACCGCTGATGAAAACCAGGCTGAATTGTGCGGGAAACTCGGTGTGTGTTTAATCCTTTCTTCCATAAAGATACCGTTTACTGTATTTGCAAACAGAGTAGACACAGGCCGGGTGGTTCCTATAGGACTCATCTGATCAGGGTTTACTCTGTTTGCTTGTTGAATAATAATGGTATGATCCTACGGATTATGCGATGGTTAAACATTCCTGTGTTAATAAAAACCAAATATTCATAATAGCATTAAATTTTACATGAATGTTCATGGTGAAATGGTTAAGAAATTATCCCTGTGTAATATTTTATGAGTAATTGATTCTAAAACAAAGATGATTCTTGAATTAAATGCTCGCGTATTCTGGGTTTTTTTTCTCAAAAGCATGCGGAATGTTTCTATTAGATTCTGAGAAGGCGCCAAGTAGCTTGATATATATGGTATATTTAATATCGGTCAAGATTCTTCAACTCTTTCCCTGTTGAATATTCATGTAAGAAAAATAATGACTACATGAATATTTATTTGCTTATTTGTTATAAAAGCATATGTGTACAAGATGTGCTGATATTCGTAAAACCTGGGTAGCCAGATCTATTGTAATTACATAAACAATCAGGACATAATCTGATCAAGCGGACGCTATAGGAGACGTCTGATCTGAGTCTACCTTATTTGATAAACATGAGGGAAATGGTTTTAAAGAGAATAATATCTCAAAGTTTCTCTGAGCGGTAACCATTTTCCTGAGGGAGACGCATTTTAACGCCTTTGCAAACAGGGTAGACTTAGGTGAGACTGCTTTCAGTGGGTCTGTCTGTTTTTATACATATGATTCTACAACTTATATAGGACCAATAATTTACCTGTTCATATTTAAGTATAAACAATTCAGTTAATTCAAATACATAAATCATTATTTCTAACATGCATATTTGTCGAGCAAAGAGTTAAGTTAGCTGCCAGTTCGAAGTTCTTCAAATTATTTAAGAAATTGTAAAACCACGTTCAACTCAAAACCACCTAATATTCAACACACAGTATACCGCACTCATTACCTATTAAAACTAATGTATGTATTTTACCCTATGCCAATGCAATTCATGAACTGCACAATTCGTCATTCGTATAACTAAACAACAGTTTGGATCCTGATGAGACGCCGCATTACTTCGTAAATGACACGTCCGATAAAAAGACGGAATAATGTCGCTAATATGAGTTGAGATTACGTGATGATTTGGGTCTACAATGCTTCCAAAGTGATTTTCAGGCATGTGTTCTTGTTCTGGCCATTTCATTTCGTTATTTAGTTGACGAACTTTGGCCTATTCTATAGTTTGTTAGTCGAATAATAACCAGCAAACTGTAACTGGTAGCCATCTTAACGCTTTTCTTGTTTAACCCTTTCCTCCATAAATACGCCTAAAATCACCTGTTGAAACCATTGTGATAAATAGAGCATTTGCTTCTATAGGAGCAAATGCTCTATTTATCGCAGTGGTTTCAAACTACAAAATTCTATTTTTCCTTTTCTTTAGTTAATGCTCCTTCAGTAGATTTATTCAAAATGAAATGAGTGAGTGAGTGAGTTGGGTTTTACGTCCGACCATATTCAAAGTGGTTACATCTAAAAAAAATAGCCTATGCGGGAATGGATTAATATCATGTAAGAAATAATGACATCATGAAGTTTTGGTATGGTACAGGTACACATGAGATGTGGGTATTGGTAGAAACTGTAGAGTCATATCTACATTATTCCAAAAGCAAACAGAACATACTGTGATCTGTGTCTACTCTGTTTGCAAAGGCGTAACATGGTGTTAATATGAGGGAAAGGGTTAAAGGGTTACTCCGAGCAACGGATAAACGTGCGTACTCAAATACTAAAACCGTCATATCTCCACCAAACCCTATGTTGTGACCACTCTTTAGAATCGTCTCGAAGAGCAACACAGGGCGGCTTGGTGGAAAAATAAATGCGTTATTCTTGAAAATGTTTTAATTTACGCATGTTATCTTGATCTATAGTGAGTGTTGAAACTCTTAAACTGTCTTAATGTGTCGATTATGCACAACATAAACATAAAAGGCAATCATATTAGAAGGAGAATCACATAGAATAGAATTGTCGATTTCAGCTAAGAATGAAGAATGAAGAATGAAGAAAATCCTCCCTGACGAATTCATAGAGTTATCTTTAGCAACGGAATGCTGTGCAATCTTTAAAATAAATGAATAAACCAAAAATAGTTCGAAAATTAAACCGGAGACATGCTCAATACATCAATTTAGTAACTCACTCAATCATAATAAACATCATTTTATCCAGTACTTCAATATCACAGTAAAAGATCAATTTATCCATTTCACCGAATGAAATTGTTGATGAGATCATAAATATCATTGATCAAAATTTATTCTTTAAATAAAAAAGGCATTAACTACCACTATTAAACAATGTAGACCCATACCACTGGCTTCTAAAGGGACATTCTAATATGGGTTAACATTGGGTTTAGTTAAATCTGGTTATTTCAAATGAATGATGATAGGTAATCGTTCCGTTTAGCAACGACCAACATTCAATTCCAGCAGTCAAAGGGTTGCCATGAGACTAGCAAGTCAATTAGAGTTAGAGGCATAACATAAAGAGTGCACGCGGGTCATGCATATCCGGTACTCTTGAAGAATGTTCAGGCGAGATGAAAACGACAAATCTTCAGTCAAGTGTCTAAGACAATGCACAGTGGAGATTGTTATTAAATTTAACAATAATATTAAGTAATATAACAGTAAACCCCGTCTAGTCCTGAGTTCCATAAAGGAGAAAATTAATTCCACAGATTACAGCTTAATGCAGGATGAAAGTCATGCAGGGAGCTACATTTTGAGCTTTCGACATGACGCTCATGCCGCATTAAGACGCAGCCTATATTAATTAACCCTTTCCCTGATGAATATTCATATATGAAATAATGACGTCATGAATATTAATAAGATTTTTGTTTTATAATGGCTTATGAACACATGACATTTTGGCTCAGGCAGAAGCTGTAGAATCAGATCTATATTACACCATAAGCAAACAGACCAGACCTTGATCAGACGGCTCCTATAGGAGCCGTCTGATCTGGGTCTACTCCGTTTGCAGATGCGTCAAAATGCGCTTACATAAGGGAAAGGGTTACAAACCGACATTTATACTAATTTCAACAGTGAGTTTACATGGGTTTAACTGTAATGATCAATCGAATTTATTGACGAATAAAGTAGTTTAATGATTATTTATGCGGAATTACTTTTAATTGCAGGGACACCAATAACTCATAATACGCCTTTCTACGCATTTGCAAACAGAGAAGTAATTGTAAAGACACCATATTTATGTACGAGCAAGCAGTACGTGATAAGTTCTAGTATGACTTCGCATTTTCAATGATATAATGTACAATAGAACCTGTCTTAAGCGGCATTCAAAAAGGAGGTATACTTATGGGTCTGTAAGGCAGATGGTAGCTTAATGCAGGTCAAAAGTTATGCAGAAAGCTCCTATAGGAGCTTTCTGCATTACTTCTGCCCTGCATTAAGGAATCAAATGTTTTAAGACTCACATGTTCAATAAATGAACTACTGTATACAAGTACCATCTTTATCTGAATTCCTCGAAACAAATCGTACAACAGCAACCTTGTTAAGCGTGTTCTAGATTATCGACATAACCAGGTCAAGTTTACAAAATATAACATTATACATGTTTACAAAATACACCATTATATCTGTTTACAACATACACCATTATATCTGATTATAAAATACACCATTATATATGCCATATTATAGTATGACCACATTATGTTGTATACTACGAATGTATTATGTACATGTAGATAATGATATTTAATGTTCATAAACACGTTGCTTTTAAGACGATCCTTAATTATAAAGATTTCTAAACCGGAGTTCCACTTCAGTATCGATTCCGGTCTTTTAGACGGACCGACAACTTAATCCATCATGAAAGTTACATTTATGCATTAAACAACCACCTGCCTTAACCCATTCCCTGATGAATATTCATGTAGGAAAAAATGACGTCATGAATATTAATAAAATTATCTTTATAATGGCATATGAACACAGGACATTTTGGCTCATGCAGAAGCTGTAGAATAAGATCTATATTGCACCATAAGCAAACAGAGCAGACCCTGGTCAGATCTGGGTCTATTCTGTTTGCAGATGCGTCAAAATGCGCTTACATAAGGAAAAGGGTTAACCCATTCCCTCATGTTGATGCATTTTGATGCATCTGTAAAGGGTTTTTTTGAAGGAGCATATGCTCTATTTATCACAATGGTTTCAAAACTACACAATTCTAAAATTTTCATTTTCTCTAGTAAATGTTCCGTTTCGGTTGGGTCTAAAAATAGCCTATGACGTAATGGGTTAAGGAGATACTATTTTGTCACAGCGGGGTAAATATTAACCGAGAATAACAACGAGGAATAATCCAACATGCTCGTGCATTATCCACGCTCGTCCATCTCTTAACAGGACACGAACATAGAGGATCAATCACTGTTTCATATGGCATTTTGGAATGAGAAGCATACATTTTGTACTGTAAATTCAATACATCAATGTGACAGTTAGCACTAGCTGCAATGAGACTGACAGTTGCATAAATGGATGCATTAAGCCTTGGTACGGTTGGTTTATCAAATGGACTATCATAATCCATACAGATCAAGCTTATCGTGATTATTCAGGGATATTTTAAAGAAAAGTGTAACACGACAAACGGTGCTGGCCCCGATGAGGGGGCTCCTCTAGGAGCCCTCTCATTCGGGTCTACATTGTTTGCGTATTCATTCATGGCCCGTTTCCCGCATTGAAAGGCTGAATGGATGAGTTAGTTTGAAATCACTGACAGTAATAAAATAACTGTATATTTCTACATTTAATAAACTTTTATCCTGCTAATTTAATTAAGTGTGCTAAAGTCGCGAGTATTATTTGCATTTGATCCGTTCTTACATTTGCAAAACTACTGACCGATTCTTAACCCTTTCGATGCCAAATTTCTAATTGTCGTCTGCAATCCAATTTTGCTAAATCGTTCGGTACAATAAGGCAATAAGATAAATAAATGCAAATTTCAAAGGAATAAAACACATATATAGAAACCTTTAAAAGGCGGCGTCTGATCTGGGACTGCACTATTTGTCGTGGCGCATTTATGCGACATTGGCGGTGAAAGTGTTAAACAGCTATAATCCCGATGAGACGCCAAGTAACTGGGTGTCTCATCTGGATTTAGATGTCAGATGCAAATGTCAGCCATGGCGTTGCAAATACAAGTGAGCATGGATATGGTTTAAATTTTCTGAAGGCATATGCAAATAAATGCAGTTGTATGCCTCTAAAAATTTCTGATTTCGAGAAAATCCCTCCTGTCAGTCAGTTCTGGAGTGAAAAACTTGCAATATGCGGCTAACACCATCTCTAGTGTATTACTTCATATTCAGGTTTATTACTTTCATAGAAAACGTTACGCATAAAAATGATCCTGTTTGATATGTTTCTATATTAATAATATGTGTGTATTTTCCAACAATTACAACCTGACACATCCTTGTTATGATAATATGTTAATCTTTTTCTCCATGAACATTCATGAAATAAATTATTATGTCATGAATATTAATCACATTAACTTCTATATAGCACATGGGCACTGTAGCAAAAACTGTAGAATCATATCTATGATATATCGTAACCAAACAGAGCAGACCCTGATCAGATAGCTCCTACAACAGTTTGGTTCTACTCCGGCGTATTCGTGGAATAAACTTATTTTGAACGTTTGCTGTCTATTGTGCGAAGGTGCATATATACAGTTGTCAACCATAGAACATGGTGATACTGTTTATATTTCCTTCACCAGGGTCGATTATTTGAATAAATCTACCGAAAAAGAACATTAACTAGAGACAAGGAAAACTTTATGATTGTGTAGTTTAGAAATCATTGTGATAAATAGAGCATTAATTTTGTTCCTTAGGAGCAAATGTTCTATTTATCACAATGGTTTCTAAAAGTGAATTTTACAGAGACGTCAAAAGACGTCAGTATGAGGGAATGGATTAAGTTGTCAGTTTGTTGCAGTTTTCCTTTCTAATATATACATCATGCATATTCCTTCAGTGAGAGTCGTTGATCCTGAAACTAATCATATCAACGTATTAAGAACAATACCATCGCCCTTACTTAACTCGCTTAAATGTCGCATGTACCTATGCAAACAGTTTGAATCCAGATGAGACGCCGAGTAATTCGGTGTCTCTTCAAGATCCGAACTGATTGTGATTGTGATTGTAGAGAAAACAGTAAAAGGATACTAGTAGTAGTCGAAAAAGTCTGCGGACAACAACATTTGACAGAGGAAGAGTAAATGCAACAAAAAGCGTTGGGCACCAAAATGCGGCTTCATACTACATAGCTTTCTATGGCGTTCAACAACGAACACTATTACACCTAAGCTATTTAAGGAAGATATTTGTATTTGATATTCACAAAACTTCTGAATAAATTACTTCATGAAAAAAACTATTAAGCATGTTACTATTACCACAAAAAATCTCGAAATTTAAGGGACCATACAAATTACTTCGAGATAACAGAAATCATTCGAGTCATCCAATTTTATAATCTGGACAATTTCTCAAGTTTACAACTTATTGCAGGTCGAAGTAATTCTGAACGCTCCTGTATGAGTTTGCAACATTACTTTCAACCTGCATTAAACTGTGTGATGTGTTTCTAGACATGCGTAGTGATACATTTTAAAAAGTTCGTAATTGTTAATGTTGGAAGGATCGAACTTTTACTTTGAGTTCTCCTAATATGGTATTTGGATATCCACATGGTATTTGGATATAGCACAAACAATAGAATAAGATCTATATAATTTCAAAAGCAAAACGTAGATCCTGATCAAAAAGCACTTTCAATTGCCGTCCGATATTGCTCTAACGTGTTGGCTTATAACGGCATCTCTATCAGTATCAGATAAAGAGTTAACCCTTTTACCGCCAATATCGCAAAATTACACCACGACAAATAGTGCAGCCCCAAATCAGACGCCGCCTTTTCAAGGCGGCCTCTGATCAGGGACTTCTCTTTTTGTCTCATTCTCTATATCTGTGCTTTATTCCTTTGCAATTTGCATTTATTGATCTTATTTCCTTATTGTACCGAATGTTTAACAAAACTTAGATTGCAGACGACAATTAGAAATTTGGGACAGAAAGAGTTAATCCGAATCAGTGCCATGCCACTTTATTCAGTATACTCAAGTTTAACCATTCCCTCATATAAACGCTTTTTTCACACCTTTACGCACAGAGTAGACACAGACCAAGTCTGATCAGTGTCTTCTCTGTTTGCTTTTGAAATTATAATAAATATAATCCTAAATGTGTCCACCAATACAGTACCAAACATTCATGTGTACACATGTCATTATAATATTTAAGATTATAAATATCCATGATTTTTTTTTCTTACATGAATATTCAACAAGGAAAGTGATAAGCGTTCTAAATGTTTCTTACTTATCTAACATCAGTCACCGAGTTTATAAAACATTTTGCTTAAGTCTGAATTCATTTTTTGTGGCATCTGGTTGGTTAGATTTTGAGCTTGCTCATAATCTGACCAATTAGATACTTGATAATGATTTTTAGTCTCAGAAGTGTCATAACATTTGGCCCTGATCACACCTGCATAATGTTTAGATTTCATATGAGCGCTGGATAATCCTCGATGTGTGAGACAAAACAACAAATTCTCGAATATTGCTGACAAATGTTTTGCCATTTGTACAACTGTTTCCTAAATAAATTTCAAAGGCCTTCTTCACATGAATTGCATCACAGCAAAGCGTGTGTAATGGGTTTGGTTTGGTTTTTATTTTCCCACAAATTCGGTTTCTCTTCTTGTGAACGACATCAATCAAAACATGGCTGAGTGGAATTACTTTTTATGAGAATATAACTCGTTTTCATTTGGTTTGGTTTGCATTTGCCAAAACCTCACACCGTGACACACAGACTGTCGATTACAAAGCTATGTATCTATTTCATTACGGTTGGGTACATGGTTCATGGTAAGAAACCCTTGCAAGTATAATCGGACTAAACAAATGAAAGGTAAACACACTGTCGATTATCACTCTAACCCTTTAAGTCATGAATATTCACAAAAATACGAATGACATCATGAATATTTATTAGCTGAAATTTTGTAAGTGTATATGAACACAGGGCTGTTTCATCTTGGCAGAAACTCTAGAATACTATACATGTAATTCCATAAACAAGATGTGTTTGTGAAACTCTTTACCCCAATTTGACCCTTGACCCTGCAATATGACCATGACCTTGACATGTCATCCCTCAAGATGTGCATATGTATGAGATACACATGCATGCCAAATATCAAGTCTCTATCTCTACTGGTTCAAAAGTTATGATAAATGTTAAAGTCAGTGATTTGACCTATATATTTGACCTCTGACCTTGAAGAATGACATTGATCTTGACATGTCACCCCTCAAAATGTGCGGCTTTATGAGATACACATGCCTGCCAAATATCAAGTCTCCATCTGTACTGATTCAAAAGTTATGACAATGTTAAAGTTGGTGACAAACAAACAAACAGACAAACAAACAGACAGACAGGGCAAAAACAATATGCCCCCAAGGTCAGATCGGGGAAGGGGGCATAAAAAAGCAAACCCTAATCAGGCGGATTTTAAAGAATACATCTGATCTTTGTCTGCTCTGTTCGCCCAGGTGCAACAATGCGTTTCTGTCAGGTAATTAACATTTAAGTAGTAGTTAAATGCTTTTGTTTTTTATATTACATTCAGTATTCAATGTAGATGAATATAGTTCATGATCGATATAACCCTTTACTCCAATAATATGCATTTAAGAAATAATGACGTCATAAATATTAATAAGATTACGTTTTATAAGGGTACTTGGACACGGGAATGTTTGGTCATGGCAGAAACTGGAAAGTTATAGTTATATCATATCATAAGCAAACAGAGCAGACCATGATCAGACGACCCAACAGGTAAACCCTATACTCCACAAATACGCCTATCTGTTCAATTTCTAGCTATTGCGCTTCGATCCGCTAATCCTTGTTCTACTTTGCAAGCATTTGGGATGAGATCCCGAGTAAGCAAATAGTTTGATACTTGGATTATGCTTTTGAAACTATGATATATATTTTTTATTTTTTAATTTACTTTTTAAAAAACGGAATTTGAAGCAAATGACAGATTCATGGACAAACAAATCGTGGCAACAAAATAGTTATTTCTTACAAAAATACTCAGTAGGCAAAGGATCAATTTTAAAACCAGCCAACGCCATGTACAGGTCATTAAGTCACCTGACATGAATATAAAACGAACCTACGCGACTACACATTCCAAAGACGTTAAAACATACAAGTATGTCCTTATACAACAGCATTAATCCTTTCCCTGATGAATATTCATGTAAGAAATAATGACGTCATGAATATTAATAAGATTATTTTTTATAATATCATATGAACACATGACATTTTGGCCCAGGCAGAAGTTGTAGAATCATGTCTGTATGCCGATTAATATTTAACAGAAACATTGTTTTTTCACAAATTACACCAACAAAAACAAAGTGTTCCCGCATCCAACTCTTTTTCTCGCCAATTAATACATAACTAATAATTATACATGTATCAACACTGCAAAGTATGATTTACGTGATAATCACATACTGTAATGTAATTCTAATATCGCGCAGGGAAATTCTAGAATGACAGGACATTATTGGAATTCCTAAAACGCGCAGGACAATTCTGGAATAGTGCATACTCCAATAATACGCAGAACATATATATTATTGTATTACAAATACCGACAATATATTCGGACATAAACAAAACATTGTAAAAATCCGTTTTCCGTGTGTTTTTTAGAGTTTCCATTAAGATAGAATGATGTTGTTTTGTATTCCGATTATAACCATTGGGAATTGATGCTGTTTGGTACATTATTATAACTCCCCATGGAACACTATTAGCATCTGGGCAGACATAGAAAGATAGAAATGTAATCTTATTGCCAAGATTGTGTTAACTAAACAAACGGTATTATGGCGATCAGTGGTAAAGACTACAGATAAATATGTTTCTTGTCAATAATATCCTTTTACTGCAAAGTGCCACTTTAATTGAAATTGTCAACAACTTCAACCCAGAGCTGACATCGAGTACATGACGATTCAAGCTATTTACCAATATCTAGAAAAAAATGAATAGGAAAGATGTTTAACAATGCAGCAGACTGCGGTTTGATTTAACTCTTCTCTTGCTGAATTTTAAAATACATGTCTCCTTCTTTACCTATGCCATGTTGTATAATTACATATATCTTCACTGTGTACAAGCATTTCACTGTGCAATCACTGCTGTGGAGTGCACTGGTTGCACAATCAACTTGTAAATAGTGCAGACCCTGATGAGACAGCTCCTGCAGGAGCTGTCTCATCTGGGTCTTCCCTATTTACAGGTATGTATATTGACGTGAATAGCAAGCGAAGGGTTAACATCAAAACCAATGAAGATTGGTACAAATGGTTCGCTTGTATCTCAGTCAAGACATACCAACAAGAGTAGCATAGACTGCATTCTATTCCAAAACATGAGACTATCAGACATACAAACATTAAATCTTAGTAAAGCACGGAACCGGAGCCAATGGCTGTTCTAGTCGTTCAAAACAAACTAATCCATATGCAAAAATTCACGACTGGTCAATCATCGTTTCATTTGGTAAAATATAACACATAGTAAGAAATGTGCATGTGTACAATGCTAGGTTCCATGAAGATATACTGTTAAAGCATTTCAACGGTATTTGCAATGGCATGTCTGTCATTCAACCTTCAACAAAATACTCCGGGTGTTTAACCCATTTACACCATAAATACGCCTTTCTATACGCCTCTGTAAAAATCGCCTATTGAAAGCATTGTGATAAATAGAGCAAATGCTCTATTTATCACAATGATTTCAAACTACAAAATTCTAAAAGTTTCCCTTTCTCAATTTAATGCTCTTTTCGGTAGATTTTTTCAAAGTGGTTGGATCTAAAAATAGCATATGAGAGCAATATTTACTCCATGAATATTCATGTGAGACATACCAACGTCATGACTATTTGTTAGAATTTTGTTAATAACAATAGCACATGGACACAGCAATGTTTGGCCATAGCAGAAACTGTAGTATCATATATATATTATACCATAAGCAAACAGAGCAATAACAATAGCGCATGGACACAGCAATGTTTGGCCATAGCAGAAATTGCACAATCATATATATATTATGTCACACTCAAACAGAGCATAACTGATCAGACGGCTGCTACAGGAATCGTCTGATCTGGATCTTCTCTATTTGCAAAGGCGTAGAAATGCCTAAGACATATGTTAAGACAGATTGTAATTTCATTGAAAACGAACGTTATGTAGAAGGCTCTTATGAGAGTTTTCTGCATTAAGCGTCCACTTAATTTTTGCGAAACATATCTTAATTAACCCTTTACATGATAGAGACGCCTTTTAACGGGTTTGCACACAGAGACGACTCAGATCTGATCGCTTCTCTCCGGTCAGGGTCAGCTATGTTTTAATATTATATATAGTATGCGTATAGTTCTATTTTTTCCGTTTCTATCATGGTAAATAAATCCGTTGCTGTTCATTTGCCATATTATGAATATTCAGTTTATGCCTGTTCAGTTGTTAGTGTTTGCATAAATATTCATGACGTAGTCGCTATCTAGATTAATAATCTGTTGAGCACAACTCAGAGAGATATCTGCTTTAGCCTTTTTATCATAGCATATAAAAAACAATAGCAGTAATCTTAACCCTTTCCCTGTTCTGTGTTTATTTCAAATTTCAATACCTACTGAATATTCATTAACAAAATAGCTATAATGAAATGTGGAAGGTGGTACATTATAGCCATTTTAGAAAGTGAAGACAGATTTTTCAAATTATATTAGCAAACAGAGTAGACCCTGATCAGACGGCTCCTCCAGGAGCCGTCTGATCTGGGTCTACTCTGTTTGCAAATGCGTGAAAACACGTTTATATGAGGGAAAGGGTTAAGCGGCTATAAAAAAGAGGTCTATTCACGGATCTGTAAGGCAGGTGGTAGCTTAATGCAGGTCAAAAAGTAATTCAGAAAGCTCCTATGGAACTTTCTGTGTTGGTTTTGCCCTGCATTAAGTAACCACCTGCCTTTTACCACTGTTGTGTCCATGAAGTGAATGACCGTTTAGAACAGTTTCAACTGTAGACCATGATCAAATTATCGCATCCTGGATGTCATTGCTGGTCGGCATCTACACTGCTGGAAAATTGGCATAACTTATAAAGCAACGTACAGTAAAACCTCTCTATAACGGCCACCTTGCTTTAAGCAGCCACCTGCCTTTAACACAAAATACTTGATGTAATTTAGTGGCCGTTATAGATAGGTTTTACTGTATTTCATTTGGGTCATTTATGGATAACCCAGCATTTCATTATAATTCCAAACTGTTTTAATTTCAAACATTTCAGTTAAATTGTTCATGTCTTGTCATTACGTACATCTGGTTCACCTCATGTGACATTTCAATAGCACCATTGTAAGTGTGTTTACTTTAAAAGTATCATGTATGGATTTATAGTATAACATGATTTACCACTGTACAGTAAAACCCCTTTAATGCGACCACCAAAAAAGGTGCATAATTCACGGTGACAAAGGCAGGTGGTAGTTTAATGCAGGACGAAAGTTATGCAGAAAGCTCCTATAGGAGCTTTCTGCATAACTTTCGTCCAGCATTAAGCAACCACACGCTTATTGAGACAGCCATGTTTGTTCATGAAGTAGTCGCATTAGAGGGGGGTTACTGTATTGCTTCATTACAACGTGATATTTCGATGACATTTATTTGTTTTAGCTTAACCCATTCCCTCATATTGACGCCCTTGACGCCCCTTTAAATGTCACTTGTAGAAAACATTGAAATACGCAAAGCATTTGCTCCATTTGTTCTATTTATCATAATACATGTAGTTTCAAAACGACTAGATTCAACAAGTTTCCTTTTTGTTAGTTTTGTTCTCATTTTGGGGAGATTTATTCAAGGAGGTTGGGTTTAAAATAGCCCATGAGGTATTGGGTTATAGGAATAAAACCCGAATATAGATTTCGCTTTCAAATTAGCAAGTGTATTCCGTCATCCAGTCAGCTCGCTTAACGCAAAGACCAGGTGTTAGGTTGTTCAAAGCTTTAGAGTAGATTAAGGGTACTGCGACGAATATCAATGAACTCAGAAGTGTAAATTAAAAAAAACCCAGCTCATTTGGTATAATTATCCTGAAATTATTACGATTTGTATAACCTGTTTAACAATATCTGACATTTTAACATTCATTGTTTTGTACAATTTATAAACAATTCTCCGAGGTTTAACACAGCATTCAGATATGTTGATTTAACCCTTTGTCTCATATAAACGTGTATTCACGCATCAGCAAACAGAGTAAACCCATATTATCCTATAGGAGCCGTCTGATCAAGGTCTGCTCTGTTTGCTAATGGAATTGGATAAATCTGTTTCTTTAGTTTCTAGAATGGCTACAATGTTCCATCTTCCATATTACATTATAACTAATTTGTCTATGAATATTCATTAGGTATTCAAATTTGGAATAAATATAGAACAGGGAAAGGATTAAACGTCGTTTCCAATACAGTTGTTAATAAGGTCATGGAGAGTTCTTGATCAAATTGCCCAAAGACATGCACGCTGATAAGAACCAGACATGCCAGAATGTCATAAAAAGTAGGTCCTGTCGGTTGTATTAATTTATTGACGCGTGTAATGTGCGTTAGAAAACAAGTCAATTATTATACCCTAATCGTTGGCGAAATTGAAGGCAAAAGCATCCTTCCAAGACAAAAGCAGTAAGCCTTAACCTTTAGCCTGCTGAGCAAATTATTTTTACAGAATTTATCACCTACTACATTTCCGAAATTCAAGCTATAATCAATTTGTTTACCAAAATGCAAGCAGGGTGTCAAACAGTTTGGATCCTGATGAGACGCCGAGTTACCCGGCGTCTCATCTGGATCCATACTGTTTGCATATGTATGTTCTCATCCGCGCATAGCATGTTAAAGGTTAAACATCAGTATTTGTTTGAAAAGAACTTATTGTTTTAACATTCATCTAATAAATAAAGAATGACATTATGAAAACCTATTAAATTATGTTTTAACCCATTCCCTCATATTGACGACTTTTGACAACTCTGTAAGAGTCACTTTGTGAAACCATTGTGATAAATAGAGCATTTGCTCCTTTATGAGCAAATGCTCTATTTATCACAATGGTTTCAAACTACAAAATTCTAAAAAAAATCTTTTCTCTACTTAATGCTCCTTTTCGGTAGATTTATTCAAAGAGGCTGTATCTAAAAATAGCCTATGAGGTAAGGGGTTAATGGTGGCATGTGAACAGATGATTTATTTACCATGCCATGACAGAAACTGCAGAATCAGATTTAAATAAGTCCATGAACAAACAGAGCAGCCATTGAATCAGACGGCTCCATCAGGATCCGTTTGACCTGGACCTTCTCTGTTTGCAAAGACATGAAAATGTGTTTTGTCAGGTACAGGATTAACTCATCCATTGTGGCTGACTGCATGCAACATAGCATCTGATATGGATCAAGTCGGTTTATATTTTCTTTGTCAATCTCTCACAACGGAAGAATATAGTAATTGCCTTTAGTGATATACAGTTGAACTTCGATAACTCGAACTTCAAGGGACCATACAAATTAGTTCGAGATAACAGAAGTTCGAGTCATCCGATTTCTAATCTGAACAATTTTTCAAGGCCACAGCTTAATACAGGTCTAAAGTAATGCTGAAAGCTCCTGTAGTAGCTTTCAGCATTGCTTTAGACCTGTATTAAGTTGTCACATGTGTTTCTAAATATATGTAGAGATACATTATTGGAGCAATTCTGTATTGTAAGGTTTGGCAGGACTGAACTTTTTGTTCGAGTTATCCAAAAGTTCGAATTATCCGAGTTCGAGATATCGAAGTTCAACTGTAAATTATATGACCTATGGACCGTTTTGCTGCCAACGACGAATATGCGTTTACCTGTGCAAATAATTTGAATGCGGATGAAACGTAATTCGTCTTATCAAGATTAAAACAGTTTGGTGCTGTGATAATGTTTCTTGAAATAAAATGAAAGAACATTAAAAATGAGAATTGTGAAGTAAAGATTTACAGCAATTTTGCAGACTACATTAGCGTTTCTTGAAATAAAATGAAAGGATATTTAAAAGATGAAAATTGTGGCAGGCGACAAGTTTTGAAGCAATGCAGACTACATTATCGTAGCTACATTTGTAAATAGTTAATGTGAACCTATTATTGCTACCGTTTTTGTAACGTTTCTGAAATAGTTTCCCAAAGGATCAGAAATGAATTCCTCTCCGTGATAACGTACGTGATGTTTTGTCGACGTGGGAATCTAAGTGAGAAACGGAATGTTTCAAGTTTCTTAGCTATAAAGGCTTTAGAACACGTGATTAGCCCTTTACCCCATACATGCTCTTTTCTACACCTTTACAAACAGGAGCCGTCTGATCAGGGTCTGCTCTGTTAGTTTATAATATAATATAGCTATGATTCTACAGTTTCTGCCATGGCCAACAGGTATTGAGTCCACGTGCTATTATAAAAAAACATAATCTGATTAATAGTTTCGATATCATTATTTCTTACATGAAATTTCATGGAGAGGAAAGGATTAAAATATTTGTATTAGCAAATCTCATGCTAAGAGCGCAATGTTGGCATTTTAAAACAGCATTAGTCCAGACGAGATGCCGAATAAATCGACGTTTCACAAGGATCTATGCAGTTTGACACTAGGTCAGACGTTTCCAAAAGGAATTAACCCTTCTCTTGCTGAATTTTAAAATACATTTCTCCTTCTTTACCCATGTCCTGTTGTATAATTATATATATCTTCACTGTGTACAAGTATTTCGCTGTGCAATCACTGTAATCACTTGTAAATAGTGCAGACCCTGATGAGACAGCTCCTGCAGGAACTGTCTCATCCGGTTCTTCACTATTTACAGGTAGCTATATTGACGTGAATAGCAAGCGAATGGTTAACCAACTGGAAATCAGTGCAAAAATCAACTATTCAGCGATTGAGCATCTGATATCTTTTCAACATAACAATCGTTAATTAATTCAATTCTGGTGAATTCTAACCCATATATTCCCATATTACGTCGGACAACTCGTCCAGATCTAATTATGGAACACATCTATTTTTCAACTGGAGGGGGCACAGCAAACACATAATTGATGGAATAACTCATTCTCTCCTAGGCTATTTTTAGACCCAACCTTTTCTAATTAATCTACCGAAAAGGAGCATTACCTATAGAAAAGGAGAGTTTTAGAATTGTGTAGTATTGAAACCATTGTGATAAATATAGCATTTGCTCCTATGGAGCAAATGCTCTATTTATCAAAATGATTTCACCATGTGAATTCTATAGAGGCGCAAAAATGCGTCACTGGGGGGTAATGTGTTAAATTATCGGGTTCAACAAGCAATTCAGATCCTGGTCATAGAACCCTTATTTTTATCTAACGGTTAGTAGATCAGTTGTTTTATTGATCTATAGCCCCCAACCCCATCCACCCCACACACCAAGAAGCAAGGGAGCGTTTATTAGAGTGTGACGTTTATTAGGGAGAATACGGTATACAGTTGAACTTCGATATCTCGAACTCGGATAACTCGAACTTCGGATAACTCGAACTAAGAAGTATGGTCATTCCCGATTTACAATACAGAATTGTTCTAAAAGAAACCACTGCACATATCTAGAAACACATATGACAGCTTAATGCAGGTAGACCTGCATTAAGCTGTGAATTTGAGATATTGGTCAGATTAAAAATCGGATGACTCGAACATCTGTTATTTTGAAATAATTTGTATTGTCCTTTGAAGCTCGAGATATCGAAGTTCAACTGTATTTGTGGAGTGAACTAGTTGTTTACATTTTTCTGTATTATCTTGAATATTCACAAAAATGATCCGTATGGGGAGCAGTGCGTGACATGTTTTTCCAATCGGATTTAAGATGACAACCATTTTTTGAATTTTCCAATTCTCTGTGGAAGTAACTATCTTTATTTCACAGTTTTCGCTGTATTTTCATACACATTCGCAAGAGTCAATGCCTTTTTGTGTGGGTATATTAATTCATTTCAGTGTTACCTCTAGTGTACATGTAACCCTTTCCTTCATGTAAATGCATGTTTACGCATTTGTAAACAGAGTAGACCCATATCAGACGGCTCGTATAGGAGCCGTCTGATCAGGGTCTGCTCTGTTTGCTTATGGTGTAATATAGATCTGATTTTACAGCTTCTATCTGAGCCAAAATTTCCTTAAAAAAATGTTTAGTTCAGTGTTACCTCTAATGTAACCATTTCCTTCGTGTAAATGCATGTTTACGCATTTGCAAACAGAGTAGGCCCAGATCAGACTGCTCCTATAGGATCGTAGTCTGCTCTGTTTACTAGTGGAATTGGATAGTTCTGTTTCTTTACTTTTTAAAATGACTACAATGTTCCACCTTCCATATTTCATTTTAACTATTTTGTTCATGAATATTCAGTAGGTATTGAAAATTGAAATAAACATAGAACAGGAACAGCGTTAAAGTATAGCTATAAGTCCTTATCCTGTTGTCCATCACAAGACTCGCATTTGTAAACAACTTTGATCCAGGAGAGCCAATGAGTAGCCTACTTACAGCGTCTTACTGGAAGAGGACGTAGTCAAAATTGAGAGTATTCAAATTTGGGCAAACATTATTTTCCAAAATCGGGTTAAAGGTTGATAAATCTTGAGATGCAACGATGCAATTTTAGATTTCTGGTTAAGATCTTAATTTGATTATAAAAAAACATTCACTTGAGGAGCTCCAAATATTAAACGAAATTTAATTGTCTGTTTATGTTTTCGAAAGTTAGAAATATTTCAAAAGTTCGAGTTATCCGACCTCGAGATATCGAGGTTCGACTCTACCCAGTGCATGATTATGCAGATCTAAGCTAACATATAAAACAGTCTAATGATGCATCGCTGTAGCAAATCTTATATAACCCTTCGCTTGCTATTCACGTCAATATACCTACCTGTAAATAGTGAAGACCCAGATAAGACAGCTCCTGTATGAGCTGTCTCATCAGGGTCTGCACTATTTACAAGTTGATTGTGCAACCAGTGCACTACACAGCAGTGATTGCACAGCGAAATAATTGTAGACAGTGAAGATATATGTAATTATACAACGGGGCATGGGTAAAGAAGGAGAAATATATTTTAGAATTCAGCAAGCGAAGGGTTAAAAGAGACCAGAACACATCTGACGGATGTATTTCAAACATTTCAGACAGTTCATGTTACTTTTCTGCTGATTAACCTTAAGCCTTACTCCTGGGAAATCAATTAAGTCGAACTGAAGTTTCTTTTTAAGACTATCTCAAGTTTTTTACGTTGGATTGGTTCATTAATGGTAAAAAAACTCCAACAGCACCTACACAAAAACTGATTATGACATATCGAAAATGTCGATTTTATGCACTTACTGTTTTCTGTTGTTTACAAGGGAATATGTTTTTAATGGATAAAACAAAATAAAGTTTGAAGAGACGGCCTTTGTTCAATAAAACCTACAAACATAGAACAGAAGCTGGCCATGGAATTTGGAAATAACGCACAAAGTGCACAGCAACATAAGAAGCACAAATGCAATGCTCGCTCACACATACACACACAACCTTCGTTTAATTGTTCCTTGCCTATTGCATACCGACATCATATTAGTAGTGCTGTAAAACCCAAACCCTCATAGGCTATGATTAGACCCGACCGCTTTGAATAAGTCTTCCGAAAAGGAGAATTAACTATAGAAAAGGAAAATTTTAGAACTTTGTAGTTTAAACCCATTGTGATAAATAGAGCATTTGCTCCTATAGGAACAAATGCTCTATTTAATCCTTTCCCTGTTATATATTTATCACCAATTTCAATACCTACTGAATGTTATGAAAAATAGCTATAATGAAATATGGAATATGGAACATTGTAGACATTTTAGAAAACAAAGAACCAGATCAATCAAATTCTTTTAGCAAACAGAACAGACCCTGATCAGACCGCTCCTCTAGGAGCCGTCTGATCTGGGTCTACTCTGTTTGCAAATGCGTGAAAATACGTTTATATGAGGGATAGGGTTATTACAATGGTTTCAACAGGTGATTTGTACAGAGGCATAGAAAGGCGTATTTATAGAGGAAAGGGTTAAACCAAACCGAAACCAAATTCAACGAAAGTCGACCAAGGTCGAACTTGATAATAGAAATTTAAATTATCTAATTTTATACATCTTCAGGAAAAGGTTTGCATGTGGTATATTAGTTAAATCGAGTTTCACTACACTGTGTGGTTTTATTCTGTTTATCAGGCAAATATGCTTTGTATTCTTGTAAATACATTTGCTATTTTATAGCCTTCGTGCCAATGGCAACTGCATAGTGTGTTTTGGTTAACATTGTTCCGCATCCAAATTGAATCCATTGGGGTTACGATTTCCACAATGATATATTATTATATGGGAATAGCGATGAGGCATACACGATACTAAGAATGAATAGCCAGATATAAACAGCAATATTTGTCTATAGCAGTGGTTGACTTGGGTCGGCATTATTTGCAACACACAGCACCTCAAACGTCATATTTTGTGGGTAGCCTGATGACATGATAATTATTTTCCTTGTTATTACAATTTTATTCCTTTATGATTCTCACTTTTTGTGTTCAACTCTTTACTCCATAAATATTTATTAAGAAATAATGAATATATGTATATTCATTAACTGAAGTTTCATAATGGCATTATGAACATAGTAATTTTGACCATGGCAGAAACTGTAGAATCATATCTTTATTATATCATAAGCAAACAGAGCAGATCCTGATCAGACGGCACCCACAGTAGCCGTCTGATCTGGATCTACTCTATTTGCAAGGCATAGAAAGGCGTATTTATGGAGTAAAGGGCTGACCCATTTATTTCCACACAAAGAAACCCCGTCTAGATCTTATTTTGGATTCCATCCAGTTATCATTTATAGGGGTACCGGAAACAAAATATTTGCTAGAAAGTCATTGACATCGATTGGTTCTGGGCATAAATGGGTCAACCAGTTACTCAATGAATATTCACATACGTGTATTAAGTTATAATGATGTCATGAATATTGATTAGATTAAATGTTAAAATAACTCATGAACACAGATTGTTTTGGCCCGGGCATAAGCTATAGAATCATATATTTATCATATCATAAGCAAACAGAGCAGACCCTGATCAGACGGCTCCAACATGAGCCGTCTGATCTGAGTCTACGATGTTTGCAAAGGCGTAAAAAGTCCTATTTGTGGAGTAAAGGGTCAAGACTCAATAAAATTGTTTATGAAACTGCCTGACGGAAAATGTACAATTAAGGTAAGGCCTTAAATGAGTAGACGTTTAGGTTGTATTTCTACAAGAGACCTAACTGGCCAGGTTTCCTGGATTTAAGACTCGTTGAGACGGTTTATAAAATTACCCGAAGGCAAATATGCCATTAAGAACCAGCCACTTAGCATTTAGGAATTCATGTAGTCGAAGAAGTGGGGTCTGTTGGAGAAATAAACAATGTGCTGCTGAAAAAGGTTTACCGCAATGTTCCAAAATCGTCGGTGGAACTAAAGGCGATGTTTGCGACTACATAAACGTCCCAAGACAAAGCCCCTGCATAGTTGACCCTTCCAATTTTGAATAATCAGAGTGGAACAACCAATCAGTGTTGAACTATAGAGTCAACTCAGTATGAAATGCTTAAACTTCCTAGAGGATTTTGAATGACAAACAGTGCAGACCCGGATCAGAGGGCTCCTAGAGGAGCCCTCTGATCCGGGTCTACACTGTTTGCAAATGAATGTGCATGCATATCTGGGATTGGAAGGGGTTAAATACAATTGCTAACTAACCATTATCGTTTGAGTTTTGTTTTGTTCTGAATATAGAGGATCTTACAAGAGTGTCCATTACAAATTATTTTTATGAAACGAGTTTACTGTAATGATTATTTATGACACGAGCTTTAGCGAATGTCATATTCATTATAGTAAACGAGTTTGAACTAACAAATCATTCAGCCAGTGCATTTCCGTGATTTACGGCACTCTATTTTGGCACACTTGCTCTGCAGGTTATGTGATAGATATATATTTTACTTCTGATTGATAGGAAAGTGTTAGTATGTAAATAAATTCATGATGAATGCGAAAATATTTAGTGTTAAGCAAAAACAATTGGACCACCAAAAAGAAGCCTAATGCCAAGTCTTAAAGGCAGACGGGATCTTAATGCAGGATGAAGGTTATGCAGGACGTTCCCATAGGAGCTTAACCCTTTCCCTCATATAAACGTGTTTTCACGCATTTGCAAACAGAGAAGACTCAGATCAGACGGCTCCTAGAGGAGCCGTCTGATCAGGGTCTGCTCTGTTTCCTCATAAAATTTGATAAATTTGTTTCTTTACTTTCTAAAATGGCTACAATGTTCCACCTTCCATATTTCATTATAACTATTTTATCCATGAATACTCAGTAGGTATTGAAATTTGTAATAAACATAGAACAGGGAAAGGGTTAAATTGTTACCGTCGTCCTACGTTATGCTACCGTCTCCTCTTACATATATCTTTGTTTAATCATACAAATATGGCAACTGTAGAGAGTTTCTACTGTAAATAAGATTGGATAACTATACATGTTGTTGTAGGTTGAAAATGCAAGAATTGCGTGCCAGCATCGTAGTCCTTCATCATTTTTTTATCCGAGTAAGTATCACTAGATACCCAAAATCCACGGTGTTTTCAATATGGCGGACATAAAATGTTGACATGTAATCGTCGTTTGTTCCTGATATAAACATTTTAAATACAACATCGCCTACACTAAATTTTACATGAAATGAAAACTTAAAACCGCAAAGCAACGGCTCCTAATCGTTGTTTGATCACACCACAGCGTCTTCCTAAAACCTGTAACCGAACACGACGTGTGGAGATGTTGAACGAGAGAACTACTAAACAAAACTGGCGATTATTCCGCTTAAATGAATTCATCGATATAAACGATTGTCCACATGTACGTCGACTGTCAAGCTCCTCACGCATGTCCATTATTTCTTCATCAAAATCGTTTTAGTAGATGTTTGAAAGCTTTTATTTTTTACATGCTGTACGGCGCGTTGCAAAGCGTATATAAAGCACTTTACACCGCGGAATAGTATTGTACTTTGTACATGTTCGAAGTATTTTTCGCCATATTATTATTATTATATTATTTCGCCATATTATTACAACATGGTTGTATAACCCTTTGATTTTACGATATGAAGCGTATATAACGTAAGCTCTTACAGACCTCCGTGTTTATTCAAACAATTGCCGCATTAGAGAATTTCTGCTGTAAATGTTACTGGATAACTAGAACACAATCCAAGTCAGAGCGGGCCCAGTAGAGTGCTTTCAGACGAGCTAATGGTAAAGTGAGAGACTGGACAAGTATTTGAGTGCTACCAGCCATAAACTGATAAGTGTTCACTACTTCTAAATGTCTGATGCAATTTGGCTCATTATCGAACTTGGCCGACATACGTATTATGGAAATACAATTTTCATATAGTTTGGTAGGGATCAAATAAAAAACTTTGTACGTTAGAGAGCGGACAAACCAGGCTAACTTTGTCGATTTTGTCATCAAAAGGAGCCCATAAATTGCCCATGATCCAGAAGTGTCACTTTATAGCGCAGGCAAGGCTAATATTGTCATATTTTTATTTATACAAAAGTCTTAATCCGGAATTGCCTAAATCGGACTTGACCGATATAGTATAACCACCAACATTTTCAAAAGACTTGAGACACTCTGATAGAATCTGTTCAACTTAGAGACAGAGGGCATGGTGGCTATTTTGGTCGAGTTTGATGTTATTCAAGACCCATAATCCTAAAAAACATTAAGGCAATTCGGCTGGTTAGGAAATATGACCTAAATTGCATGCATACACACATTTTCAGCAAATTTGGTGAGGATCTGATAAAAACTATTTGCTTTAGAGAGCGGACAAAAATGACACGTTGACGGACTGACCGTCTGACAGACGGAAGGTCGGACAGGGTGAATGGGCATCCACACAAGGTGTGTGTGGGTTCTAATTATACATGATGTAGTGCAGTAAAACCCCTCTAAACCGGACGTAAAAAATAGTATCAATTGCGGTCTGTCATACAGTCGGGTGCTTAATGCAAGTTGAAATTCATACAGAAAGCTCCTTTTGGAGTTTTCAGCATGACATTCACCCTTCATTAACCCATTCCCTCATATTGACGACTCGGTAAAAGTCACTTTGTGAAACCATAGTGATAAATAGAGCATTTGCTCCTATAGGAGCAAATGCTCTATTTATCAAAATGGTTTCAACTTACAAAATTCTAAAATGTTCCCTTTCTCTAGTTAATGATCCTTTTCGGTAGGTTTATTCAAAGAGGTTCAATCTAAAAATAGCCTATGAGGTAATGGGTTAAGCAGCAATCTGCAGAAACGACATAAATTGTCAGGTACATGTATAAAACTTCTAGTCAGGGATGGTTAAGTTAGTTATGAAAGTGCAAGACATTGCGCATCAGCGTTGTGGTTATTTTAGTAGGACCAACACTGTATATAACAATAGTAGACAAACCACCGTAGTTGTTAGTGAGAAACAGGCTAGACTATGATGGGGCTTATTCAACGCTATTTCTATTGAATTATTAATGTTTTAATGTTTGTCCAGACGGAAACAAATTAACTTGTTCCGCCAGCGTAATGAGATGGAATTTCAAATCCACAAAATACACAAGCCAATGTAAGCAAAGCAGTTCTGTTTGCAAAACATCCGTTCAAATCATTTTAAAAATACAAGATATGTAAATTTCTTTACAAAATAGCAACCATAGTGTCAAGCAATGACTGCACTCCACCACTAATTGAATGTGTCCATTGCAAGCAAAAGGCAATTAATCAATAAAAATTTGCTTTAACCCATTACACCATAAATATTCATGTAAGAAATATTGGCACGATGAATATTAGTTAAATTAATTGTTATAATAGTACATGGACACGTCACATTTTTGCCATGACAGAAACTGTAGAATACATATTTATTTCATTTTAAATAATCAGAGTAGATCCTGATCAGACTTTGAGCGCCGTCTGACATGGATTACAATGTAACTGTTTGCTAGGCGTAGAAAGACATACTTTATTTATGGAATAAAGGGTTAAGATTCACAATTGGATTAACCTTTAGCCTGCTGTAAACATTACGTCTGTTAAAATTCTGATCAGCTAGTTAATCATTTCATTTCCTCCATGTATACGCATATTTACGCCTTTGCAAACAGTGTAGATCCAAATCAGACATATAGGAGCCGTCTGATCAGGGTCTGCTCTGTTTGCTTACGAACTTATATAGATCTGAATCTACAGCTTCTGCTTTGGTCAAAAATGCCGGTGTCCATGTGCTATTATAACAAATTAATCTAATTAATAGTCATGACGTAATTACTTCTTACATGAATATTCATGGAGGAAGTGTTAAAACAGTTTGGATCCCGATGAGAGGTCGAATTCCTCACCTAGATATTTGCTAATGCTAGTCAGGGTCCATGCTTATGAAGCTTTTAATTGAGTCTGAGTTTGTTCTCAAGTTTTTGATTGGTCAGATTTGAGCCAAAGGCTCAAATCTGACCAATCAAAAGCTTGAGAACGAACTAAGACTCAACTAAAATGTTTTATAAGCATAGACCCAGGTTGCTTTTAGCAGGCGAGGGGTTCATGGGTAGCAACAGGTTTGGCTCTTGACTGAACATTATGTGTTTATTCCAAATTTCAATTTCAATACCTACTGCTCCTATAGGAATCTTCTGAGCTGCGTTTACTATGTTTTCAGATACGTTAAAAGGCGTTTGTATGAAAGAAAGGGTTAATCCTTGACTTTTATGTGTTTCAAAATAGTTATGCGATCACGACATTATATTATCAAAAGAATCGAAATGTTAAAATAAAACGGTTACAACTAAGCCGTGGAACAATTTTTCTCCGCCAGGAGTATTCAGGTGAAAAGCAACATCTTTAATTCCTACAGACTCACTTGTTTTGTATGCATAATTCCATAAAGAAGTCTGCTGGATAAAACAAAAAACTAGTATCTTGTAACTATGCTTAAAGCCTATCCATTTCCCTCGTGAACATTTATGTACAAATAATGGATTCATGAATATTTATTAGCTGTTTTTGTATGACGGTGAATGAATATAGGAAATTTTGACTATGGTAGAAACTGTATCGTTCCATAGGCAAACAGAGCAGACCCTGATCAGACTCCTTTAACCCATTCCCTCATAGGCTATTTTTAGACCCAACCTCTTCGAATAAATCTACCGAAAAGGAGCATTAACTAGAGAAAAGATTTTATTTTAGAATTTTGTAACTTGAAACCATTGTAATAAATAGAGCATTTGCTCCTATATGAGCAAATGCTCTATTTATCACAATGGTTTCACAAAGTGACCTTTACAGAGTCGTCAAAAGTCATCAATATGAGGGAATGGGTTAAGAGCCGTATGATCTGGGTCTAATCTGTTGGCAAAGGCGTGAAAAGATGTTTATATAAAGGAAAGGGTTAGTGGATTAATTGTAACAATACAGTTTATAACCTTAATATTTTAGGACCTAATATAAGCAACTGTTTATGCCTCTGCAAACAGAGAAGACCAAGACCAGGCGGCTCCTATAGGAGTGGACTGTTCAGCGTATGCTATGTTTGCATATGATATAATGAATATCTAATTCTACATTTCTTTCTATTGCAAACATATCCTTTTGTTCTTATATCATTATAAAAAATAAACTCATTAATATCCATTCAGGCGAGCTACATGCAATTTGTGTTTGCCTTTGACCTCTCCGAGTGGTCCAAATTGATGTGACTTTCATAGTTTAAAGAAATTTATGCCTTGTATTTTTTTCCAATATGAAGTTGACGAAACTTTGTAAAAACAAACCTTCGCTCAGCGTACTAAAGGTCTAAACTGTAACCCCTTTTCTCCATAAATACGCCGATATACGCCTTAACAACAAAGTAGACCCATATCTGTTGGCTCCTGTACGAGCTGTCTGACGAGAGTCTGCTCTGTTTGCTAATGAAATATTATAAATGAAATACTACAGTTTCTGCCATGGCCAACTATCCTGTGTTAAGGTGCCATTAAAATGAAACTAATTAATATTCTTGATGTCGTCCTTTATTATGTGAATATTCATGAAGGAAATGATTAATCTACTGAACGACTAAAACTGGTTCCTCCTTTTCTTAATATTAATAAAACAAAGAAATTAACTCTTTCGGCGCCATATTTCGTCTGCAACCCAATTTTGTTAAATCATTCGGTAAAGTAAGGAAACGAGATACATTAATACAGAATTCAAAGGAATAAACCACAGCTCTAGAACTAGAGATTGAGACAAAAAGTGAAGTATCTGATCAGAAGCCGCCTTGAAAAGGTGGCGTCTGATCTGGGGCTGCACTATTTGTCGTGGTGCATTTTTGCGACATTGGCGGTGAAAGAGTTAATGATTTTTATGACAGTGCAGACCGTGATCAAAGGGATCCCGCAGGTTTACACTATTTGCAAAGGTTTTATATATAGAGGATCTTACATGAGTGTTCTTGATTATTGGATTTATTAAATGAGTCTTTTTAAAATGATAAAAAACGAGCTTTAGCGAGTTTTTTATCGTTTTAAAAAGACGAATTTAATAAATCCAATAATCATGATCACGAATGCAAGATCCTATTTATAACATAACACACACAAATGTTATTTGCAGCCAATATTTCAGCAGTAACGTGGATTGTTATAAATTCTTCTTACATATACATGTAGAAATGATGAATGAAAGGTGTTATTAGGTTCGCTAGGTAACTGGGACAAAGTAGGTCCAAATTTTCCAACTTTTTATTTTACTTACTCTCATATCAACCAGGATCTAATTCAGACCTCTCTGGTATTCAATTTAACTGTGATAGTTTATGATACAAAAACATACAGAAACACGTAAAAATAAATTTTGAGTTACAGTTTTGACATACATAGTTACAAACACGTCACATTATGACGTCATTGTACACAACATGTGTCTATGTAAAGCGCGCCATTTACATGAAGACCCACATACAGTCGCCAACACGTCCGACACTCACTGTCAATGGGATTCGAAATGCGCCTTCGTTTTGGTATATTAAGCCCTTCATTAGTGCTGTATGTATACACATGGACATGGACATTTCCACCGAGAAACAAAAATCTCGATTCAAGTTCAGTGAAAATGTTTGAAATGGACAAAAGATTCAGTACGAACTGCTGCATAAAATGTGTTGGAACAGGAGGAAGATTTTCGCGATCAGCTGAGTATAGCATATTTGAAATATGTTTGTTCTGTGCTGGATTCAGATGACTATAGTTGTTGATTGACGAGATATTTTTATGAGTAGACATCTTCATGAACAAAAGGACATGCGGTGAAGAAAATGCAAAGTTGTGGAGGCATTTCTATGTAGAATGGATTGTATGGGTCAGAGTAGCTGGTAGGTCTTTTTTGGCATACATTTTGTATATAATTACTGACAGCGATTACAATTTGTATTATTTTATCGAAATTAAGGCGCAAGTGCCAACAGTCCTTTGCCATCTATCGTGACTCAATCGTTGACCGTCAAATTAAGGTAGGTCACCGTCCGTCAGTTTGTTTGTTTTGACAGCGCGTATGAATAAAGTTCGGCCGTTCGAATGTTATTCACTAGTGAATATATGCCCATGATTATCAAAAAATAAATGATAGTGTTACGTCACGCTGAAGCCACGAGTTATGTTATAAACTCCGTTCCCTCACAGTAAGGGATAAGGAGATTACCCGCTAAAGTACATGGAACAACAGAAAAGAAAATCAATTTTAACAATTTTTACTCCATAAATACGCCTTTCTACGCATTTGAAAACAGAGTAGACACAGATAAGTCGTCTGATCAGGGTATACTCTGTTTGCTCATTGAATAAAATAGATCTGATTATACAGTATCTTTTGCAAATATTTGCAAATATTGTATGTTTTAATATGACATTTTGAAAATTAATCGAATTAATATTCATGACGTCATCATTTTTTTCATGAATATTCATGGAGTAAAGAATTTAATGCTTATGAGGACTGAAAAAATGAAATTCCTACAGTCTTGCACTCGGCCCTTGATACATCACATAGCATGTTGTATTGTGTTTGTGACGCATTTCTATTTACCGAGTTTTCCTTGTTATTGCTAAACAGAGATCCAGATAGGATGCGTAAATTTAAACATTTTCAATAATGACTTCTTTATTATTTTTTTCTCTACCAAACCCTATACTGTGACCACTATTTAGTATCGTCTCTTCGAGACGATTCTAAAGAGTGGTCACAGTATAGGGTTTACTGATGAAATGACGATTTCAGTATTTGGGAACGCATCTTTATCTGTAGCTCTGACTAAATGTAAGTTTTATTCTCCAAATAACACTACAGTTATAAACTCTACACCGGGGTTTAAATTACTGTCGGTGCCGACCTTTAAGACAGATGGCAACTTTATGCCGGGTGAAAGTCGTGCAGAAAGCTCCCAGGGGAGCGTTCTGAACCATGTTCAATTTAGCTTTACTCTGGGAATAATCATGTAAGAACTAGTTGCATTATAAATAATACTTAACTTATAATTGGCATGAGAAAAAAGGAATAGTTTGGTCATGGAAAAACAGTAGATTCATTTCATAAGCCGGAGCCGTCTGATATGGGACTGCTCTGTATGCAAAGGCGTTTAAAGGCGTATCTCAGGAGTAAAGGTTTAGCAGTCACCTGCCTTAACGATCTAAAGTATAAATGTCCAAATGTTTGGTTCAGTAGGATGTTTTTGTGTATTGCTTATAGTTAACCATTTCCCTCATATTGACGACTTTTGACGACTCTTTAAAAGTCACTTTGTGAAACCATTGTGATAAATAGAGCATTTGCTCCTATAGGAGCAAATGCTCTATTTATCACAATGATTTCAAACTACACAATTCTAAAAGTTTCCTTTTCTCTAGATAATGCTCCTTTTCGGTAGATTTATTCAAAGTGGTTGTATCTAAAAATAGCCTATGAGGTAATGGGTTAAGTCGCTATGAATTACGTTCGTGTTTATATGCCATTTTTCACTTACTCGATAGATGCACCATATAGTTAAGAGTTAATACTTTGTTCCCAAGATAATCTATAGTAAGAATCTTCAGAGTACAAGCCTATCAATTAAAGTGCCAAAATGATAGCCATACCTCTGACAGTTGCGCGACTTAAGAAAATAAATGATAGTCGGGGCAAGATGATAGATTGCATTTAGAATGATGATAGATTGCGTCTGAATTCACCGAGCATATCTTAGGATCGACTATAGAAATGTCCATTTGCACCAAACAAAAATATGATTTATCAAGCACTTTTTTGCAATACTACGAATAACCCTGAAAAAGGGCAAATTCTTCTTTCTATATGACCGAAAAGCACAATATTAATCGAAAATACATGTCACAAACGCACGCATGCGCACATACTTACACCCCTTCAAACACATACATGCACGTAAGCGTGAAAACATACACACAGTCTCACACACATGCAAACACACAGACACACATATATACACACATGCACATATGCACACATGTATACACGCACACATAAAATATTATACACACGAACACACATAAACACACGCACACATGCGCTTTCATGAACACATACATAAACAATAATTCAGTTTTGGTTCCGCACTAGTTATTCGGTTATGTATTTCGCACACAAAGACACACATACACACACATACAATTAAACACAAACGCACTCACGTAGACACAAACGCACATAGGCATACGTGCATACACACAAGGGCACGCATGCGCATAAACACGTGCACATACATGCACATACAGTCATACACACATGTGTGAACTCACACACATATTAATAAAGTGATTTATTTCATCCCATACACACCTTTATACATGTACTTTAATCATTTTTATATCATGTATATCATGCAGGACGGAAGTTATGCAGAAAGGTCCTGTAGGAGCTTTCTGCATAACTTTCGCCTTGCATTAAGCTACCACCTGCCCCTGACACCCAGAATTATGCGCCCTTTTGGTGGTCGCATTAGAGGGGATTTACTGTAGCTAGTATTTTGTTCGACGCGGTATACAAGTGAAATGCTAACCCTTTCTCAAGTTCTCTGCTCAAGTTCTGGTCTGATGCATTATGTGCCTAGATTTGACTGATTCAGTCATAACTGTGTGACATACTGACACTGTGTATAGAATGTTACATTTGAGTTTTTGGTGATATTGAATAATATGACAGTCAAATAAACTTAGGTATGGGACAAGCATGTAATTTATTCACGTGAAGCGCTTTTGAACGCAAATATCCTGTTTGAAAAGAGCGCTATATAAATGTGGTATAATAATAATAATAACTACGGTAACCCCTAATTCAATCAAGCTTTTGAGACACTACTGACCGAGTGTCAAATAGCTTGGATCATTACGGGATCCCGAGTTACTCTGTGTTCCGGGTAGCAAAAAGCATGAGAAAGGGCAGTTCAAAATAATAATAATATTTTGCGGCAAAGGCCACTATTGTAAAATCACATAATATGTATGTGCTTCAATACACTATAATATATAAGTAATTACAGTTGTTTACTGTATGTCAAAGATCATATTTTTACATAATATCTAGCATGATTTATATAGTACAATCTGTATAAATAGGACTGTCAAAATCATTACCATAATTCTGACAGAAAACTAATGATAGCTCGGATATAGCATAAATAATGGATTTTTATACTTTATACATTCGTCTAACAATTCCAGGTTTTAACCCTTTACTCCATAAATACGCATTTTTACGCCTTTGCAAACAGAGTAGACCCAGACCAGACGGCTCTTGTCTGGTCAGATTATGCTCTGTTTGCTTATCCTACTGACGCATTTTTGTGCATCTGTAAAACTCATTCTTTGAAACCATTTTGATAAATAGAACATTTGCTTCACAATGGTTTCAAAACTACACACATCTAAAATTCTCCTTTTTTATATTCAGCAGATTAATTCAAAGAGGTTGGGTCTAACTATAGTCTAGGAGAAAAAGAGGTAAGGAATTATATAAATCTAATTCTACAAGTTCTGCCATATCCAAACAATGCTGTGTTCATGTACCATAATAAAATTACAGCTAATACAGCTTGATGATGACGTCATCTGTTTCATGAGTATTCATGAGGTAAATGGTTAAAATTACAGTTTGCCGTACAGTGTATACAACAGCAACATTGCAGTAAGCGTATGGCTTATTCTGGATTTTTAAAACGGGTGGTAGCTTAATGCAGGAGAAATGTGATACATAAAGCTCCTGTAGGAGCTTTCTGAATCACTTTTGCCCGCTTAATAGTAAGCAACCACCTGCTTTTACAGTGTGCTTGATTAATAAATTACGTGGTTGCTTTCGCAGGACTTCGCTGTAGTTTACACAATCTCAAGCCGATAAATAGTCTTTTCTAATCGCGTGCTGCTAAGAAAATTGTATAAAACAAAACTGTCAATGATTTTTATAAAAGAAACAAAGGCCCATTCTGAAATATCGATACTTTCCCTGTGTTTTCAGGTTTCCAACAATTTGTTCCAAGAGAAACCCAGTTTTTTCGGCAAAAACAAATAACAGCTGTTTCCTGATTGAGGTATCCTGGTATAAATGGAATCCTTGAGGGGAACACTGCGTACTCTCGGTCTATTTATAGTAGCATCAATCTCCAGTTTAAGGCCTTTATGATAAACGTTTCAAAAATAAAAACCAACCTTCTGACAGGTTTATTAATTTTTTGTAAATTGAGATAATGATTTGGCTTCAGCTTAAAAGAAGATGAGAGGTGAAATTCCCAGCTCTTTGGTTGTAATTGGGGAATCTGTGATCGCTATTGCAATAGTCTGGATCTAGATGAGATGCCGAGTAACTTATTGTCTCGTCATGATCTAAACTTTTTGATCATGTTTATGGGTTTAAAAAACCAGAAGAAACTTAAAGCAGATAACAATACATGGAAGCGAGAGAGTTATGCCAGTGATACGATTTCGGCAACTTATTTCTGTAATAATTAAAATAAACCCTAATTACTATAAGTAGTTATACATACAAACTTAGGCAAATAGTGCAGAACCAGATCAAGCGATTCCATAACCTATTCCCTCATATTGACGCCTTTTGACGCCTATGTAAAATTCACTTTCTGAAACCATTGTGATAGATAGAGCATTTTTATCACAATGGTTTCAAAACTACATACGTGATTCTGAAATTTCCCTTTTCTGTAGTTAATGCCCCTTTTCGGTTGATTTTTTCAAAGAGGCAGGATCTAAAAAAAACTATGAGGTAATGTGTTTTAAGAGCATGCTCTCCACTTTTTGCTACTATGTCAGACTAATTGAACCCTTTCAGCTCAACATTTCTAATTGTAGTCCGCATCCCAATTTTGTTAAAACATTTCGGTAAAATAAGGAAATGAGATAAATAAATGCAAATTTCAAAGGAATAAACCATAGATAGAGAACTACCGATTGAGATAAAAAGTAAAGTCCCTGGTCAGATTTTAGAGCAATTCTATATTACGAATGTGACCGAACTTTTTACACGAATATATCCAATTATCCAGTTTGAGTTATCCGAGTTCGACATCTCGAAGTTATAGTGTACGTTGTTTAACGTTGTCGAGACATATTCCAATTGTCCTCAGTATTTGGGCATTCTGTCTCTCCATTCCATGGGTCAGTAAAGTTTAATCAGTCAATTTTGCACCATTTTAATATTAGACTTTGAATTAGACTGACATAGTAGCAAATAGTGAAGACCCTGATCAAACTGCTCCTTCAGGAGCAGTTTGATCAGGGTATCCACTTTTTGCTTGGGTTTGTCTGTTCAAATTAGGGTATTGAGGGTACCTACCTAAAACGAGAAGCAAAATGTTAAACAATTTGATTATATCATATGTTTCAACCTGTTGGTTTTAACAGGTTCAAATGGTAAATGATAAGCCGGCACAACTAGAAACGGCGTCTTGCTGGCAGAAGTGTGACAAAAAAGCGGTATGCACAAACCTTTCACCGCCGATGTCGCATAAATGCACCACGACAAACAGTGCAGTCCCAAATCAGACGCCGCCTTTTCAAGGCGTCGTCTGATCAGGGACTTCACTTTTTGTCTTAATCTCTCTTTCTATATATCTGCTTTATTCCTTTGAAATTTGCATTTATTTATATCATTTTCTTATTTTACTGAATGATTTAACAAACCTGGATTGCAGACGACAATTAGAAATTTGGCGCCGAAAGGGTTAACATACATACATACAGACAGACGACAGAGACGTTGCCCTTAAGTGTCACCCTGCTGAAGCAGTTGATACAAAATGGCAACTAATCAGAAGCTGCTGTAACACAAAATAAACATGTTTGTATCTTCTTCTTCCTGGTACTTCATATTGTTGAAATTCCAATATTCAGAACAAATCAGACCTTAAAGTCTAATTTGTTCCGAGTAATGGAATTTCAACGATACGCTTTAAAGAGCTCAATTAATGAATCAATAGGTGCTTAATGTATAATAAAAGTAATCCAGAAAGTTCCTATGAAAGCCTTCGTCTTGCTTTACGTTTTCGTCTAAAGTAAAACAAAAACTGAATTTGCTTTCGCTTATGTAGCCGCTACATAGACCTTTTTGTTAATTTATATAACATTTTGCACATTGTTTTGACGTCGACAGAGATTTGTCGTCTGCTTCAGTTTTCGAAGTGGTTTTTTTCAAATTCTCCTCAAAGTGTAAGACAACTTGGATCCGGATTAAAGGTCGAGTTACTCTGCGTCTCTCGGCGTCTCATCTCGATCTAAACTGTTTGCATAGGTAATCACGAATTTGACGTAAACGATCGAAGAACTTAACCCTTCGCTTGCTATTCACTTCAATATACCTACCTGTAAATAGTGAAGACCCAGATGAGACAGCTCCTGCAGGAGCTTTCTCATCAGGGTCTGTACTATTTACAAATTGATTGTGCAACAAGTGCACTCCACAGCAGTGATTGCACAGCGAAATACTTGTACACAGTGAAGTTATATGTAATTATACAACAGGACATGAGTAAAGAAGGCGAAATGTATTTTAAAATTCAGCAAGCGAAGGGTTAAACCCAGACGCGCACGTGATATATCGCTTGAGAACGTTCAGTATTCGTGCACTCTGTCACACATCGTACAGCGGGTCTGTGTCTATATCAGCTTATTTTCAAAAACAGCAGATATATCGGAAGAATCTCAACATTTATATCTCTCTTTTTTTAAGTATCTGTTTCATTTCAGGCAGGTATTTGAAAATAGCTGACATATTTCTAAACTAGATCTATTCGCATACTGTCATACTGATGTTTAGATAAAGTTTATGAGATTGAATAGTTTTGATATTTGATTTATTTTATGCAGCTGCGAAAAGTAGACTATCAAACAGTTAAAACCGTTACCCCATTCACTCATTTTGATGCCTTTTTTTCTAGTAAATGTTCCTTTTCAGTAGAGTTATTCAAAGAGGTTTGGTCTAAATATAACCTATGAGAGAATGGGTTCATTCGTTCGCTGCCAATGGCGAATATGTTTGTTTGTTTGTTTGTTTGTTTGGGTAGTAGTATAAGCACACCAGCGACTGTGATAAAATCAACGTAACGGTGAAATAATAGTTTGTGTATTTGTGAGGGTCTATTTGTAATTCTTACCCCGCTGTAAAAAGATAATGCCTGCTTAATTTGATATATAGTAGAACCCCTCTAATGCGACCATTTCTTGAATAAACATTTCTGCCTTTATAAGCAGGTGGTTGCTTAATGCTGGAAGAAAGTTATACAGAAAGTTCATATAGGAGCTTTCTGCATAACTTTTGTCCTGCATTAAGCTACCACCTGCATTTGCCACCCAGAATTATGCCCATTTTTGGTGGTCGCATTAGAGAGGTTTTACTGTTGTACAATTTTGAGTACTTCCGATTACATTAAGCTTTGGAGAAACTGTTTAACTGAGTGTCATCAAACAGTTTGGATTTTGACCAGACGCCGAGTTACTCGGCGTCCCATCTGGGTCCAAACTGTTTGAAAATGCAAGTCAGATGGCGTATAGAAGGAGAACGGTTAAGATATATCATCTGAAGTTTTTACAGTATCTGTGTCAGTAAACCGAATTCTGTATGTTGTTTGTGATCGAAACGTTTGAGTTCATCAGATAACAGTTACAAGTGGATATGAAAATACCTAACGTGCCTAAGAAGGCAAAGGGCATTTCAATAGTATGAAAGCACCATATGAATATTTCAAAATCTGACATTAACAGCTGTTTTGATGTTGTTGAGCTATTTTAAGGTAAACAGCATAGATCATCAGGTACTGGGCGAATTAGTGTGTGTTAATCATCTTACATTGGTTTGTTTCTGACAGATGGTTTAACCCATTCCCTCATAGGCTATTTTTAGATCCAACCACTTTGAATAAATCTACCGAAAATGAGCATTTACTAGAGAAATGGAAACTTTAAGATTTTGTAGTTTGAAATCATTGTTATAAATAGAGCATTTGCTCCTATAGGAGCAAATGTTTTCAATAGGTGATACTTACAGAGGCATAGAAATGCTTATTTATGGAGGAAAGGGTGAAATAGAACATGGAAGTCGGACAAGAGATGTCACAAGAAAGCAAATGATCATCATCGCACTAATCACGACCTGATTCACATTTGCAAACAGCTTGGACCGATATGAGACGTCTCATCAGGATCCAATCTGTTTCTTACTCAGTCAACAGTTTCACAAAAGCCTTTTTTCGAAACGGAAGTAGTCAAATTGTACCAGATTACAAATTAAGAAGACATTAGCCTATCACAGCAATGGGGTTAGGGTGTATCACAAAAATGCACATAGCCCTCACAAATACACAAACATATACCCTCACACATACACAAACATATACACTCATAAATACACAAACATATACCCTCACAAATACATAAACATATACCTTTACAAATATGCAAACTATTATTTCACTGTTACGTTGTGTTTATTGCAAACGTTGAGCTGTTAATACTACCCATGTCAATATGAGTTACAAGGACTATAATCAAACGACAACGTGATAAGGTCAAGCTGACCACAAGCCAGTTCAACAAAAACGTTTATGGCATCTCAATAAACAGAACCATACGTCTTTATGTTCCCTGGTTAATTTATAAAAAGGCAGTATACGAGTAGAATCTGTCTGAAGCGGACATCAAAAAGTCTAATAATGAGCATGTTAAGCAGGCGGTAGCTTAATGCAGGTCAGAGGTAATACAGAATGTTCCTACAGGAGCTTTGTGTATTACTTTTGCTATGAATTTAGTAACCACCTGCTTTTAACACTCATAGGTTCAATAAATGAATGATCAATCGATCATATCGAGCAGGACAGGTTCCGCTCTAATTACACTTTAATCTTGCATGTAGACTGAATTCTTAATAACAATAAAACCTTAAATTTTGTAATAGAATTTCTTGAGGTTAGTAAAGTTTTAGCAGACTTAGGTGCTTCGTGAATGGCCTTTATTAAATAAGTTTGCAAACTCAAAACTAGGTAGGTGGTAGTTTTATGTAGGGAACAAGTAACATGCATTATGCCCCTGTACTCGTACATGTAAATGGAAATAAGATATGTTTAAACAAAACTAAAAGTAACACAAGAAACTCCATGATGATCTGTCTTTATTTTCTTGTCCAGTATTAACCCTTTCCTTCATATAAACGCCTTTTAACGTCTTTGCAATGCAAACATAGTAGACTCAGATCAGACGACTCCTGTAGGAGCCGTCTGATCAGGGTTTGTTCTCTTTGCTTATAAATTATAATAGATATGACTCTACATATTCGACCAATACCAAGAAACCCCAGGTACATGTACAATTATATACGAGTAATAAGCATGATGTCATTCTTACGGGAATGACCTAAACAACCATATGCTGTTTGAGACATTTTTCTACAGTTATATGTACCTTATGTGTACAGTTGAACTTCGATATCTCGAACTTCATGGAACCATATAATTTAGTTCGAGATAACAGAAGTTCGAGTTATCCGATTTCTTATCTGGACAGTTTCTCAAGTTTACAGCTTAATGCAAGTCTAAAGTAGATCTAATACTGAACGCTCCTGTAGGAGCTTTTAGCATTACTTTAAACCTGCATTAAGCTGTTACGTGTGTTTCTAGATATGCGCAGTGATACATTTTAGTGCAATTCTCTACTGTAAAATTTTGAGGGGTCGAATTTTTAGTTCGAGTTATCCGAGTTCGATTTATAGAAGTTCCACTGTACATGTTTTACTGTAATAGTCCAACTGAAAATTGTTACATGTATGTATCGTGTACTTATTACACAGACGTGTATGGCAACTGTAACTCATTGAAAAGTGTACACCCTCCTCTCTTTGTAATGTTAAAAGCAACTTTTTTTTCTGGGTTGTTTTGCTTTTCAGATTAAAAGTGCAACACGTAAACGTGCGATTGGAACCACACGGAAACTCCCTATCATATTTCCCATGTCTAATGTTTTGCCCATTATGTTACTTTATATTTTGATCTTGGTAAGAATCTATATTTTAAAATAGACTATCCATTAACCCTTTCACCACCAATGTCGCAAAAATGCACCACGACAAATAGTGCAGTCCCAGATCAGACGCCGCCTTTAGGCGGCGTCTGATCAGTGACTCCACTTTTTATCTCAAACTTTATTTCTACGATAGCTGTGCTTTATTCCTTAGAAATTTACATTTATTTATCTCATATCCTTATTTTACCGAATGATTTAACAAAATTGGTTTACAGACGACAATTAGAAATTTGGCGCCGAAAGGGTTAATCCATTTCATTGTTTCTAAGGCCAGAGTGATGACTAACTTTCTATTGCCAGTATAACTATTTTGCTGCAAAAGTTTGTCGTCGGCAAAAATTGTTGTCTGCTACAACTTTCAAATTCTATTATTCTTCTTTTTTTGTTTCCAACAAACATTCACAGTAACAAACAGTTTTGATCCTGATGAGACACATTGTGCCTCATCTGGATCAAAACTATGTTTATAATGACCGATGCGACACTGGCAACGAACGGGTTAATCAAATAATAATCTTTATTTATCTTATTTCCTCCAGATCAGGAGAGCATAGAAGCATTCCACATACATGCGCGGTAAACAAGTACAATTACCAATGGTATTTACAGAACGATGAACACTAAACAAAACATGAACAAGAGTACCGCATACAGTACATAATACGCCCACTTGCAAACTTTCTCAGATTCAACATGCCTTATAAGTGTTGACATTTTCTAATCTGTGCTTCAGATCTTGATTTCCATATTAAGGTGATACTATTTTTCAAAAATTGAAGTGAATATCTTAATTAAAAAAGTTACAGCTAATCCTCATATTTGCAGATTTTTGTAAAGTGCAATGGCCATAACTCGGTAAAGACAAGCTGAATGAACCTCAAAATAAACTCACCTTCAGATTTTGTTGCTTAAAACATTTGTGTTAAGTTTCATTTATATCATTTTAATAGTTTTCCCAGAAAACAGACAAACTAAAAGTTGACCGACAAACAAAGCAACAAACACACAAAGTTCAAGCACCAAAACTTTAGAATAAAATGACTTATCAAAACCCCGCAATATATGTGAAAATTCATATTAAGGTTTAACCATATAAAAAAATTGAAGTAAATATCATTTCAAATGAAAACGTTATGGCCATCCTCATATTTGCATAGATTTGCATTATTTCTTTTTAAGTGCATGGACTATAACTCCGAAACGACAAATAAAATGAACCTCAGAATCGACTCAACTTCAGATATTGATGCAGTAAACATTTGTGTGAAGTTTCATTAATATCTCTCAAATAGTTTTCCCAGAAAACAGCGGACAAACTATTTGCATGTATTTGCATTATTTTTTTAGGACAAGGGCCATAACTCTAAAACGAAAAATCAAATGATCCTCAGAATCGACTCAGCTTCAGATCTTGATGCATTATACATTTAAGTGAAGTTTCATTAATATCTCCCAAATAGTTTTCCCAGAAAATAGCGGACAAACTATTTGCATTATTTTTTAAGTACAAGGGCCATAACTCCGAAACGAAAAATCAAATGAACCTCAGAATTGAATCAGCTTCAGATCTTGATGCATTAAACATTTGTGTGAAGTTTCATTAATATCTGTCAAACAGTTTTCCCAGAAAACAGCGGACAAACTATTTGCATTTATTTGCATTATTTTTTAAGTACAAGGGCCATAACTCTGAAACGAAAAATCAAATGAACCTCAGAATCAACTCAGCTTCAGATCTTGATGCATTAAACATTTGTGTGAAGTTTCATTAATATCTGTCAAATAGTTTTCCAAGAAAACTGCGGACAAACAAAATGTTGACGGACGAACGAACGAACGAACGGACGGACGGACAGGGCCACGCCAATATACGACCACCTTTATTAGGTGGGCGTATAAAAACGCTGCATGAGGTTTTGTGGTAATTGGGTGATATCATTGACCCTAATCAATCCCTTAGCTTTCCCAAGGAAGATTTACCTATTTCAACAAAGTGAACCACCTGCTGTGTGATTAACAATATGGTACTGCTTACCACATTGAATGATCGCAGTTGCTTTATACAACGTGCCCTTAATGATTCATTGAGTAACTGCCACTGGGAGAATACTTTCATTCATACTATCGTTACGTGACTGATATGTGTATATCCATGCGCTCTTCTTAAACAATGTTATAGTTTCTGGACATTGTACATACTAAGCCAATGCGAACTTTACGTGACCATTTTCATGTCAGACATAGAATACATCGGTTGTTTGTTTCCGGGTGCCTTTTGCATCCATCGACTACACATCAATACATTGTACTTTTTGTCATGTCCGCAAGGGTTGTCTGGATCGGCCCCGTGAAATCGGTTCCATCTTACGCAAATAATACAATAAAATCAAAACGATTTTTGGTCTGATTGTCCAATACCAGACACAACAGCTAGCCAAATGTATGTAACTTACGGGAGTCCATGGGATCCACAATGCGGAACCTGTCTTGCATGTTTGAGAATACTGAAAAGACGTCAATAAGTACATCTTAACCTTTTTCCTGCTGTGCTCATATTCGGATCTGGTATAATGTTAACTCAAGCTTTACAGTAGCTATTTACCAATTGTCAAACAGATTGGGTCCTGATGAGACGCCGAGTTACTCGGCGTCTCATCTGGATCCAAGTTGTTTGCAAAAGAGAGAAAGCCCGTGGTTAGCATGATAAGAGCTAATAGTCTGAGGCGGAAATGAACACAGTGTCTGCCATAAATGTGCTCCAGACACAGGTGATTAGCCTCTAGCATAACTAATATGTGTACAGGGAAACCTCTCTAATCAGTAATTTAGAATTAATATTAGTGTCACTCTTTAAGACAAGTGACAGCTTAATATAGCGTGAGATCCAGGCAGAAAGTTCCAATTTGAGCGCTGTGTGTGACTTTGACCATGAATAAGGCAGTCGCCTACATACAATACTCCTTTTTACTAAAAGTCATATTTCGAACAGGTTACTTGTATATATTTTGGATGTTTTACTAGACAACTTCTGCAAAACTCTCTGTCAGTGCGTTTAAATGCGTGGGAAAGTTTTTTTTAAATGCAACGCTAAACTGGACATGAAATGACGCAATGACGTACATGCAATTAAATATATATCTCAAGTATTTTGAAATGGAATAGGTCGTGTGCGTGTCAGTTGTTACGCAGTCATTGATTTCATCGAATGTGTATCATGTATATATGCATGGTCAATAGATTATCTCTTTCGCTGTCAAACTCACATTTGTGATTACCTATGCAAACAATTTGAATCCAGATGAGACGCAGAGCAATTCGGCGTCACATCAGGATCCAAACTGTTTGTTACGGTGAATAAGTTTTTTCAAAGAAACGGAGGGAATATTAAACAAACGAAAATTATATCAGACGTCAAATTGTGCAGACAATAATATTTGGCAGCGAAATAGTAGGGCTGTAGTAAATAAATCGAGTTTCTTTCGTGAGTATATTCCTCAGAACAAAATGCCTTCAAGCGTTCATGAGGTCTCACGACACGGCCTATCCATTCTATCTACCACATTACCTCAAATGTCAACAAGGACAAATACAATAGTGCTTAACCCTTTCGGCGCCAAATTTCTAATTGTCGCCTGCAATCGAATTTTGTGAAATCATATGGTAAAATAAAGAAATGAGATAAATAAATGCAAATTTCAAAGGAATGAAGCACAGATATGGAAATAGACTGAGACAAAAGTGAAGTCCCTGATCAGACGCCGCCTTTTCAAGGCGGCGTCGGTTCTGGGACTGCACAATTTGTTGTGGTGCATTTGTCTGATCTGTGACTGCACTATTTGTAGTGGTGCATTTTTTGTGACTTTGGCGGTAAAAGGGTTAACATGTACAGTTGAATTTCAATATCTCGAGCTCGAGATAACTCAACACGGATAACTCGAAGTAAATGATCGGTCCTTCGAAAATTTACAATACATGATTGTTCTAAATGCATCACTACGCATATCTAGGAATACATAGATATGGTTAGATGTATAAAGTAAGGAACATTATTGCAATGACAAAAATTAGAGAATCGGTTTTATAACATGCATGTATAAGTATACAAAACAAATCTAGACCCGGTCTATGTACAAAGGGGATTAGCAAGTAAAAGGAATAACAAACATTAACACTTTACTCCATAAGTACGCATTTCAACGCATTTGCAAACAGAGTAGGCCTAGATCAGACGGCTCCTGGAGGAGCTGTATGATCAAGGTATGCTCTGTTTGGTTATGATATAATATAGATATGGTTCTACAGTTTCTGCCATGGCCGAAACTTTATCTGTTCATGTGCCATAATAAAAATTAATATTTACGATGTCAATATTTCTTACATAAATATTCATGGAGTGAAGGGGTAACGGTGATTTTATCTGTTAGGATCACGCAGATTTGAGGTGTCAAAATATATTAAATATACTCACAGTCCTACCAGTAGCGTCACACACAAAACATGTATGTCCCCCATGTCACCAAGTTTTCTTAACCCTTCTCTTGCTGAATTTTAAAATACATTTCTACTTCTTTACCCATGCCCTGTTGTATATTTACATATATCTTCACTGTATACAAGTATTTCGCTGTGAAATCACTGCTGTGGAGTGCATTGGTTGCACAATCAACTTGTAAATAGTGCAGACCCTGATGAGACAGCTCCTGCAGGAGCTGTCTCATCTGGGTCTTCACTATTTACAGGTAGGTATATTGACGTGAATAGCAAGCGAAGGGTTAAATATTCTCATCCCCTCCTCCAGTGTTTGTAAAGCTGTATGGTTCAGTTTGGTACCATATATGTATATTATATAAATGTTATAAAGGTATATGTACACATATTATGCTGGAATTGGTAGAAACTACTGTAGAGTTAGCTCTGCTATAATTTCATAAGCAAACATAGCAGACAGTAGTCAGAAGGCTCCTATGGGAGCCTTCTGATCTGGGATTGCTCTGTTTATAAAGGCATTGTAAGGCGTTTATATGATGGAAAGTGTTAAATACAATAACGTAACTGTTCTTAGTGGCGAATGTACCGTGTTACCTGTCTAAATCACCAATCTTAGTTGAACAGCTGTTTAGCCCAATAGGTGTACTGGGCATCACAGATAGTGATAACAGTAAAACCTCTCTATAACGGCCACTAAATTACTTCAAGTGTTTTGTGTTAAAGGCAGGTTGCTGCTTAAAGCAAGGTGAAAGTAAAACAGAACGCTCCTATGGCCACCTGCCCTAAATACCAACTAATTAACACTATGTAAAGATATTTTACTATAAACTTTTTTGCGCGAATAGGCAATGTTACTATCGCCAACATTTTGGTTAGATGTCCAATGTAAGGCATTTGGTTCAAATACTTGATTGTCTCAAACTAGAGGCGTCATCGCGTACTAAAATAGAAAAGAAGTCAGGCAAGACATTTGAAAACGACACATGACAGTGCACAGCAACACTAGATTCACAAATGAAATGCGCGCTCGCACATGAGCTTCATATAATGTTCTTTGCCTATTCCACGCCAACCATGGGGTCCCAGATTCGATCCCCCGCCTGAACAAGTCCTTAGGGTGATACTTTATAAACCGAGAGTTCCGATGTATCAGTGCTAACATTCGACATCCTTTGGATGATACTTTATAAACCGAGGTCCGATGTATCAGTGCTATACATTGGACACCTAAACGAACCAGAGAAATTCTGTCGATAATTAGAGAAGGGCATCGCGTCCGGGTTTCTCTGTAGTCGCTTCATTCTCTCGGATGCGTCCAAATAGCCCATAATTCGCAGAAACGGACGTTTATCACCACAATCAACCAATGCTATGGGAGTTTTGTGTGTGACTTTCACTCTGCCTTAACCCATTCCCTCATATTGACGACTTTTGACGACTTACTTTAGGAAACCATTGTGATAAATAGAGCATTTGCTCCTATAGGAGCAAATGCTCAATTTATCACAATGGTTTCAAACTACAAAATTCTAAACAAAATCCTTTTTTCTAGTTAATACTCCTTTTCTGTATATGTATTCAGAGATGTTGTATCTAAAATAGCCTATTGGGTTAAGCAGTCACTTGCCTAGAAAGTTTTCCAATTTCTTTTACCCACAGTTCGGGTTAGCGAAGTTTGACTGTATTTTTATCTTTCTGGAAACCATTAAACGTACTGCGATATATTTTGAAAACAAGCATATGCATTTACACCAAACTTGTAAAATTCCCAGCGTTTATTTATTAGCTTACCTCTTGCACTACATTTTAAAGTAGCAATCTCACAGCAGGCACCTTCATCTCATAATATTTCAATAAACATATAGATATGTCTTTATGTTTTCTTGCTGCTTTTCTAAATATATTTAGATCAAGTGTTTATACTATACTTGTTCGAATGCGTCTTTTTTCAACATCTGTTTTGTGTCAAATTTCAAAATTTACAAAACAGCGTTAACATCTCAACCTATTATTGTACCCCATGGTGCTTTAGCACTAAAGTTGTACTTTAGATGTAATACAAAAATCATAATTACAGTAAAAACCTTCTAAATAAAAAAACAATAAAGAAGAATTGGGGACTTTTTAAGCTCCCAGAGAGCTTTCTGCATGACTTTCACCCTGCATTAAGCAGCCATCTGTCTTAAAGACCGACATAAATACTGATTTAAAAGCCATGTTCATAGAGGTTTAAAAGTATTTGCAACGTGTCAGCAATGCTGTTCAAAATCTTTTTCAAGATAAATTACAAAATCAGTAAGAGCTAGATGGGTAATTTAGCATCACTGGTACGTTGTTTGGGGGCAACATAACACTAAACAAACATTGAGAATAATGACGAGATTGAACAGTCATACGAAAGGTGGTGCCAATGGGTGTATCTAGTGTTTGTTACAACGCCAGGCTGTAACACGAGAACAGGTGTTTGTTTTGATGAAGATTAACCTTAATTCTGTTTAGGATTTCTCTATTTCCACTAATCTTAAAATAGATACATCTGATATTAAAGTGCGTACGTTCTAATTGTGTCAGAATGCTTTGCTTATTTCTGACCTGTACTTGCTGGCTTGTAATAGTATTACGATTATATCAATTAGACCAGGGTAACCAGTTTATTGAGATACTGGTTAAACTCTGTTATTCTGCTAATTGTGTTAGACTAGTGTTCCACATTCTACAAGGGCTGTTCATTTCAAATGCAGTTAAATACAGTTGAACTTCGATAACTCGAACTTCAAGGGACTATACAAATTAGTTCGAGATAACAGAAGTTCAAGTCATCCGATTTCTGATATGAACAATATATCAAGGTCACAGCTTAATACAGGTCTAAAGTAGTGCTGAGCTTTCAGCATTATTTTATACCTGTATTAAGCTATTACATGTGTTTGTAGATATATGTACCGCTACGTTTTAGAGCAATTGTATATTATAAGTTTTGGAAGGTCTGAACCTTTTGTTCGAGTTATCCCGAAGTTCGAGTTATCCGAGTTCGAGATATCGAAGTTCAACTATATTGCGGTATCCGTTAAACTTTTATCTGATCAATATTCATGTAAGAAATAATCATATACGTTTTAATTAGATGGATATGAAAAGAAGAATTGATCATAGCAAAAACTTAAAATCTATATATTTTTACATAAACAAAGATGCCCAGATCGGATGGCTCCTGCAGGAAAAGATGTCAAAAAGCACCTCTATCAGGAAAAGGTTAGCTAAATATGGATACAATAAAACCTCTCTAAACAAGAATTCTTGTATAGAAGATTTTAGATACTTTTAGGCAGGTGGATGTTTAATGCAGGGTGAAAAACATGCTTTCTGCATGACATTTCACCCTGCATTAAGCTACCACCTGTCTCCAAGACCGATATTGACACTAAATTGAGCTTGCTGTACATGCGTTGCATTTACTATCTTCTTATGTTACTTCACTTCGCGTCTGGACCAGTCAGTGTTGTATACAAAACGGGTATTGACGCAACATCGTTTAGTATGGCCGAAATACGCGGAATATTGTATATAAGCAAGATATACTATATGAAGGAAGTAAACGATTTAGTTGACATAAAATGCAATAACACCTTCATTATACATTTGGCAACGTTTACACAATATTCTCTTGTGTGTGCAATTAACTCTTAACCCTTTCGCTGCCAATGCCGGATCTGTGATTACCCATGCAAACAGTTTGGATCCAGATGAGACGCCGAGTAACTCGGCGTCTCATCAGGATCCAAACAGTTTGTTACTGTTACTATGTTTTTGAAACAAAAATGAAGAAAATAAAAAAAATGAAAATTTATAGCAGACGACAAAGTTAGCAGACGACAGAGTTTGGCAGCGAAAGGGTTAAGAAATCATGACTGTACATGTACGAGTAATACTAAACCGAGTGTTTATAATGGCATTGTAAACAAAGCGATATTGACCATGACAGAAACTGTAGGACCAGCATACATTATATCAAATCGTTTACATCAGTATCAAAAACCGGTCTTTCAGACAGGTTGCCGCTTAATGTAGGTTGAAAGTTTTTTCACCATGTATTAAGCAGCCATCTGCATCAACACGCTTTTTTCTTAAATGAAATCCGGTTTATAGAGGTTCTGTGATACTATAGCCAAACAACTAGGTCTGACGTGTCAAAGGTCAACCCATTTTTTAGGGAGATCAGCATTCCGCATGTTCTCGGACCATTTTTTAAAACAGACGAGTTTAGTATATAAGATAAAAATGAAGGCGGAATTGTTGTCAGCAGTTTAGCGCAGTGGGTAAAGTCTAGGTACGCAGAAGATATTGCGAGAGTAGTTTTTTATTGAGCGTGGGTTCGAATCCCGGGTCGACCTTAAACTTTTTTGTTAATTTTGAATGAATAGTAGAGTATTATTTTATGTCATATTGTATAATTGTAATGGCCATTTATGTGTAATATTGTCATGTAAATGGAGATTGGCAGCAGGTTAAGGGTAAATGACTATTGAAGAGGAAATGAATGACCATTTAAAGTGAATCGTCTGTTATAAACTAAAGGCCGATTATACAATTTGGTTAACATTTCCTGGTTCACTAACTGTATAAATATAGAGCTAAATTCTAGCTGGGAGGAGACCGCCTGGAGACCGGCTGGAGACTGGCTGAAGACTGGCCAAGGGTCAGGGTCTAGAAGTCGCGGGGAGATGCTGCCTGTTTCACATATCTCTAGGTTTGAGAAATAAAGTTCAGAACAGAAGTTATGATGTCGTTATTATCCTAACCGCTATATCACATATGCACATGTTCGTCAATGTTAGGGAAGGTACCTTTGTTTGAGTTCGAGCCCTATATTAGCCATATTTTCAATAATAAATCGATGCTAAAATATGAATATAAGTTTTAGCAAATGTCTTGTACAAGTGGCTTCTTAATGCACAACAAAACTAATGCTCTTAAGGGGACCTTCCTTAATGTTTTTAGCAAAAAAAATGTTTTAGGTTGATGCGAGACTAGAACCTGCGCCTAATAAAATGTTCGCCGATCATATACTTCTTTATGGCCCTACGACTCATCCACTACGCTATATTTCCTATAACTATTGCGCTTATTGTTTATACCTATAAGTAAACGTTTTCTTTTATAAATGGCACGTGGATATCCGAAATGCTGATCTCCCTTAAAAATGGACTCGGCGAACCCGTGACCCGTCAGACCTAGTTGTTTGACTATAATAGATAAATTTAACAACGCTTATGTTAAGGAAACTAAAGTAAACATTTGATCTTGGCTCAGTCATATATTGGCTCAGTCATATCTTGGCTCAGTCATATCTTGACTCAGTCATATTTTGGAAACATGTACTCTAATACCCTTCTTAACCAAACTGTTAGTATATACACATTTAGATATTGTTAGACATGTGACTGCTTAACGAAGGATTAAAGTTATACAGAAAGCTCACCTAGGATAATTTGAACATTCGATTGAGAGGGATGTTACTGTATAACATGATATTTACTCAGGGAGCCAATGGGGTCTACCATGCCCCCCACCCCGACTTTTTTTCATGGGCACCAAAATGTTCTGAAAAGTCTGCTGAATCAGAATCGCAAATGTACTCAAGTTTAAATTCTTTTAGGCTATGTGTATTTATCCGTGTCCATAGCCAGCCCCCCCCCCCCAAGTTTTCGTAATGATGACCCATACCTGCAAATTCGCCAATATCACAACCCTTAACCTATAAAACTGATACCAAATGAAAGATAAGACATTGTGCTTTTATTTCCAATTTATTCTTTTTAATTAACTTATTTGCATACTCATTAATATTAATGAGAACATTAAAAACAGTAGAAAAAGTGTAGAAATAACGTAAACCTTTCATACATTTTTATCCTACATATATCAGAAAACAGCTTCAAATGCAGTTTAACATGATGACAAAACCCCCAGAAAACAAAATATCCAATTTGAGGACCAAAGCAGTAATTTCTTCACCGTTTCCATGGCAACGTCCCAGTTTTCGTAAGGATGGCCCATACCTGCACAATCGTCCATACCACAGCCAGTTTTTGTTCTAAACCTATAAAACTGGTACCAAATTGAAGGTAAGACATTGTGCTTTTATTTCCAGCTTGTTGTTTTTAACCCTTCGCTTGCTATTCACGTCAATATACCTACCTGTAAATAGTGAAGACCCAGATGAGACAGCTCCTGCAGGTTACAAGTTGATTGTGCAACCAGTGCACTCCACAGCAGTGATTGCATAGCGAAATACTTGCACACAGTGAAGATATATGTAATTATACAACAGGGCATGGGTAAAGGAGAAATGTATTTTAAAATTCAGCAAGCGAAGGGTTAAATTACCTTATTTGCATACTCATACTCATGAATATTAAGGAGGACATTAAACATAGTAAAAACAATATAGAAATAACGTAAATAATGTAAACTATTCACTTTTTATCCTACAAATATCAGAAAATAACTTCAGATGCAGTTTAACATGATGACAAAATATCAAATTTGAGGACCAAACAATTAACTCTAAAAAACGTTTTAACTGTTTCCATAGTAACCATTCATTTCACTCTGTTCACACATATCTGTTTTATAGTCGACACCTACCTGGAAAAACCTTTCACATCACAGAAAGTTTTTGTGCTAATTGTATAAAACTGGTACCGCATTAAAGCTAAGACCTTGAGTAATTCATTACAATGACAGTTTCAATACAACGACATAATTTTCTGTGGGAACGAACATGATCGTTGTAACGAGAACTAACTGTACATGGAAGTAAGTCATTTTCTGACGACCTGGATATAATTTAACCCACTTTTCTGGATAACATCTTTAGCTGAAGACAATGTAATAACTGTTATAATAGGGCCTGCAATATTGGCAGGCTATACTTCAAATATTTGACCTGAATAGATGCCATATCCTGATGAATCAGAAAAAATTGGGTCTATACTGTTTGCATGTCCCGAATGCGTTTTGCTTTTGCGTTTTGCTTTTGACGTGATTCATAACTTATTCCATCATTAAAGGCACATTAAGTACAGTTAATTCCCAACACAAGTATTGAAATAGAAGCTTAATTAATTAAATATTTCACACTCATTTGCTAACGTGATTTCGATTATATATTATTTGCCGTATTAATGATTGTGTAGTTAATCAAAATACAGAATTACCAGCAATGAGGATAATGTGTTTCATTACTGATTTAATTACTGAAATAATTTACAACGGTATAATTTGAAAAGATATTTAACCCTTTCCCTCATAGACTATTTTTAGATCCAACTTCTTTGAATAAATCTACTGAAAGGGAGCATTAACTAGAGAAATGGAAAATTTTAAAATTTTGTAGCTTGAAACCATTGTGATAAATAGAGCATTTGCTCCTATAGGAGCAAATGCTTATTTATCACGATGGTTTCACAAAGTGACTTTTACAGAGTCGTCAAAAGTCGTCAATATGAGGGAAAGGGTTAAACCGTACATCAACTTCGAAAACTCCTGCCTAATACAGGGAACACATAAAATATCTGTATCTAAAGAACATTTCTATGTACTGTCGAATCGCTCTAAAGTAGGCTCTTAACGAATAAAAACTGCTAATTTTAAAACAGGCGCTTGTTTCATGCTGGACGAAACTCCTGTAGGAGCTTTCTGCATATTTTTGTGCTGCGTTGGGCTATTCAGGTCCCTTTTAAGTACAGTAGAACCTCTCGCAAACGGCTAGTCATTTGTTGAAAATAGGAGGTGATTGCTTAATGCACGGGGGGGGGGGGATAATGCACAAAGCTCCTATATGAGCTTTCTGCATTTTTCCTGCATTAAGCTACCACCTGCCGTACGGACCCATAAATAAACCAATATTCATCGATAGGTCTCTTGGTCACGTGATTTCACTATCGTAGGCTCGTGTTTTTCGAGCTATCACCGTCGTGGTATCGTGCTTTCGCTTATTTAAAACATCGTAATATCGTACTTCTTGTCGACGTGTGATATCATGACGACCCTTAAGGAATTGTATGCTAAGAAGAAACTATTTGTTTTCAAAATTGATTATCACTACAGTAAAACTTCTCCATAACGGCCAATAAATTACATAAAGTATTTTCTGTTTAAGACAGGTGGCTGCTTAAAGCAAGGTGAAAGTAAGTTTTACTTTCACGTTGCTTTGAGCAGCCACCTGTCCTAGATACCAACTAACTAACCCAATTTAGTGGCCGTTATACAGAGCTTCTACTGTATACCAATAGAGAACGTAAATGTTTTGTAACTCTTACAAGAAGTCGTCTGGTTTCTGTTTAAAAAGGTGCGAAACGGTGTCTTTGTGGAGTAAAGGGCTAATAAATAACTTGTATTGATTATGAAGTCCATCGTAATTGAAACCTAATACAGCGTAATTTAAACCTAACACCTCGACCACAGGAATAGGCGAGTAGAGAACGGAATAGGCACTGGACCGTTTTTGGTTATCTTAGAGACATTTAAATGAATTGCAAGGAAACTTATTATACTAAAAACAATACCAAATGGGCTATGCAGTGAACCCTCGATACAACGGAGGTGTTTGTTTCCAGACAATTTGCTGGTGTGTTCTGCATTAAGCGATCACATGTCTTATTAACATTGCACCTATTTATCCAGTGGTTGTTTAATAGACTTAACGGTAATTTTGTTTCAATGCATACTGCCGGTATAACGAGGATGTCATTGTAACGAATGCCGGTATAATGAGGGTTCACTGTACAACAATTGAAAACAGTGTTGATCTCCCTTCTTTAATCTGATCCCTTTACAGCAGTAGTGTACAGGCTACTTTGTGCATAGTAGAACCGGTCTTAAGCGTTCACTCATTTATTAAACATAGTCTTAAAAGCAGGTAGTTTCTTAATGCAGTGCAAAAGTAGCTTTCTGCATTACTTTTGACCTGCATTAAGCTACCATCTGCCTTATAGACCCCTTAATTAGACCTTTTTTGCCGCTTCAGATAGGTTCTACTGTATACAATTAACACCTGCTGCATTCAGATCTCTCGCCGGTACGGTAACCGGGAAGCGACTCAAATTGTTTGTTGCAATGGACCAATCGTTGGTTACCTTCGCAAACAGTTTTCGCCCTGATGAGACGCCCAGTTACTCGGTGTCTCATCTGAATCAAAACTGTTTGCAAATGTTTGCCAAATTTATTCAAAACTGTTTTACAATCCACTTATTTATTATTTTAATAGAAATGGAAGGAAAATCGACTCTGACACTTAACCCTTTCAGCGCCAAATTTCTAATTGTCGTCTGCAATCTAATTTTAAATCTAAATCATTGGGTAAAATAAGGAAATAGGATAAACAGGTGCAAATTTCAAAGGAATAAAACACAGATATAGAAAAATAATTTGAGGCAAAAAGTGAAGTCCCTATTCAGACGCCGTCTTGAAAGCCTCTTGAAAGGGCGGCATCTGATCTAGGGCTGCACTATTCGTCGTGGTGCATTTTTTGCGACATTTGCGGTAAAAGAGTTAAAGCAGACGAACATGTGTGCAGATAAAATGGTGCAAACAGAGTTAAATGGCCATTCACTAATTAAATAGTGGTTTTGAATGGCATACTGTTACTTATTGCTTGACAAAAGTAATGCAGAATTTATTTCGCAATACTGTAGCCTTGCCTTAAGTTATCACCCGCTTTAGACTCTTTAAGTGTGGCTTAAGACAAACTTAACTGCGGCTTCATATGACTAACAGTAAACTCACTAATTGGGCTGGGCATTATTCACAAATGACAATGAGTCATTCTTCTATAAAGCCGGCCAAAATGAATATAGAAAAACTTTTCAAGAGTGACCATTTTGTGAATAAACATAGCTGTCTTTAGCAGCAGGTTGTTGCTAAATGCAGGTCGAAAGTAATGTAGAAAGCTCATGTAGGAGCTTTCTGTATTACTTCCGCCATGTTTTAGCCATCACCTGTCTTTAAGACCCAGATTGAGACTTCTGTGCATTGGTCACGTAAGAGAGGTTTTACTGTACATAGAAAACAACTGACCTGTTTTCAATCATGTATGCTCGGTTATTCTCTCTCTCCTACACCCTTTTAACGTTGACATCAGACACAAGGTTACATTTCCTATCATTATATTAATAAGTATGTAAACGAAATGCAAACAACTTGAACATGTATGTATCAGTCTAACACGTTACTGATTAAAAGTGATGGAGCACATATATCCAGTTTGAAAGTTGTCAATGCAATGAAACATGAGCTACCGTGCAGAGTTTTGGTTCAGGATGTACAATTTTGAAGATGTTGAGTATCCGATTTCATAGTGCTTTTATTGACATTGTATTGAAGCCGCTCTATGCCTAAATCACTTCAACCCTTTCCCTGTTTAATATTCATGTAAGAAATAATGATCATAAATATTTATTAGCTGAAATTTATAATTGTATATTTAAGCAGGATGGTTTGTCTCTATCAGATCTATATGATACTTTAAGCAAACAGAGCAGACCCTGATCAGACGGCTCCTATAGGAGCCGTCTGATCTGTGTCTTCTCTGTTTGCAAATGCGTGAATATGCGTTTATATGACGTAAAGGGTAAACCCGTATCGTGGAAAGTGCAGCCGAATTTGCTTTATCAAACAGTTTTGGTCCAGGTAAGACACTTTAGGGTCCAAGCTGTTTGACACTTTGTAAATACTTTCTCCAAAGCTTGAATGAACCCGGACTTAGTAAAAATGCATTATATTGCAATTTCAGCTGACGTTACTTTTTCAACACGAAGGGGTAAGGCTTGCCTTTAAAACGCTCAGCGTAAGATGCGGGCTCCTTTTTCAGGTATTTTCCAGGTACTAGTTTCATGACAAATAGTATTAGTATATAGAACTTAAGTGTTAAACAAGCTGGATCCAGAGAAGAGTCTCAACAGGATCCAGGTTATTAAACAATTACAGATTAACCTTTATCCCGCTATCCGCTAACAGCTTAGATCCAGATGAGACACCTAGTTTTACTCGTCATATCATCAAGGTCCAAGCTGTTTGACACTCTGTCGGTAGATTCTCAAAAACCTGATCGAATCGGAAGTAGTCAAAAATGCACCGAATCCATATTGGATCAGATATTATCTTTTCACAGCGGTTTAACACTTACAACGCTGAGTTTTCAAATGGACTATTCCGAAATTCAAACAGGTCAAGCTTATGGTGAATGTTTGTAACATGATAAACAGTGCATACCCTGATGAGAGGGCTCCTAGGAGCCCTCCCATCTGGGTCTGCACTGTTTGCAAAGGACATGAGTGACTCGTGTCCCGCATTGTAAGGGTTGAGGTTTTTAACTTACACCTACTCAAACTTACTAAATATAGCCGAGAATGTGTAAATTGAGAACGCTTTGTCCTAATGGTGTGTTTGCTATTGTACGTCACCGCAGAACTTAACTTTGTGAGGTGGCGTGCAACGGTGAACATATTTTATGACATGAAACTAAGCGATTTCAATGCGGCAAAAAAATAAAATTACTCATTGTTGAGCGATTTAATAAGCATAGTAAAACCTCGTTATTTTAACACACAAATAATTACAGTTAAATATATCTATAACGGCCACTAAACTGTGTTAATTAGTTGGTATATAGGGCAGGTGGCTGCTTAAAGCAGGGTGAAAGTAAAACAGAATGCTCCTATAGGAGCGTTCTTTGCTTTAATCAGTCACCTGGCTTTAACACAAAATACTTGATGAAATTTAGTGGCAGTAATAGAGAGGTTTTACTGTATAGTAAATATAGTATATTTAAGGTATAGTAAATTCACCATTTGAATATTGAACAAGTACAGTAAAACCTCACTAATTCGAACACACAAAGAGAAAACACCGCTAATTCCAACACTAAAACGTGCAAATACGTCAAATAAGTACAGGATTACCTCGCTAATTTGAGCACTCAAATAAGTACAGTAAAACCTAGTAAAAGTACAATACAACCTCACTAATTTGAACACTCAAATGAGTACAATCAAACCTCGCTATTTTGAACACTCAAATACAAATGTAAGTACAATAAAACCCCACTAATTCGAACACTCAAATAAGTACACTAAAACCTCTCTATTTTCGAACACTCAAATACGTATAGTAAAACATTGTTAATTCGAACGCTCATATACGTACAGTAAAACTGCGCTAATTTGAACACTCAAAAGGGTAAAGTAAATCCTCGCATATTCGAAAACTCAAATAATGATCATCGTGGGTCATTTAGACAGGTTGTAGCTTAATGCAGGGTGAACGTCATACAGGAAGTTCTTTGGTAGGTGGGGTAGGTGGGGTAGGTGGGGTGGTGGGGTAGGTGGGGTAGGTGGGCTAGGGGGGTAGGGGGGTGTAGGGGGTTGTAGGGATTGGTAGGGTGTGTATGTAGGTCATGGGATGCATTGTATGGGTAATGCGGTCTGGTGTGACCTGGTGTGATGTGTAATAATATGTATGTAACAGGGGGAGGGAGAGAGAGACAGAGAGAGAGAGAGAGAGAGAGAGAGACAGAGACAGAGACAGAGAGAGACAGACAGAAAGAGACAGACAGACAGACAGACAGAGACAGAGACAGAGACAGAGACAGAGACAGAGACAGAGACAGGCAGACAGACAGAGACAGATAGAGACAGAGACAGATAGAGAGAGACAGAGAGAGAGACAGACAGACAGACAGACAGACAGACAGAGAGAGACAGAGACAGAGAGACAGAGAGACAGAGACAGAGAGACAGAAACAGAGACAGAGACAGAGACAGAGAGACAGAGATAGAGACAGAGAGACAGAGAGAAACAGAGACAGACACAGAGAGAGACAGACAAACAGACAGACAGAGAGAGTAGGGTGTGTATAACTGAATATGTTTATGTTTATGTTTGCATATGTGCATCCCTCAGTCCGTGTGGCTGGCTTGTGGTAGGTCGGTGGTATCCAGATGTTCTTCTGTGCACGAAGCAATGCAATTTGTTCCATACGCAGAAGAACCTCTAGGGTTTTCCACCACCTGTAATTAGATGGACGTCGTGATATGACTGAAATACTGTTATTTAAAACGACGTAAAACCTTATAAAAACCAAAACCAAACCGTCCGTGTGTGCGTTTCATTTGTCGTATTTTGTTGTTAATGGAATTTGGCTTTTTTGTGTTTCTGTGTAATAGGTTGCTAAAGCAGGTGTTAAATGCTACAAATTACGCAATGAATCACATTAACGAAACACATGAGAGGGCTTAACCTTTTGTAATACCACTTCAAATCTGATTATAAACTGTAAGGATGTTACTGTGGAAAATAGCAACTGTAAAATGAGCTGCATCTTGGGAAGAGTTAGAGCTTTAACCCTTTCACCGCCAATGCCGCAAAAATGCACCACGACAAATAGTGCAGTCCCAGATCAGACGCCGCCTTTTCAAGCCGGAGTCTGATCAGAGACTTCACTTTTTGTCTCAAACTCTATTTCTATTTCTGTGCTTTATTCCTTTGAAATTAGCATTTATCTCATTTCATTATTCACCAAACGATTTAATAAACTTGGTTTGCAGACGACAACTAGAAAGTTGGCGCTGAAAGGGTTAAAGAACACGTCTAATCAAGCCATACATAATCGGCAAAACAAAATCGACTCATTGTTGACAATCAGTGAAGAAACTGACCCAATGCGGTAGTTGGTCAGGTTAAATTATGCACTGTTTGTCAAACATGTCAGCACACCAGAATTAATCTTGACGGTTCGCAAACAGTGAAGAACCTGATCAGACGCCTAAATTTTCAAACGCGGCCACTATTTTGTTTCTACATTACATTAAGCCCCACGTAAAACGACCGCTTTATGAATAAGTATGGGTGTATTTAAAAGCAGGTGTCTGCTTAATGCAGGACGAAAGTAATGCTGAAAGTTCCTACAGGAGCTTTCTGCATTTCTTTCATCATGCATTAAGCTACCATCTGCCGTTATGAGTCAGACTTAGATTTCTGTTTAGTGGTCGCTTTGGATAGATTTTACTGTATTTTGAAAACAAGTCTTATAGCAAAGCTCGTACATGTATACACAATTACGTGTCTTTTCAGACATAACACAAGGCGCTACAGCAGATAACTCTTGTCTAAATCTCCCGTCTGCAAAAAAAAAGTCGTCTGCAAAACTTTAACGTTTCAGAGAGGAATGTCCTTCACTTACATCCCTAAATGGCGAGTAGTTTGTCATATACACCGGCTTCTATATGAGCAAATGCTCTATTTATCACAATGGTTCCACAAAGTGACTTTTACAAAGTCGTCAAAAGTCGTCAGTATGAGGGAATGGGTTAAACATGCATACGAAAAGGACTGAAAATACACAGTTTTAACGCCCTCCTATCATTAGTTTGCTCACAATGAGATCGAGGATCGAAGCATTATGTTCGAATGAAAGGTGCGTTTTCACAGGATATGTCCTTTCATATAAATAACAACATATGACGCAATCAAAACCACAAAATAACCTTAGGGCAAATCTTATATTTATTGTGAAGAGGAAGAATAAATACGATGGTATCTTTAGGACACAAACATTTTTATCAATATTACATTATCTCGTGCGTAGGACTTACTATGTTGAGCGATCAACTATATTTGCTATAAGCATACATACATGTTTCACGCAGTGAATTATATTGATTGTATATAAGCTCGTGCGCGCGATTTATTATGTTGAGTTCTCGATACCATAATTCGAACGATCGAGATTATTAGTCATGCTTGTGACATTACGAGCTCGTTATAATGTTTTATGAAACAAAATAGGCATCCGTATATAAGAATCGGTAGCAAGTCTCATGGTGAAGCTATCTTGTCTATATAGTATAAACCTCTCTATAACGGCCACTAGATTGTGATAATTAGTTGGTATTTAGGGCAGGTGACTGCTTAAAGCAAGGTGAAAGTAAAACAGAACGCCCCTATAGGAGCGTTCTGTTTTACTTTCACCTTGCTTTAAGCAGCCACCTGCCTTCAGCACAAAATACTTGATGTAATTTAGTGGCAGTTATATAGAGGTTTTACTGTATTCAGTCGGCGAATTTGTGATAACCTTTACAAAATTGATGAATCAAGACGGGACGCTAAAACTTTAACCATTTCCTCCATAAATGCGCTTTTCTATAGGAGCAAATGTTCTATTTATCACAATGGTTTCAAATTACAAATGTCTAAAAATTTGCTTTTTTCTAGATAATGTTCCTTTTCGGTAGATGCATCCAAAGAGGTTGGATCTAAAAATAGCCAATGGAGGAAAGGGTTAAGCAAATGGCGTTGTTTGCGGATGAATATTAATTAAGAATTCTGTAAAGAGTAATCGTCTGACATCACGATTTTTTATATTAGAATATACAGTTGAATTTCGATATCTCGAACTTCAAGGGACTATATAAATTAGTTCGAGATAACAGAAGTTCGAGTTATCCGATTTGTAATCTGGACAATTTCTCAAGTTCATAGCTTAATGCAGATCTACAGTAATGCTGAAAGCTCCTGCAGGAGCTTTCAGCATTACTGTAGACCTGCATTAAGCTGTGAAATGTGTTTCAAGATATGCGTAGTGATACATTTTAGAGCAATTCTGTAGTATAAGATTTTGGAAGGACCGAACTTTTTGTTCGAGTTATCTCGAAGTTCGAGTTATCCGAGTTCGAGATATCGAAGTTTAACTGTATATCTCATGTCACAAGCAAACAGAGCAGACCCTTGTCGTACAGGGGTCATTTGATCTGGGTGTATTCTGTTTGCAAAGAAATGAAAGGCGTTTGTATGGGGGAAAGAGTTAAGGGAATAAAAATCAGGTCGGCGTAACGGTGATAAGTTTAATGACATGGAATAGTTTAGTGCGTTTTAAGTACCAAACTTTTAAAGTAGCAACATCTTAACTGCATGTGTAAACTGCTGTAAATAAAGTGACTTAACCCATTCCCTTATATTTACGACTATTGATACATCTGTAAAATCCACTCTTTGAAATAATTGTGATAAATAGAGCATTTGCTCCATAGGAGCAAATGCTCTATTTATCACAGTTGTTTCAAAATTAAACAATTTTGCAATTTTCCTTTTCTCTTGTAAATACTACTTTTTTGTTAGATTTATGCTACTTTTATGTTAGATTTTTTCAAAGAGAGTGGGTCTAAAAGCATCCTATGAAGGAAATGGTTAATGACCTCATAATATGGCTTTGTAATCGCAAAATAGGCAAATAATGTATACACGGAGCATTTTGTCAGGTGATGCACGGAGAAAACATTTAGACAGGATTTTAGATGTATTGTAGCGCCCATTTGATGTTATTAAACAGTCCAAATAGTGACCGATATTGCCCCACGTCACTTCAAATCTGTAAACAATCAGTTAAATAAACGATCAATTTTGGCTAAATCTAAACCAATTTAACCCATTCATTCCAATTATTAGTTCAGGAAATCCGACCCAGATCTTACTTTAGGGCCATCCAGTTTCCATGTGGAGGAGCACAGCAAACACAATATTTGCTGGAATAAGTCATTGACATTGTTGCGTTCAGCAAATAGTGCAGGGCCTGATCACAGAGGTGCACATACTACTGTTAGATTATCAAAGTCTAGAACCGAAGTTATAAAACGTTTTTCTTGAGCCTGAGATCAATCCTAAGCATCTGAGTCTCAACATCGGACCACTAAGATACTTGAGAATAAACTCAGACTCAGACTGGAAGTTTTATAGCATTTGGCCCTGGTCTTTATTGGAGATAACAGTAATTAAATAATTTCGTCAATACATTATGATACCAGATTCCAAGGAGAAGACTAAATGCCGCATAACCTTCCGTCATTTTGTTCCATTCTCACGAAAATATGTTTTAAAACATGCATTGCTTTTTATGTACGAACGTAAATACGATTTATTGAAAACCATGACCGTTGAAATATGTAACAGCTTACACATTTACATAACAAACTATACAGGGTATCTTTGCCAAGTAAATGCTTCAACACTACGATAGAACGTGTCCTAAGTAGCAATCCATTTTTATTGAACATAGGAGCCCTAAAATGCAGATGGTTGCTTAATGCAGGGCAAAAGAAATGCAGAAAGTTCCTATAGGAACGTTCTGCATTACGTTCGACCCGTATTAGGCTACCACCTGTCTTACATACCCATAATTGGACCTCTTTTTGATGATCACATTCCCTCATTTTGGCGCATATGTAAAAATCACATTTTTAAACCATTGTGAGAAATAAAGCATTTGCTCCATAGGAGCAAATGCTCTATTTATCACAATGATTTCAAAACTAAACAACTTTAAACTTATCTCTTTCTATAGTTAATGATCCTTTTCGGTAGATTAATTCCAAGGGGTTGGGTCTAAACATAGTCTAGGAGGGAATGTGTTAAGGTAGGTTCTGCATTGTTATCATTGTGCAGTATACATTTCATTGTAACATTTGCCAGTATTGCAGAAAATGTGTTGGCAGATATTATCATAATCAACCAGTTATAAGACATGCGCCAGTACACTTGTCAGTGCATGTTGAATTATATTGAGATGTCTAGTCTACTGACTTTGGCAATACAACATTTACTTCTAAATCAAATTTCCGGATTGGCGTATGATATGCACATTGGTGAATGTAGTAAACATGTCATTCACATTAATGCATTTTCTAAGGTTTTGTTCATCGTGTTTTATGATATATCAAAGGTAACAACATATTTGAATGACATTGAACAATAGATTGAATAATAAAATATTGCTGATGGTTTTACTTGTAACATGTTTCTAGTTTGGAATTTATCACATACATGCACATTGTCAAGTTATACAGTTTTACCTAGGACAATGAGTTCGACCATGGTATTTTCAATGTAATTCCGTTGTTTGTTAGAACAAGTACATATAAAAATCATTCGCTGTGGCTCGATTTCAGGCCTGTGCATTTGACATTTTCATGACAGGAAACCTCGCGAACCTTCGCGATATTACTGAAATACAGTTGAAGCAAATAAAACCGGATACAAAGAAACACTCGTGGCAATATAGCAAAACTTCTAGTTGATTTCTTTATTTTGGCGGCTAATTTTGATACCATTTACCATACATTTTATTTCGAAGACAATATAGTTATACCTATAATGCCACCATAATGCTTACATTTATTTATAGAGTTAATTACGGTGAAAACGTAACGAGAATATTGATATTTGGTACATAACACTTAAGGCACTCCGACTTCCTGCCTGGCAACAAATTTTGGCAAATTCGATATCAAAACAATACGTATCAAAATGTAAGGTATAACAAAGAAAACCATATTATCTTAGTATGTCTTATATCTGAAAGTTTGACATTTTGATCTTGCCCTTTACAGTATAAAATCTGTTGGTGGGCGATTATAAAGAAAAGTATGCAGGAAATATTTCAAAACAAGTAGCATGGTTATACAATAGCAACATAGTAATGGTACAAGTTTATTCATAATACTTCTATGAAACGGCATCCACCTTGGGAGACATATTTGTACTAGGCATTCGTACACCGATAAAAGCAACCTGGGAATGAAATGTTTATACTTTACAGATGCTGATTAGGTTTGTTTTGTTAATTGTAAAGGTATAACATAGAAAGAACGTTATCTGGTGTCCAAGTGTCAGACGTTTCGAAAGTTGACACTGATCGTTATAACAATATCGTTTTGTTTATTATTTTTGAAGATGATTGTATTCAAGTAATATAAAAACAAGTTTTGAAGGCCATATGTACAATAACGATAAAAAAAATTAGGAACTTGAATCTTGAATAATATCCTAAAATAGCCACTATCTTGGACGCCATCTTTGATACCTCCAAGGAAACTACATATCCGAGCCAACTAAAACAACATATAAACAAAGCGTATGTTAGTGTTGATTTTGATGTGTGTGTTTTAACTGACATGTGGGAATAGATTAGAATTAAAATTCTACATTAGAATATGTTAGATGTAGATGATATAACAATAAAAACACCATGTCTGATGTCCAATGTTCAGGCATTTTGATATTTGAGCTTGAATTTGACTTCGACCTGTAACCATAATGGATTTTTGATGGATAATGATTTTTGACAGCATAAATTATGTAGGAGACACATGAGACATGCTCGGTAGTTATATGTGTAAAACCAACAGAGCTACGCCTAAGGTTGGTTTTTGTTCTTGTTTCTTGATACGGTACCTATCTTAGACGTCATCTTGAATTTCGCAATTCAATCATGGTATGTAATAAAGGTTTTATTATTTCTACAATATTGCTTCATCGATGTTTCAGCAACATTCTAATTAAACCTTGCACTGGTGTTACAAAACTACCTGCACATGTTTTGTAACCAGAGTGCCCTCGCAACGTGTCATGTCAATGTTGGGTTATAAAGTTATGATCATACGGACATCAATGTGTCATATTCATACCAATTATGTTTTGCTTTGACTATCGACGTTATATTCATATCCGGTAAGGACGTGTCATAAAAGTTACCACAGATGCATTCTAACAGGTCTATATGATCACACATGAACAGTTGTTAAGGTTAGAAGTGTTCTATTTATATCGACTTCCGAAATTTTCAAGCCATTACCACTAGAATCGTACAGTATATACTTAACCAACGACATCCATTTTAGACTTGAAATAAAACCAAACATGTATAATTTACTCCATGCATATTCATGTAAGAAACACTGCCATTATGAATATTAAATAGAATATTAACCCATTTGCGCACAGTGGATTCTTCCAGGTTTATATATTGGATTAGTCCATTTTTGATCTAAGGAATGCATGGCCTATATCTCATTTTCGTTTTGCTTTATATTGAAATTCCTATCAGCAAACAGTGTAGACTCTGATGAGACGCCGCATTATGCGGCCTCTGATCAGAGTCTACAATGTTTACCTACGTCCCATATATAGGATCGTGGGCACAAATGGGTTAATTAGATTAATTGCTATAATAGCACATGTACGCAGAATTTGTTAACATTGCTGAAACTGTAGAATCATATCTATATCATAAGCGAACAGAGCAGACCCTGATCCAACACTGCAATGCGCTTTCTAAATGAAGGACTTATTCTTGGTCTTAACTATGTACCTAAATATTATACATATTATAAATAATGACGTCATGAGTTTTTATTGGCCGATATCTACAATGGCAGAATGTTTTGGTATTGGTAGAAGCTAAACTTACAGAGTCAGATATATTATGAACTCATAAGCAAACAGAGCAGACACTGGTCAAACGGCTCATAGAGGAACCATCTGATCAGGGACAAATCTGTTTGCAAAGGAGTGAAAAGGTGTTTATATGAAGGGAAGGTTTAATCCTTTATCCTCATGAATATTCATGTAATATTAATGGCGTTTTGAATATTAATCAGTTGATTGATTTAAACGAAATTATTAACAAACTAGAACATTGTGTCTGTAAGACACAGCGATGACCCCGTGGTGGTGCTTGCCTAGCTGTACATAAAATTCCTAAGTCATTTGACATTGACCTTGGGCTTGCAGGCAGCATGGATTGGGTGCGCAATGAAAGTATGGATGGTGTTTAATGTGTATATGCACTTCCATGCAAATAGCTACAGTGGTTAGTGAGATATAAGACAATGAAAAAACTGTGACAACCAACTGCACGTAAATTTTCCAAGTCATTTGACCTTGACCTTGGGCTTGTGGGCAGCATGGTCTGGGTGCACAATGAAACTATGGATGATGGTTAATATGTATTATGCTATTCCATGCCAATAGCTATAGTGGTTACTGAGATATAAGACCATGAAAACTGTGACAACCAACTGCATGTACCAACTGCACGTAAAAGCGTGACGAACGGACGGACAGACGGATGGACGGACAGGTGCAAAACATAATGCCCCCTGACTATCGTCAACGGGGGCATAAAAATAATATTGACCATGTGGAATCAGATCGTTATTATTTCATAATCAAATCCTGATCACTACAGGAGCTGTCTGATTTGGGTCAATTCTATTTTGCGCTGTTAGAAATAATTCTGTATCAGGTAAAGGTTTATGCTGTCATTTAAGGGAAGTCTAATATTATATCTTTACAACAGGCTATAACTCAGTGCTGGTAATATAGAAAACACTTAACCCTTTTCTTGCTGAATATTAAAACATATTTCTCCTTCTTTACCCATGCCCTGTTGTATAATTACATATACCTTCACTGTCTACAAGTATTTCGCTGTGCAATCACTGCTGTGGAGTGCATTGGTTGCACAATCAGTTTGTAAATAGTGCAGACCCTGATGAGACAGCTCCTGCAGGAGCTGTCTCATCTGGGTCTTCATTATTTACAGGTCGGTGTATTGACGTGAACAGCAAGCGAAGGGTTAAAGGAGCTTTCTGAAGTACATCCGCCTAGCATCGTGATTAACTAGCCCTTTCGACGCCAAATTTCTAATTGTCGTCTGCAAACAACATCTGTCAAATCATTCGTTAAAATATGGAAATGAGATAAATGAATACAAATTTCAAAGAAATAAAGCACATATATAGAAATAGAGTTTGAGACAAAAAGTGAAGTCCCTGATGAGTTGCCACCTTGAAAAGGCACACTTTGTCGTGGTGCATCGTTGCGACATTGGCGGTGAAGGGAGTTAAACATGCTATGATCAATTAATACGTGGTGGCTTAAGATCGGTTCTATTGTATCGGGTTGATCTGTTTTCCTATGGAATTATACAGATCTTAGTCTACAATGTCTGCCATGGCCAAACCTTCTCGTCTTATATCCCATTTATTAAACATAAGCCAATAAATATTCATGACGCCATTATTCTTACATGATTTTCATTAGGTAAAAGGATAATGAATATATTATGAATTAATTTGTCTACACCTGTTTTGAGTGACAGATATTACACTTTGATGAAATAATCTCATTCCCACATAGGCTATTTTTTGATCCAATCTCTTTGATTAAACCTTAAACAAGATGTGTTTGTGAAACACTATGCCCCCTCAATATGATATTTGACCCTGAAGGATGACCTTGATCTTGACATGTCACTCCTCAAACTGTGCAGCTTCATGGGGTACACATGCATACCAAATATCAAGTCTGTATCTTTAATGGTTCAAAAGTTATGGCCAATGTTAAAAGTTGGTGACCTTTGACCATGAAGGATGACCTTGACCTTGACATGTCACCCCTCAAACTGTGCGGCTTCATGAGATACACATGCATACCAGTAAAAAGGCTGTATGTCTACTGGTTCAAACGTTATGGCCAATGTTAATGACCTTTGACCTTCAAACATGACCTTGACCTTGACATTTCACCCCTGACACTGTGCAGCCAAATGAGAAACACATATATACAAACTATCAAGTCTATCTCTACTGGTTCAAAAGTTATGGCCAATGTTAAAGTCTGTGACCTTTGACCCTGAAAGATGACCTTGACCTTGACATGCCACCCCACAAAATGTGCAGCTTCATGAGATACACATGCATACCAAATATCAAGACTTTATCTCTATTGGTTCAAAAGTTATGGACAATTTGAAGTTGGTGACCTTTGACCCTGAAGGATGACCTTGACATGTCACCGCTCAAACTGTGCAGCTTCATGAGATACAAAAGTATGCCAAATATCAAGTCTCTATCTGTACTGGTTCAAAAGTTATGGCCAATGTTAAAGTCCGTGATTTGACCCATATGTTTGACCTCTGACCTTTAAGCGTGACCTTGACCTTAACATGTCGCACCTCAAAATGTGCGGCTTCATGAGAGACATATGCATGCCAAATATCAAGTCTATCTGTACTGAGTTAAAAGTTATGACCAATGTTACAGTTACAGACAAAGAAACAGACAATTTGACCTTTGACCCTGAAGTATGACCTTGACCTTGACATGTCACCCATCAAAACGTATAGCTTCATGAGATACACAAGCATGCCAAATATCAAGTCTCTATCTTTTCTGGTCCAAAAGTTATGGCCAATGTTAAAGTCGGTGATTTGACCCATATATTTGACCTCTGACCTTGAAGGATGACCTTGACCTTGACATGTTACCCCTCAAAATGTGCGGCTTCATGAGATACATATGCATGCCAAATATCAAGTCTCTATCTGTACTGAGTCAAAAGTTATGACCAATGTTAAAGTTGCGTTAAAGTTACAGCCAAAAAAACAGATAATTTGACCTTTGACCCTGAAGGATGACCTTGACCTTGACATGTCACCCCTCAAAATGTGCAGCTTCATAAGATACACAAGCATGCCAAATATCAAGTCTCTATCTCTACTGGTCCAAAAGTTATGACCAATGTTAAAGTCAGTAATTTGACCCATATATTTGACCTTTGACCTTGAAGGATGACCTTGACCTTGACATGTCACCCCTCAAAATGTGCGGCTTTATGAGATACATATGCATACCAAATATCAAGTCTCTATCTGTACTGGCTCAAAAGTTATGACCAATGTTAAAGTTGCTGACAAACAAACAGACAAACAGACAAACAGACAAACAGACAAACAGACAAACAAACAAACAAACAAACAGACAGGGCAAAAACAATATGCCCCCCAGATTTGATCTGGGGGGCATAAAAATGAGCATTAATTAGAGAAAACGATTTTTTTCAGAATTGTGCAGTTTTGAACCCATTGTGATAAATATAGCATTTGCTCCTGTGGAGAAGCGTCAAAAGGCGTTAATATGTGGGAATGAGTTATGACTGATATAACTGGATAGATTCAAACACTGTAATCTAGTGGTCGAATTTTCCCGTGTTGTTCCCTTTTACAATGAAGAAAATATTCTAAAAAGGGGATTAATATGATACATAAATACTTGAATAGCTCTGATCTTATATTTCGACCACTAAGGGCCTTTGTCAAAGATGATCATACACGTCACATTTTTGTTACATGCATTCAGCCATAAAATCAAAAAGACCAAGGTTGGTCCAGCGTCATTTATTCAAGTATTTAATATGTATTCCTTTTTATACAAATTAACCATTAAATATTCATGATGTCATTATTAATACTCAACAATAAGAAGGATAATGAATAGTTTATTAATGAATTAGTCTACTCCTATTTGAGTGACAGATATTACACTATGATATGACCGAATGGGTTCAGATATTGTACTCTAGTAGCCAAAACAAGACACTAGAGTATAGTTACACGTCATAGGATCTGTATGTGAATGACAATACAGTAGAACATCTTTATCCCTTTCAGCGACAATGTCGCATAAAAATGCACCACGACAAGTAGTGCAGTCCAAGTTCAAACGCCACCTTTAAAGCGGCGTTTGATCAGGGACTTCACTTTTTGTCTCAAACTCTATTTCTATATATATGCTGTATTCCTTTGAAATTTGCATTTATTTATCTGATATCCTTATTTTACCAAATGATTTAACAAAAACGTGGATTGCAGACGACAATTAGAAATTTAGGACCGAAAGGGTTAATGTAATAATTTAACCATTTCTTTCATATACATACATTTTCATGCCTTTGCAAACAGAATTGACCTAGATCAGACGGCTCCTATAAAAGCCATCTGAACAGAGTCTGCTCTGTTTAGAAAGCTCTTAAAGGAACATTCTGTATAACTTTCGTCCTGCATTAAGCTACCACATGCAATTTTGAGTATTAATAAGAGCCACGTTCGTCTGATTTGGTGTTTGTCTAAAATAAAAACTTTTTAACAAGATGTGTTTGTGAAACACTGTGTCCCCGATATGACATTTGGCCATGAAGGATGACCTTGACATGTCAGCCCTAAAACTGTGCAGCTTTATGAGATACGTATGCATGAATAATATCAAATATCTATTTGTACTGGCTCCGGATCTGATCTGGGGGGGGCATAAACAACGAGTAATGAACTACATTAAAGTTTTTGCACGCCACCGACGACGCCAACAACTACGACAACGCCTACGACTATGCCTGCGACCCAGTGATCACAATAGCCCGATATTTCGTCGAAACAGACGAGCTAAAATGTTCTATTGTATTTCTGTCTAATGCAATGCAGAACGAAACTATCTGCTCAGTTGAACATTACATAGACTAATCTTTGTTTTCATCATTGCTGTAGACTTGAACTAACACGTCTTACGTGAACATATAAGTACCCGGCAATCAAGAAATGTCAGGAAAGCTTCCTGCAATTTTTCAAATTATCTCCATGTGCGTTTCCTTATTCAATGTTGACCTACAACGTCGAAGGAGGAATATACCAGAAGGAGCTTCATTAATCAAACTTTCTGCGTATGCTTAAGTGTTACCTAATGCTTAAATTGAAAGGCAGTCTGTCTAAATCGTATTCTAACGATTTAAAGCACTAATTAAGGAACTCAGACCTCATTTCAATCTATTACATTTCATATTATTGACGTTTAAGAGAGCCGTTCTGACACATATTGATGAACTAGTCAGTAGTCCTGGTCCAATACGTACATTTATGTCATTCTATTTGAAATACCGACAGGGAAACGACCCCAGAAGGAAAGTAAGACTTTAATTATGCCTTTCTTTACTTGGCAATGTGTTATCAAGTTATAAGCTAGTGTCATTCTCTGTTAACCCTTTCCCTCATATCGACGCCCTTGGACGCCTTTGTAAAAATCATTTTTTGAAACCATTTTAATAGAGCATTTGCTCCATAGGAGCAAATGCTCTATTTATCACAATGGTTTCAAAACTACACGATTCTTAAATACCTTTTTGCTAGTAATTGCTCCTGTTCGGTAGATTTATTCAAAGAGGTTGGATCTAAAAATAGACCACGAGGGAATGGGTAAATAAACCAAGGGCAATAGATAAAAGTGCGTATTGAAACATCAAATCATTTCTCCAGCAAACCATGTGTGTCAAGACGATTCTAACGAGAGGCCATAGCATAGGGTCTGGTGCGGAAATAAAGAATCTCTTCTTGAAAATGTATTGACTGACGCATCTTAGACCATTCTTGGTAAAAATATGAAATGTTCGTTTCTACTGTCTGTTAGCCACATGTACAATGTGGTATTCAGAAGTCTTTTAACCCCTTCGGCGCCACATTTCTAATTGTTGTCTGCAAACCAATTTTGTTAAATCATTTTGTAAAACAAGGAAATTAGGTAAATAAATGCAAATTTCAAAAGGAATAAAGCACAGATATAGAAATAGCGTTTGAGACAAAAAGTGAAGTCCCTGGACGTCGCCTTGATCTGGGACTGCACTATTTGTTGTGGTACATTTTTGCGACATTGGTGGTGAATGGGTTTAGGCGAAAAGTCGTATCTAAATATTTCTGAATAAAGCTTATTTCTTATTTACGATATTATTGTCTAAAGTAGTATGACCTAATAAGTTCAGCAACCTTGAAATGACACAGTGGCTTCCAATTACTTAAGACATGAATTTTGCAAGAAACTAATTTCCTTCCGAATGGTGTCAGTTGCCAACTACGGAAATTCCTGTTATTATATCATGTAAACCAATCGGAAAATCTACTCGTTTTACATTTTTTTACATAAATCTTACTTGGCACGCAAGATACAATAACTTCTCCGATTAACAATTAAGGATTAATTAAAAAGTACTACCAATAGGAATTTACTTTTCCGACTATACTCGTATACAGTAACACCGCTCTATAACGGCCACTAAATTACATCAAGTATTTTGTGTTAAAGGCAGGTGGCTGCTTAAAGCAAGGTGAAAGTAAAGCAGAACGCTCCTATAGGAGCGTTCTGTTTTACTTTCATCGTGCTGTAAGCAGCCACCTGCCCTTAATACCAACTAATTGACATAATTTAGTGGCCGTTGTAGAGAGGTGTTACTGTATATGGTTTTACATTGGTTGAATTCGACATCAATCAAGGGTATGTGTTCGTTTAGATATAAGATTAGAGGACATTTGTGTCATTCCAGTGTTTGCTTAAAGCATAACAATGTTTAATTGTTTATGAATTCAACTCAGATTAAGCTATTATTTTAGATTAACTTAGTTAACTTAGTCGCGGATATTTTGTTTGAATTAGTTCATCACAAAGGCAGGGAGTCTTTAATCCGTTCGCTGCTACACTATATTACTCATAGACTAGAGAATGTTCTAAGAAAACAAACAGGAGAATCCCGTCTACTTAACCTTTAGCCTGCTGAGTGAATTATTTTTACAGACATTTTCACCTACTACATTTTCAAAATTCAAGCTGTAATCAATTTGTCTGCAAAGTGCAATCAGGATGTAAAACAGTGGATCGAAACTGTTTGCATATGTATTCACTCATCCGCCAATAGCAGACTAAAGGTTACCTCGTTTATTCCCATATTACCTCAGGACAACTCGCTAAGATCTCTTATTTTGGAACCCATTCATTTCTTCATGCTGAGGGGCAAAGCAAATAAAGTATTGCTGGTATCAGCCATTGACATTGATGTATTCAGAAACACTGCAGACCCTGATCAGAAGACTCCTTCAAGAACAGTCTGATCTGAGTCTACACTGTTTGCCTCTGTCCATTAACATCCGCTGACTACTTTTTGAGGGACACTGGGCACTTATAGTTTGATTGTTTCGCCGTAAGACATGTCTGGTGCGGATCTGCGAGGTTTGCCTATGAACTAATATAGATATAATATAGATCTAAGTCTACAGCTTCTGTCATAATAAAAATCCATTGTTCGTCACAATGCCATTATAAAAATCAATTAATATCCAATATGGCATTACTTCTTATATGATATGATACTTCTGAATAGATTAACCCTTTCACCGCCAATGTCGCTAAAATGCACAACGAAAACTAGTGCAGTCCCAGATCAGACGCCGCCTTTTCAAGGGGCTTTAAAATGCGTATGTGTATCTGTACAGCAAATGGTTATGTGTTAGCCTGTTATGAGCGGATGAATACAAACAGTTTGAGCCAGATGAGACGCCGAGTAACTCTGACTGCATTTTGGTAGACAAATTAATTATAGCTTGAATTTTGAAAATGTTGTAGGTGAAAAAATCTGTAAAAATAAATTGCTCAGCAGGCTAAAGGTTAAAGTGCACGTTACACCGACAACGGACTATTTTACATTCACATGTTTTTGTCAATATCACCGATAAATCAAATATGATACCATACAAATACAGAATCGTTAAACACCACAAATAGATGTTTTATGATTCAGAGGTTATTAAATAACATTATAAATTGTTATAACTACACTACTTTAAACTAGATCAAACACTAGTTGCCACTCAAAACAGTGTCAATGTATTCTCTTCAAATGCAGAATGGTGCGTGTACAGTGCAGTATCATTTTACGATGTTTAAACCATTAGCAAGCCCTGAATCGCATTTTTAAACCAGATGAGATCCAGATGAGATCCAGATCTATATATCCCCCTGTGTGTTTCTTCATGGTCGTATCTTTAGCCCTTTGAACGCAGAATTGTCAAAATGCAATGTTCCAGTAGTACTTAACCCTTTCCCTCATATAAACGTGTTTACACTCATCTGCAAACAGAGTAGACCCAGATCAGACGGCTCCGATAGGAGCCGTCTGATCAGGGTCTGCTCTGGTTGCTAATGGAGTTTTAAAGACGTTTTAGTTTCTAAACTTCCTACAATGTTCAAACTTCCATATTTCATTATACCTATATTTTGTTTATGAATATTCAGTAGGTATTGAAGTTTGAAATGTACATAGAACGGGGTAAGGGTTAATGGAGTTTGATAGAGTCTAATTGTTATGAAAGGTTTAAATTGCAGGAATAGTTTAGATGACAAACAGTGCAAACCCTGACCAGAGGACATCTCTAGCATCCCTTTGATCTGGGTCTGCATTGTTCCCCGCCTAAAACCTGAACGTTTCCCTCTATATATCTTAGCTCTCCATTTTAACTTGCTCTCTTTATATTTCCTTTCACATCAGATGTTTTTGGATTGAACAATACATGTCAATACACAGTTGACCTTCGATATCTCGAACTTCAAGGGACCATATAAATTACTTCGAGATAACAGAAGTACGAGTTATCCTATTTCAAATCTGGACAATTTCTCAAGTTCATAGCTTTATGTAGGTCTGAAGTAATGCTGAAAGCTCCTTTAGGAGCTTTCAGCATTACTCCATACCTGCCTTAAGCTGCCACACGTGCTTATAGATATGCATAGTGATATACTTTAGAGCAATTGTGTATTGTATATTTTGGAAGGACCGATCTTTTAGTTCGAGTTATCTAGAAGTTCGAGTTATCTGAGTTCGAGATATCGAGGTTCAATTGTACATCACTTCCTAGCATTAAGCTAGATTTAAATTCAATGAGTGGTCTCTAGAATTAATTTTCCATTACATCCTCGTTGAAAGTCTTGTTTAGTCTTCCATGTCAGACCCTGTATTAACATTTTCTTACGCACAATACCGCTTTACATTTACCAGATGTTATCAGTCTGCTATCTTAGGTTATCATAGTCAACGATATATTGCGAATAATTATTTCATATCCATGCATATGAATAGCTAAATATTCACGTTACTTAATGGTTTGCACATACAGTGCTCCCTCTCTACAACGACACCCGGTGGTATACGAAAATTGTATGTGTTGTTCAGAGCGAGTTGTTATAGGGAGGGAAAATCAAACATAATTAGCTTGTTTGTAGATCCCCAGATAGGGTGTATTTCGAGAACTAAAACCGTTATGCCTCAATCAAACCCTATGTTGTGACCACTCTTTAGAATCGTCACAAAGTGACGATTCTAAAGAGTGGTCACAACATAGGGTTTGATTGAGGCATAAAGAAAATACTGTGGAAAAAAGTTGTTTCTGTAGCCTTGTTGTTTCGGAAACAGTGACGTGCGTTGTTGTAAGGAGGGAATCGTTATTGAGAGGGCCGTTGTAGGGAGGGAGCACTGTACAGCTGAACTTCAACTTCTCTGAGTTCACAGCTTAATGCAGGTCGAAAATAACGCTGTAGGAGCTTTCAGCATTCCTTTCGATCTGCATTAAGCTGTTACACGTGTATCTAGATATGCGTAGTGATATATTTTAGAACATTTCTGTATTAAACATTTTGAAAGGACTGAACTTTTAGTTGAGTTAAACCCGAGGTTCGAATTATCAGAGTTCGAGATATCGAAGTTCTACTGTAGATGTATTAACCCTTCGCTTGCTGAATTTTAAAATACATTTCTCCTTCTTTACCCATGCCTTGTTGTATAATTACATATATATCCACTGTGTACACGTATTTCGTTGTGCTATGGAGTGCACTGGTTGCACAGGGTCTTCACTATTTACAGGTAGGTATATTGACGTGAATAGCAAGCGAAGGGTTAAATAAGGTGTCTCGCAACTCAGTTTAGTTATAAGCGGAATTTCTGAAACAGGTATTTTACTGGGTGTGTCGGGCGCTTACACCATAAAGTACTCCCCTGAGGCCAGAAGTAAATAGATATAAGGTGTTAACCCGTTACTCCATGAATGCGCCTTTCTACGCATTTGTAAACAGAGAAGACCTAGATCAGACGGTTCCTGTAGGAGCCGTCTAATCAGGATATACTCTGCTTGCTTTGTGATTTCTACAGTTTCTGCCATGGTAAATGTGCTAATACAGTTATGTATCTAAGAATTAATATTCATGATGTCATGCCATTGAGTAAAAGGTTAAAATATCAGACCGCTTCTGAAAACGAGCGGACTAGCAAGGCATTCGTAGTTATCTGCAACAGCCAAATTTACAAACGCTGCGCTAACGAACTGGATTGAGTTTCATCGTTATTGAACTTATATTGCGTCTGAATAAAATAGGTAAGGCATAGGCAATTGCGCGAACCCCGTTCATAATTAGTTGAGATCACCAGGTTATTTCAGTGGAGGTTTTCAGTGACTCTCTGAAGATACTTAGTAATGTTAACAAAGGTCCAGATAAGAAGCGTAAATTTAAACAATTTCAAGAATAACTCCTTTATTTCTCCACCAAACCATATACTGTGACCACTGTGGTCACAGTTATAGGGTTTGGTGGAGAAGTGACGATTTAAGTATTTGGATATGCACCTTTATCCGTAGCTCTGCATGTTAATCCTTTACTTCATAAACAGTCGTGTGAGACATACGGACACCATTTAAATTAATTAGTTTAACCCTTTCGACGCCAAATTTCTAATTGTCGTATGCAATCCATTTTTTATAAAATCATTCGGTACAATAAGGAATTGAGATAAATAAATGCAAATTTCAAAGGAATAAAGCACATATATAGAAATAGAGATTGAGACAAAAAGTGAAGTCCCAGATCAGACTCCGCCTTCAAAAGGAGGCGTCTGATCTGGGACTACACTATTTGTCGTGGTGCATTTATGCGGCATTGGCGATGAAAGGGTTAATATTATAAGGGAACATATCAATATCATGCAGTGAATGGTTAATAAACAGACAGAAAGTGTGTCAATGTATGATGGAGATTTTTCGCATCGATGTCATTTGGATAAATTAGTGGAAATAATATAATAAACTAATGAAGAATTACCAAAGTAACATAAACTAAAGGTAGACAGAGCCAAAAAGGTATTATGTAAGAATTTACAGGCTTTTTAGAACAGCGGCTTGCAACTTAGATTGCCTGTCTTCAGCAAAAAAACATGTCCGCTATAAACATTAAATATAATAAAAAATGCATTTTTTGTAAAACATTAAATATTTGTTGTCAAAAAGTTTGGATCCTGACAAAATTCCAAACGAATAGTTTCACCTGGATCAAGACAGTTTTCCATGCTTATGAAAGTCACTGCTAGAATGCATTCAGATTCGACCTATTCCTCCATAAATATTCATGTAAGAAATAATGACACATTGAATATTAATTAGATTTATAAGTGACAAAGGATTTTTTGTTTGGCAATGGCAGAAAGTGTAGAATCATATCTATATTATATCATTAGCAAACAGAGCAGACCCTGATCAGACGGCTCTTATAGGAGCCGTCCGATCTGGGTCTACTCTGTTTGCAAAGGCGTAGAGAGGCGTATTGATGAAGTAAATGGTTAAGCAGCTACTTTTAGCTGTGAGCACAACACGCCGTACGTGCAAGTGCGTGTTGTCTACGTGCAAAAACGTGGGGGAATATTGGGGATTTAGGAGCACGCAGACACGCCGTAGCACTTTTAGTGCATGCAAAACTTTCGCTGCGTTCGAGCTGCGTTCGGGCTACGTACCAACGTACGGATGACGCACGTGCCTTCTACAGCCTACGTGCGCACAACGCACTGACTCCGTGAGTGTTTTAATAGTTTCCCATGGTAACTTGCTCTACATACGGTGCACTTAGCACGTGCGTGTTGCGCACGTGATAAGTGCGTGGTCTGTACTCACTCGGCCCTTCCCCAGTTCTATTGTCCAATGAGCTGACACGTGGAACTCACGTGGACCGTACGGAGTAAGCACGTGCTCCACAGTTACAACGCACGTATTTCTGCAGTATATATAAAAGCCCAGCCGACGGACGAGTACCAACATTTCGTCGCCAAAATGCCAAATAGGAGTACGCCGAAGATGGGGTCTGCTGCATCTGCAGCTCAAAAGGATACGGTCAGAGAGGCCCAACAGTAAATAGTTCAAAGCGATCCTTTATCTTGAATACTATTAAAAATATTTTAATGAGACTTTGAATATTTGCTTCTAGTATTATTGGACACCATTTTAGTCCACTATCAAACATTTTAAACTAACAATACTGTGAATAGTCGGGCGCACTGTCCTGTGACAGCTCTTGTTCTTAAGGATTCTAAAATTGGCACGGTATATTCCTATTGACGAACAATGCAATAGTGTGTTATATCTCATACATAACCAAGATAGAGACATCAATATTAATGGATTAATAGAATGAATTCATGAAATGATAAGACATTTTAAAGCAAATTCTAAAAGCAAAACCAAGCAATGGTTATGGCAGAAATAAAGACACACACCATGGGGCCCTGTTGATTCGAGGGGTCACTCGGAGCAGGGGCTCGGCGAAGAGAATGGGGTTCATTCGGATGTATCCGACATAGTCTCCCCTCGATTCAGTTTCATACTGCCCGAAAAGCCTCCTCCTCTCAATCCATGGACGAGCCCACCATCTCCTGTGTCGGCATCCCTGTTGCCTCTCCCTCTCCCGTATCAAGGCAAGTAATAAAACTTCGTGCCCATGCTCTGCCACTTGAAGCTGGTCTTGCAGCATCAGCAAAAGGAGTTTTTGCTGTGGAATGGGCGGCATCTTGAGGCAACAACAGCTGGGAATTTGGGAGAACATCGGAAGGTCATCCTTTATATACCCCCGACATCGGGCGAAAAAGCTCACGTTCGCCGCACTTGCACGCACTTACAACGTGGAGAACAAACACCGTTCGGGGCGTAACAGCGAAGGTATTTAACACGTCGATATAATAATTTAAACAATGGCATGATTTCTGTAAAATCAATCTACTTGAACTTTAAAACGATTAGTAGTTTAATATTAGAATATTTATGATTAATGACATGATGAGCATTTATTCGCTGAATATCGATAAAGGCATATCATTGGTTTGGTTTTTATCGTGTTTTACGTCGCTTTAACAGTATTTCAGTAATATCACGACGCCCAGCTAATTATATGTGGAGGAAGACCCCTGAGTAGTTTCTGTGGACGAAACAAATTGCATTATTTGGTGCAAGAACAACATCCAGGTAGAACCACCGACCTACGAATACAAAACATATCATGAACACAAAATTGTAAAATCATATCTGTATTAGTCAATAAGTAAACAGAACAGACACTAATCAGACAACACCTACAATAATCCAAGTCCGTTCTGTTTGTTTGAGTATTAAACGAAGCATCTATGGAGAACATGTTTAAAGACATACAGTTGAACGTCGAGGGACCATACAAATTACTTCGAGATAACCATGGTTCGAGTAATCCGATATATCAAATATTTATATATTTGACGTTTTACTTTGAGTTATCCCCAAGTTCAATATACCTAAGTTCAACTGTACATGTTTAGTCGAGAAAGATACATGACTTGATTATATCTAGTCTCTGAAAACACTGTGGGGAATGAATGGGGAATTTTTCATATTACTCAATTTGTGGTATTCTTTATAACCAGTCTGTCTATACTGTTTGTTACTGCTCACCATGGACTAATTGGACGTCCCCAGAGAGAGAGAGGATACAGAGAAACCAGGGCGCGATGCCCTACTCTTATTACCGACATAGTTTCCCTGACTCTTTTAGATGCCCAGTGTAAAGCACTGGTACATCGGACCTCGGTTTATAGTCCACACTGTTTACATGGGGTCAGTTTCATAAAAAATAATATAAGTAACTTCACATCCATAAGGTCACCCGCCCATGAGGAAGTGTATACATAGTATACACATTTAACATATATTCAAAACTATAACTGACAAAACTATAACTGACATAACAATACATAAAAACACCAGTAAGGTATTTGTTTTCTGGAGAAGGTTGCTAGAACCTAGGGTACATTAGTAGGGCTTCTAAAAGGTTGAGATAAGATAAGTGTATTTTTACAGTATGCTTGCCATCATATTGTGACTTGAGTTACAGCATGTTGTAAAACTTTAAATCATATTACCTATTACCATTTAGCAACGTCCACCACACACATATATGCAAGTGTATCATGTCATATATAAGAATTACTATGCTAGTAGGTTGGAAGTTCAGCTGTATTTTGGTGAGTTAGAAAAGTTGTTAAATGCGAGCCTTGGCGAGCATTTAACTACTTTTCTGACGAGCCAAAATACAGCTGAACTTCCAAACTACTAGCATAGTAATTCTTTTATCATGCAACTCCAAGAAAAAAGGAGAAAATGAAGAAAAAGAAAGATTTCTAAAGCGGTTTCGTCCCTTGAATGAAAATACATGCAAGTACGTATTACGTGACGTCATGTTGGCATGCAGTGACGTCATCGACTTTAACAACATAAACAAACTTGATTTAATCCTTTTATATGGACAAATAGTTGAGACAAAGGTGAGCAAATATGTTAATTTGATGTTTATGTTTAATAATACCTTTTTCGTCCTTCTGTTTTCCTCCTATTGGCTGAACAAAACTTGCATTCCAGTGGGGTCAGTACACATGCACTATACCTCACAAAATACAGCGTCGACGTGGAAAATATTATGCTAGTAGGAAGTGACTGTATTTCGTGACGTTGCATGATAAATACAGTTGTTCTGTATCAAAGGCGTAATTAATCACATAATGCATGTAAATTTGCTTGAACGGTCAATTTAAACGTAATGTGCAATATTGGCCTCTTTAATCATAACTTAGGTATACCAATATTCGTATTAAATTGCTGACATATTATTTTGACTTTGCTAGCTAAGTGCATGTTTGAAATAGTAGATTCAGCAAATAACCTCTCTAATTACTTCACATGCATTTAACACCCTTTCTCAGTAGCTCTTAATATACATAGTCATACATATCAACATTATTTGCATATCCATGAACCAATAATATATCTTAACTGGCGTCGAAAACCTATGATTTCCAATTGAACTCTGAGTTTCTGATGTCGTATATCAAACGACATTTGAAATCCAGAATATCTCAATCATATATAAAATAAAAATATGTGTACGTATGATTCTTTGGATTTCAATACCAGTAGTGTTATATATAGTATTGCATATGCAGCTGAATTGATAGCAAACGCCTTTTCAATAAACGTAGCTAACCTTTCCACTTCTTGATTCATGTGATGCACTTCAGTTGTTGTCTCCTTTCCAGTGATAAGAACAGTTTAATTATAACTATCGCTGAATGTAATTAGTACCTTAACACAGGCCCTTGTCAGAGAATCTGATATTAAGAATAAACAAATCGCCATAACTTCATGAAACACCCATTCCACCGAAATCACGCCACGATATGCCACACTTCTCCTTTAGGATTAAGCTTCCCATAACGTGTCGTTGAAATCCTGCCAGTAGTTATTGTGAAATCAAAAGGGCAAACGACCCACTGACATGTTGCATTTTACCTCTTCTCTCCCCCCCCCCCACCCTTCTCCTTTCTTCTCAAATCTTGCCTGGCATTTTTTGACCTGCAACTGAAACCTTATTATTGTAAATCAATTAAAAGCCACAACTTAGCTATATAAATTATTGTACCCTAAAATACTTACAGATATCGTGCCCCAGAGAAATCGGTCGGTAACATTTAGAAGGCACTTATCTTCTCATATTACAATCCTCTTTTGAAATAAATTCGGACATGTAATGCTCATTATTGGATATTTTATCCAGTGACGGTAAGTAAAATGAAAAAGCCGTAAGTTCTGTGTTAGCACTTTATTCAATGAAAATCATGGCAGATTCCACTCTCTATGAATATCATATACAGTAGAACCCCTCTAATGCGACCACTTAATGAATAAACATGGATGTCTTTATAAGCAGGTGGTAGCTTAATGCAGGGCAAAAGTAATGCAGAAAGCTCTCTGCATTAGTTTTGTCCTGCATTAAGCTACCACCTGCATATGGCACCCATAATTATACCTCTTTTAGGTGGTCGCATTAGCGGGGTTTTACTGTATTGTTATTTAAAATTAGTTAAAATATAACTATTGCAATTAGTATCGGATCAGATCTTTAATATTCTATAAGTATTTTATAAGCAAATAGAGCAGACCCCGGTCAGATGCCTCCTTCATGAGCTGTCTCATCTGAGTCTGTTCGGTTTGCAAACGTGTTTTATGAACTAAACAGTTCCGGAAAATAATACGTATTTTATTCCAAAACGAATAATAAACTTCAAGTTTTAATTCGCTCATTTAAACAGTGTGTAATTAAAGAAATAGTACACGGCCGCATATAGTAGGCTGGGTCCTAGTAGTGGTTACCGTAGAATCCCCCCCCCCCTAGACTTTTTTTCATGGGTACCAAATTGTTCGTTGGGGTCCTCAGAACACATTTTGAGCATGCCCCCAAAAATAAGTTTGTCCCAGCTATATTTTATTTAACGGTTTCCATCATGGTAACCCGAGGTAATTTTCGAAACTACCTTGGTTCAGAAAATGCGCCATAACTTTGTTTTTAGAAGCAATAGAAGGACAAAACAAGTACCAAAGTAAAGCAGAGATATATAGCTTGAATATGATATATGATTTTATTAATATTCATAAATGCATTCTTATGAATATTAATGAGGAAGTAAAAAAAATGGGGGTTTTTTTTAGAAAAAAGGAGTTTGTTGTTTAATCTGAGAGGCTTATTAATGCACAGAAATTATTGAATTTAGGTTTAAGTTGTTCGTTGGAGTCATCAGAAGGTAGTTTCGAAAATTACCTCGGGTTACCATGGAAACCGTTAAGTAAAACATAGCTGGGACAAACTTATTTTTGGGGGCATGCTCAAAATGTGTTCTGAGGACCCCAATGAACAATTTGGTACCCATGAAAAAAAGTCTAGGGGGATGCTACGGTAACCACTACTAGGACCCAGCCTATAGCCACATGCGCCAACACCCGAGCCATCATGAGTGATGTGTAAGGGAATGTGCTAGGGAATGTGTTTTTAAAACAACAGTAGAACTCAGATACATGTAGTTCGAACACTAAAACAAGTATCAGTATCTGTCTTTAACCCATTTTCTCCCAGTGGATTCTTCCATGCTTATATATTGGATTAGTCTATCATTTATCTAAGGGATGTCTGGTCTAAATTTTCATTTTTATTTTGTTTTATATTGAATTTCCTATCAGCAAACAGTGTAGACTCTGGTCAGACGCCGCATTATGCGGCGTCTGATCAGAGTCTACACTGTTTGCCTACGTCCCATATATGGGATCGTGGGAGCAAATGGGTTAAGAAAGGTGACAGCTTAACGCAGGATGAGAGTCATACCGAAAGTTCGTCTAGAGCTCGTTCATAATGCATTAAGCATCTCCACCTGCCTAAACAGTTCTCAATCCTTCATTACTAAAACTTCGAACAATCGAGTTATACCTTCTGATCCTTCGAGATCATGAATTTCAGTACTCCTTGTTCTGAAAATTGAATACCGCTTAAGCCGGTGCTAGGGGGTGTGAGCAGTGTTGCACTTTCAATTACTGTTCATGAACTGATTCAATAAAACCGAGTCTGCAATTTTCTCTTTTTGTGTTGCAATTTTTGCTCTCGGGGGATCACCTCCCTTCAGAGTTTTTACTATGGATGAAAGGCAATCAAGTTAAAATCAAACCGTGGATGATAAAATTCAGAGGTTCAAAAGTTTCATAAATCCCTTACGTACGTTTCACCAAAATAACATATTACTGTAGTAATAGTCGGGGTTTTTTCAGCAAATGTTTGTTACAAATGTTTTTGCAATCCATTTTTACATTGTATCGGTTCATTATCTAGTCAATGATTTTATCTGTCACCAGCGCAGTATGACATATTCAATGTATAGCTCGAACAATTTGACCTGGACCCTAAATCAAAATTCGTAATTTTTCTATTTTTATCATGGACATTGCACGGCTTTATCATCGACACTTGTCACAGTAATCAACTATGCATGGACATACTCGTGCGAGAATGGTTTACATAATGCAAAGGTTATCGCTCTCCCGTAATTTCAGCGAGAATATACCTCACGATTTACCGGTGGAGTTCTATTCATACAACGTCATCTCTCTCAGTATGCATTTGCAAAAGTGTGGAAAGGCGTATTTATGGAGTTAATTGTTTAGTACTAAATTCGGCATTTCTTCACCAAACCGTCTGCTGTGATCACTCTTTACAATCGTCTCGAAGATACCATTTTAACCCATTCCCTCATATGGACGACTTTTGACGACTCTGTAAAAGTCACTTTGTGAAACCATTGTGATAAATAGAGCATTTGCTCCTATAGGAGCAAATGCTCTAAATATCACAATGGTTTCAAACTACAAAATTCTGAAGATTTCCTTTTCTGTAGCTAATGCTCCTTTTCGGTAGATCTATTCAAAGAGGTTGTATCTAAAAATAGCTTATGAGGTAATGGGTTAAAGACTACTCAAAACATAGGAGCCGATGTGGCAACAAGAGATATTCCTTAAAACAATTTAACATACGCATGCTATCAAGACTCTGAAACCAAATGCATTATTCATGCAGTAACAGTTTCTCGTAACAATGAACTCCATGTGAATAACAAACATTTGATTTAAATATGATAATAAATACTATTTTTTCATACAATCAGTTGATCCTATAAGAGCGTCTGATCAGGGTCTGCTCTGTTTGCGTATGTAATAATATAGATATGATTCTACCAAGTTTGGGCCATGGCCAGGCATTCCTGTGTGTATTTGGCGTTGTAAAAAATCGGTATGTTGACCCATTTGCGCCCAGTTGTTTATATTCATGTATTGGATTAGTTCATTTTTTTTATCTAACTGATAGCTGGCCTAAATTTTCAATATCGTTTTGTTTTATATTGAAATTTCTATTAGCAAACCGATATGAGATAAAGATAGACTGACTAACCCATTTCGTCATATTGACGCCTTTTGACGCCTCTGCAAAAGTCACCTGTTAAAACCATTGTGATAAATGCTGCATTTGCTCCTATAGGAGCAAATGCTCTATTTATCACAATGGTTTCAAACTACAAAAATCTAAAACATTTCCTTTTCTCCAGTTAATGCTCATTTTCGGTAGATTTATTCAAAGAGGTTGGATTTAAAAATAGCGTATGAGGGAATGGGTTAATTGAAAATGTCATAGTATCTATATGTATGCTATCATAGTATCTATATGTACAGGTTGACATTCTTACTTAAACTAATTCTTGGCATTATTGTAGGTTTTAGCTTATATGCGACATAGGGATAAATTATTTAATGTATTATCGAAAGTCATAAATATCTCAAAGTCTTGATACAATTTCTCAAATCATTCTTCTTCGCTTTTAACCAATTTAGTTGCAAAAGGAATATATAGGGAGCCATTAAAGAAGAGTCTCATTAATCAAGTTTCTCATTTATGCGTAAGTTAAAACTTTAATTTCAAACTTAATGGCAGTTTTGTCTAAATTGATTTCTAAAGCATTAAGGTAACAATTGCCTCATTTTAATCCATTACAGTTCATATTATTAGCATTGGAGCCACAGTGACATATACCGATGAAACAGTAGATTTTTAGTTTAGTCGGTACATTAATGGCATTCATCTTGATTCGCCAGCTTCAAATCGGACTAAGATCTACAGAGAGATTAATAGAATCAAGCATGGGTTGCGTTAAATACGGGAGTTTCTATACCCGAGGTTGGTATGTTCCAGTCGGAAACGAGCTTTAGCGAGTTTCCGACAGGAACAGACCAACCGAGGGTATAGAACCCCCGCCCCCGGCTTTAACAAAACACATGCTTGATTCTTTTTCTCGCTGAAATACGCCATAAAACCAAGTAAAATAACGGATTTTGTGATACACTTTACATTGCGTAATACGACTTCCATATCTAATAGCAACAAACTGCAGCATACAAACGTGACACCAAATGACGTCATCAAATGACAAATTTTGTTATGACGACCACAAACATTAAGTTTTGGCGTAAAATATAAATGACTCAGTGACTACAAAACAACGTCTTCGGTTAATCAAATAGACTTTTAAAATGTTTATATGATAAATAGATTTTCATATTCGTGCTAAATTGCTAATTACTTTAATTTATAAGTTTGTTCCCTATAGAAACGTTGGTATAATTCTGTAAGAGTTCCTTCCCTTGTATTGATTTTACCCAATCGCGCGTATGAATACACTGGTCACTGGGTGTTCCAGATAAGGATTTCTAGTACGGTGTTATCATGACGAAATGTATATTTAATTTACGAAATGGATCCGGCATGAAGGAATGAAGAAGTCCAGTTTGTAGTTCAGTATTGTATTTAGGAAAGATCCGAATGGATAATACAAACACAGTTGCAAAGTTCATCTGTACAAATTCAGTATCCGAGTAAATGTCATGTATGGAAATCTACACTAAGAAATGTGTTTGTGTGTGTGTTGGAATTCCGAACACAAAAGAAAATGGTGGCGGATGCCACCCAGTAAAATAAACTACATTTTCTTGGCCGATGTTTTGCTGTTCATGTAAACCCAAAACTTCGTACTTCTCTATTCAAAGGCTAAACTAGAACTCCTTTTGTTTTAAACATATAAGTGTGGTCAGGGTGGATTGGACCACGTGACCTCTCTGCAGAAAGGGGCCGAAGGGATTTTGTACATCACGTGACTTTTGACAGGTAAATTGTACACAAGGCTTATCGCGTCTTAATGGATTAAATCTTGCGTAATAGCTATCACCGTGCCGGCGGTATGTGTTGACAGTTATTACGCTAGATAAATGATCTGGAGAACAACTATAAATGAAGTGTATGAATTTACCGATGTAATAACGGCTATGTTTAGTAATTCAGTTTATCTAGCACGTCTGAGAAGCGAGATAAGACCTGTAAATTGCAAAGATTTACTCGACGACATATTTTAGCTATATACACAGGGGTTCAGATAAGATGCGTAAATTAAAACATTTTCAAGAATAACTTCTTTATTTCTCCACCAAACCCTATGTTGTGACCACTCTTTAGAATCGTCTCTTTGAGACGATTCTAAAGACTGGTCACAACATAGGGTTTGGTGGAGAAATGACGATTTTAGTATTTGAGTACGCACATTTACCCGTTGTTCTGTCTATTGCATTAACACATAACATGTACTTATACATGTACAATATGATATTTTTGTTTGAGATGCCGGGCTCCGATATTAAAAACGGTAAGAATCATTCCTTTTTAATCATATGATAAGATAGATTTTGAACTGAGCTCAAAATCTAACCAATCAGATGTCTGAGAGCGAACTCAGATTTAAACTCAATGTTATCGTATAAGAAAGCCGTGAACCATACTGTGCATATGTTTGTCTGAACAATTTGAAACCGGATAATAGCATGATAGAAAATTCGCTTATTATATAGCAGAGGATCAGAAATATGCGTAGATTAAACCATTTTCAAGAATAGCGTCTTTACTTCTCCACAATACCCTATGTTGTGACCATTCTGCGGATGTTATTACGACATTATTGCCAAAGAGTTTGAAGATCTAACATGTTCAACATATGCTAATACGGATGCAATGCTTTCCAATTACGTAAGACATGCATTATGCAAGAGACTCATTTTCTTGCACATATTGTCAGCAGACACTGTTAGATTTTCACGAAACAAAGGTATACATATGAAAGATTAGTGGGACCAGTTCCATTTACAATTTTGTAAATACACTTTCACCCTTTCCTCAATAAATACGCCTTTCTTCGCCTCTGTAGAAGTCATCTGTTGAAATCATTGTGTTAAAAATAGAGCAATTGCTACTATAGGAGCAAATGCTTTCCTTTTCTCTAGTTAATGCTCCTTTTGGGTAGATTTATTCAAAGTGAGTTGATCTAAAAATAGCCTACGAGGGAATGGGTTAAATACTAACCCTTTCCCTCATACTAATGCTCTTTCACGTTTATGAAACTGCAACAGATCCAATCTATAGGTTCTGCCAATACCAAACATTCATGTGTAAGCTCGTACATATGCCATTATAAAATATATGCCAATAAATATTCATGATATTATTTCTAACATGAATATTCAACAGGATAATGGTTGAAAAAGAAATCAAACGTGTCAACATAATACGATTGTCGTGTACAAGTATTAACTTTGATAGTTTTCTTTCCAAATATTCCAATATACATATATGTTGGTTGATTGCCCAACTAAAGTCTGACAAGCAGGCATTCAAGGAACTATTTCGCTGCCCAATATTATAGTCTGCAATATGTGTCGTCTGCTACAAATTTTAATTTGGTTATTATTTTCCCATTACCACAGTAACAAATAGTTTGGATCCTGATGAGGCACGTAGATACTCGGTGTCTCATTTGCATCCAAATTGTTTGTAGGAAAGAACAGAGGCGACATTAAAATGGGAATATTGAATCACCACGTCAAATCATGATTTCTCATAGAAAATCAAAAGAAGCTAAGAACTAACATTAACCAAATTCAAATACATGTATCACGACATTCATACAAAGTGCGGCGAATTTGATTTCTCGGTGAACTCCTAAATCATAGCTAAAATGTTTACACAGCAGGCTATTTATACAATTGTATAATTAGCAGTGTCTGTGCACGTACACACTAAGAAAAGTACATGCAACCGTACTGGTGTACTTCATTGTCGTGTTTTTTCATAATTATCTACTGAGGTACAGACATGGTGAGTAAATCAAAGCATTTTCAAGAATAAAAGTGCAAGTATGAGTCATGCAGGAAACACCACATACAGAACAAACAGCCGTCCGAACAGCAACACAAGGAAACACAGCAAATATACACAACTAGCAAAAACATAAAGAGACGCACTAAGACAAAACAAACAATAGGGGGAAGATGGAAGTACCGCTTTGGAACGGTCAGTGACAAAAGTCAATAACTTCTTTATTTCTCCACCATTCCCATTGTTTTGACCACTCTTTACATATGGTTTGATGGAGAATGACGTTTTAATACTTCAGTACGCACATGTATCTATAGATCTGTAGCTTGAAAGAAAATGAATGACTGTAAATATTAATTAACTGAATTTCATCATTGCATCATGAACAAGAGCATATTTTCCATGGTAGAAACTGTAGAAAACTATCTGTAAGAAGACAGAGCCGACTCTGATCAGACGGCCCCTACAGCAACCGTCTTAAATCTTAAACTGCACCACTGGAACGGCTGTCAGATGGAGAGGCCTCACAAATGTCCACCACAATCCCAGAAGCACAACTAATGAGAATCAGGAGGATATATACACACACACACACACAACCTCCCAAAGAAACTCAAAAGAAAAGAGTTGGTAAACACCTTTGAAATAGGCACCATTGAAATGGTAACCCTTTCGCTGCCAAACTTTGTCGTCTGCTTGTCGTCTGCTAACTTTGTCGTCTGCTACAAATTTTCATTCTTTTGATTTTTTTCATTTTTATTTCAAAAACATAGTAACAGTAACAAACAGTTTGGATCCTGATGAGACGCCGAGTATCGGCGTCTCATCTGGATCCAAACTGTTTGCATAGGTAATCACAGATCCGGCATTGGCAGCGAAAGGGTTAAGATGAATTACAAAACGAACAATTTCTCCGCCGTTTCTTATTTTCATCTAAATTATTTAAATTCTTGAGCAAAACAAAAGGAAATTCATACTTTTTTTTATCAAAGTATCCTGCATTTTATTGTCTATAAAGTAAACCATATCCATTTCTGCAATTAGACATCGTAAAGAGCAGCATAAACATCATAGCATGTACTCGGTGCAGTAGATGATAATGATATACGAAATTTACAGTAGAGAATGTTTTCTTTGATGTTCGAGAGTGAACGCTACGTAAACCATCTAAAATAATAGTTGCCGAAAAACAGTGAGTGAGGTACAGTAAAACACCTCTAAACCGGAATTCTAGTGGAGAAGAATTCAGACACTTTTAGGCAGGTGGCTGCTTAATGCAGGGTGAAAGTCATGCAGAAAGCTCCTCTAGGAGCTTTCTGCATGACTTTCACCTTGCATGAAGCTGCCACCTGTACCCAAGACCGATATTTATACCAAATTTACGTCCGTTTCTGCTCACAATGGGCTAATTGAACGCCTCAGAAATAGGGGAGAGGATACAGAAACGCCGGCTCGCGTCCATACTCTTATTATCGACACAGTTTCTCTGGTTCTTTTAGATGCCTAGTGTATAGCACTGATACATCAGGCCACGGTTTATAGTCTCGTCCGAAAGTCTTGGTCCGCGTGGGTCGAACACGGGACCCAATGTATTGTAGTCGAACGCGTAAACCACACGCATAATGAACAACACACTCAGAACAATGAAGAATGAAAAACAATTTGTTGGCTTTAATGTATAAGTGGTGAATGAAATAGGAAACACTGGGTCAAGACAAAGAGTTTAACAAGAAACATCCCTAAAGCCCAATATGGTACATACACGTTTATGATGAGCCGATATATTGTATGTGGAAGGTTTTGTTTGCTTGCCAAGAGACAAACTATAATTGCAGTATGCTTTATATAATATATATTGGTCCAGATAAGATGCGTAAATTAAAACATTGTTAATTAATAACTTCTTTATTTCTCCATCGAACCCTATGTTACGACCACTCTTTAGAATCGTCTTAAACAGACGATTCTAAAGAGTGGTCACAACAAAGGATTTAGTGGAGACATTGGGGTGTTAGCATAAGAGCACGCACCATTATCTGTTGCGTAGATGGTACATGTAGTTCTAACGATATACGATGCGTCATCAGTCCTTGTTTCAACGTTCAAATTACACTTGAAAATCCATGGTTCAGCATTTCAGGCATATGTCATATAAGAAATACTGATACATCAAGATGGTACGATACGATGACAATGCAAACATCATACCAACTAATTCATAATATACCGTAAGTCTGATTCAGGATTCAGATGTCTATACGTGCCATGGAAGTTGCACTTACAGAACGTGAATCGTTAATTAGTCATAATTGGCTGATTAGGAAAAATGTACTTCTGTCTAAAGTTGTAATTATTGAATCATTGAAAGGCATTGTAAACAACAATATGGATATACTGTTAAAACATTTGTCTCTTAATAGTTTTGCTTACTTCCGATTCTGTCAGGGTTTTGGGACACTTCTAACTCTAATCTGACAGCGTTCTTATCTGAAATCAAACTACTGTCAAATCTCGATAACTCGAACTCTCAAACACGTATCACTACTGGTCTTAACCATTTTCCTGTTTGACATTTATGCAAGCGAGTGTCATCATGAGAAAATGTTCATGTATATCCGAAAATAATTTTATGAATGTATGAGAATGGAAGTCCGGCTTGGAGAAACGAACAAGTCCATTTTGTAGTTTCAGTGTTGTAATTAGTATAGTTCCAAATCATATACAGGTATGACAAGATCATCAAATAGGAAATCATATGCAAGTAAATGTCCAGTATGAAAATCCAAACTAAGAATAGTTGTAGAAATACCATAATTGTATAAGTGTTAGAATTTCTAACACATAGAAAGGGGTGGCCGTTGCCACCCAGTAAATATAAAACTACATTTTCCCGGCTGATGTTTTGCCGTTCGTGTAAACCCGAAAACTTTATGTCTTCTCTAACCAAAAACTAAACTAGAACTCTCTGTTGAATATGCAAGAGGGGAGGAGTAGGCAAGTCGCTGGATTTCAGCCAATCACATGCTGTCCAACTGGATCAGCATGCTTGGTCAGTGCGAACCCGTGAAACCCTGTGAGACTTAATGGAATGATGCTAATAAATTGTGTACCATACGGTTGTCAGTGTGTTAAGACTCTTAATAGTCTAACCCCAGTAATTTTACTTCATCTATCTTATATGGTTGTCAAAGGATTCGCAAATGTAAAGAGGTTATTATATCATTCAGTTAACAACAAAGCTAGCACCGACTGACTGATTCCACCTGTTAAGAACATTAGGGATTTTCAAAGTAAAAAATATCTGAAATTATACTGGCGTACTATCACAGATACTACCCCTGATAAGCATATTACAGATAATGACTTAGATGGATTCTTCATCAGGATCCAAACAATTCTCAGTCTCTGATACACATACCATAAGTATTGTATTATTGGGTTTTCTATTATTATCATTTATCAAATGCACATGATTACTAATTATTATATGAAACTTAAATTCTAAATTAATTAATTATTTGTTCACCGAAAGTGTTCATGTTTGATATAGTGAATTTGAGAATTAGGCACACTGAACATTTGTATATCAAGCTTAGAATAGAAACATCAAGTGTTGATGCTTAGAATAGAAACATCAAGTGTTGATATACCTGTATAACACGAGTCTACATGTATATCATACGTAAATATTATCATAAGTACATACTCAGTGAGCCAATAGTGCCTACCGTGCATCCCCCCTGGACTTTTTTTCATGGGTACCAAAATGTTCAGAAAAGCGTGCTGAATCAGAATCGCGAATGTACTCAAACTTAAATTCTTTTAGGCTATGTGTATTTTAACCGTTTCCATAGCAACCCCCCAGTTTTCGTAATGATGACCCATACCTACAAATTCGCCCATATCACAGCCAGTTTTTGTCCTAAAACTATAAAACTGATACCAACTGGACGATAAGACATTGTGCTTTTATTTCCAGTTTTGGTTTTTAAATTACCTTATTTGCATACTCATGAATATTAATGAGAACATTAAAAATAGTAAAAAAAGTATAAAAATAACGTAAACCTTTCATTTTTTTATCCTACAAATATCAGAAAATAACTTCAAATGCAGATTAACATGATGACGAAACCCCCAGGAAACAAAATATCCAATTTGAGGACCATAGCATTAACTTTAAGTACCTTTTTCACCGTTTCCATGGCAACACCCTAGTTTTCGTAATGATGGCCCGTACCTGCAAAATCGTCCATATCACAGCCAGTTTTTGTCCTAAACCTATAAAACTGGTACCAAATCGGAGATAGGACAGTGTGCTTTTATTTCCAGTTTGTTTTTTTAAATTACCTTATTTGCTTACTCATGAATATTAATGAGAACATTAAAAATAGTAAAAACAATATAGAAATAACGTAAATAATGTAAACTATTCACTTTTTATCCTACAAATATCAGAAAACAATTTTCAAATGCAGTTACAAAATCCTCAGAAAACAAAATATCAAATTTGAGGACCAAAAATTTAACTCTAAGTAACTTTTTAACTGTTTCCATAGTATCCATCCATTTCACTCTGTTCACACATTTTTTTAGTCGACACCTACCTGCAAACATATTCCATATCACAGGAAATTTTTGTGCTAACTGTATAAAACTGGTACCGAATTAAAGCTAAGACCTTGTGCTTTGGTTTAAAGGCTATATTTAGGAATTACCTTGTTTACATACACACGAATATTAATAAGAATAATTAAAAAATAGAAAAAAAATACAGAAATAACGTAAACCTCTCAATTTTTATCCTACCATTATCAGAAAACAACTTCAAATATAGTTTAAATTGATGACAAAATACTCAGAAAGCTAAGTATCTAAATTGATACCCAAACAATGAACTGTAAGTAACATTGTAACGGTTTCCATGGTAACAGATAGCACAAAAACTTCCTGTGATATGGAAACTTTTTGCAGGTTGGTGTCGACTAACAAAAATGTGTGAACAGAGTGAAATGAATGGTTACTATGGAAACAGTTAAAAAGTTACTTAGAGTTAAATTTTTGGTCCTCAAATTTGATATTTTGTTTTCTTCGGATTTTTTCATCATGTTAAACTGCATTTTAAATTGTTTTCTGATATTTGTAGGATAAAAAGTGAATAGTTTACATTATTTACGTTATTTCTATATTGTTTTTACTATTTTTAATGTTCTCATTAATATTCATGAGTATGCAAATAAGGTAATTTAAAAAAACAAATTGGAAATAAAAGCACAATGTCTTAACTTCCATTTGGTACCAGTTTTATAGTTTTAGGACAAAAACTGGCTGTGATATGGGCGAATTTGTAGGTATGGGTCATCATTACGAAAACTGGGGGGTTGCCATGGAAACGGTTAAAATACACATAGCCTAAAAGAATTTAAGTTTGAGTACATTCGCGATTCTGATTCAGGACACTTTTCTGAACATTTTGGTACCCATGAAAAAAAGTCTAAGGGGGGTGCACGGTAGGCACTATTGGCTCCCTGAGTAACATATTATCAGCAAGATTGTTCGAAGACAAAGGTATATCACTTGCCAGACCAAAAGGCGACAAAACGTGACAGAAAAAAGGCGTTGGCAGATTGGCGGACAGACATACCGATAAACGACGGAGAAGTGGTTTCTAAGCGCAAGCTTACTAAACCAGGTGACACAAACACATCAATCCATTAGATCGGTGAACAAAATATCAAGTTCATAAACATGCGTACCTTTAAAGCAGTGTTAGTAACATAGCATGTCGTTAATCAGCGTCCATGTGTGATTTAGCATATTATCGCTAAATTACGCCTCCCCATTTAATAAACGCCCCTTACTTCTTGGAGGTAAGTAACTAAAATCCTATGTAATAACCACTACATAGAATAGAATAGAATATTTTATTTTGACATAAACTGATACAGTTTCTAGTCATACAAATATACATAATAAATAAACAAGCATCACGTGACCATATTTTGATGTTAAACATGCATACCTGTAACAAATTAATGAATATGAACACTAATTATTAGAAGTCGGACTTGTTAACATGAGTAAATCACAATCCATTGATATTACTTATAGATTTACGCAACATAAATGCTTCATACACAAATTTAGCCAACCTTTTCATAACTGAGAGCTGTGTGCAGTTCATCAGTTCAGTAAATTTAAATACACTCGGACGTCCATAGTAATACAAACGTATATAGGTTTTACGTATTTCTCTATAAACTGGACAGACGAGTAAGAAATGGTATTCAACTTCAATATTTGAACATTGACAAAATTTGCACCAAGCCGCATGTTCCGATTTTCTCTATTTCGAGTATACGCTCGTATCTACCAGTAACTATTCTCAAACTATTTACTGAGAGTCTGAACCTAGCAAAAGTGGCTCGTAGCTTTTTAGGCAAAATATTCAGATATTTTTCCAAGTCAAATGGCAGTTTATAATGCTTATATAAACGAAGAGAGTTACTGTTTTGTACGAGATATATCATGTTTCCATTGTTGAATAAACACGTCCATAACTCTTGATTTAAAAACTTTATAAAAGTAGTTTAAGTCAACATAAAATGGGTTATACCACACATATGCAAAATCCATAAACTTCAAGCAAATGTTTGATATTACTAGCCCAGTTTACAATACCATTTTCACAATCATTTAAAAGAAAAGTATACAATGTGTTGATCAATATATTTTCTGAGCTGACAATTTTACACCCAATATTTAACAATTCTTATAAATCTTGATACATACAGGGGTATCTTCCAAGTTCTTCGTACACCCCATTAGTGGAAGTAGACTTGCGAACTTGTAATACAATTTTACAATTTTTTATATGTATTCGTTCAATTGCCTTTGCTTTTCCAAAACCCCATACTTCACACGAATAACTGAGAATAGAACCAACAAATGCATCGAAAATTTAATATAAAACTTTAGTAGATAACTAATAACGATTACTATTAGATACAATAGCATTTAGTGCTTTTAAACTCTTCCCTATCAAAGTTTGCAGATTTAAAACGAAAGTACCTGTATAGATGAATACAGTGCCTACATGTAGATAGTTAAAGTCGTTCACTATCTCTAATTCAATATTATTATAAGACCAAGCCTCATAAAGAAGCATGTTTTTCAAAATACATGTGGTACCTTAATTCGGACTGAAATAAACGCAGAAAGCTTCCCGGTGAACTTTCTGCATTGCGATGATGATCATCCTACATTGAGTAACCATCAGTGTACAAAAAGCAAGAAGCTCCTGTTTATAAATGGAACGCCTGGGAGCATTTATTACAGATATTTACCATATATTTGTTAGCACCCTCATTTAGTTCTTGTGAGACAAGCACATGGATATCTAAAGTTAGAGTAAGACTGTTACATATATCATGGCATAGGTCTAGTCTTACATCTTTGCAGAAAAAATTATCAGCGTCTTCTATTTCATCAGAAGAGTCACAGTGAGGAAATTGGCTGGACTAATTACGATACAAATCATTATACTGATTTCTACAACCATCTCACAGTCGTACATGGATACTAGATATATAGCTAAAACCCATGAAACCGGGCGTTCAAATTAGTAACTGTTGGAAGTTTAAAAAAGATTGAATTGCATTCAGAAAGCTCTGCTAAGGAGATGTTTGTATGCTGCATTTCAACACACATTACGTAGCCCCATGCCTTTACCATTTCCCTGAGGAATATTCATGTAGGAAATAATGACGTCATGAATATTAATAAGATTAGTTTTTTTATAATGGCATATGAACACAGGGCATTTCGGCTCAGATAGAAGCTGTAGAATCAGATCTATATTACACCATAAGCAAACAGAGCAGACCCTGATCAGACGACTCCTATAGGAGCCGTCTAATCTGGGTCTACTCTGTTAGCAGATGCGTCAAACTGCGCTTACATAAGGGAAAGGGTTAAACCCCTAAACTGTTCTTTATTAAAAATCTGGTTCGGATGAGTTTTACTGTACACCACCACTGTAATAGGAACAAGTTGTATACATAAGCATATATTCATAAAGGTCTTAAGAAGAAAATTAAGAAATGTCTTAAATACTCCTTATTCCCATCCATTCAATACAAGGAAAGCTCATACTTCGGGAATAAAATGAGATATTAGCAATGTATGTATTGCTTGGGAACAATTGAATTAAATAATTCAAAATTTAAGCAATATATTTAGGCAGACAATTCTCCAATGACATTTATTTAAACTCCATAGAAATATACTAAGAACAACATGAAGAGAAATTGTCTAAATCTGTAGCAAAACTAAACAATTGCGTAGAATGACATCCACTAGCTTTCAGAACATTTTTTGTCTTTATATTATTTATTTTTCTTTTAATTCCCAACGAATGCTTCTACTTCTATTGATTTATGATATAAAGGAGTAGTCAAGAATCTTTTAAGTTTATCGTCAACCATCTACTCCATGAATAACCATGTAAGAAATAATGACATCATGAATATTAATTAGATTAATTGTTATAATAGCACATAGACACAGGAATGTTTGGCAATGGAAGACATTGTAGAATAGTATCTATATTATATAAGCAAACATACAGGAGCCGTCTAATCTAAGTGTACTCTGTTTGCAAAGCGTAAAAGATTTCGTTTGCAAGAGGGAATGGATTAAAAAGGCATAGAAAGGCGTATTAATGGAGAAAATGCCTAAAAGGTTAGCACTTTCCATAAAATAAACTCTTTTTCAAGCCTTAGAAACTAGAGTAAACCAAGATCAGACGGCTCCTACATGATCAGCTTTGTTTGCTTATGCAATTATAACAAACATCTTCTGTCTCTACAGTGTCTATACAATACAAAAAAGTGTGTATATTTGCCTTTAACCCTTTTCCCCATTGCTACGCCTCTGTAAAAGTCACATTTTGAAACCATTTTGATAAATAGAGCATTTGCTCTTCAGGAGCAAATGCTCTATTTATCACAATGGTTTCAGAACTACAAAATTGTAAAAAGAATCCTTTCTCTAATTAATGATCCTTTTTGGTAGATTTTGAGATCCAAGCTGTTTTTCATAGGTTGTCACATTGGCAGCAAAACAGTTAAGTTATAATCAGACCATGGCCTACGTGTACTTATTAATAATTGGATTGACTTGACAGAAAATACATCCGATATTTCTTGACGTGTAAGTGATTCTAGAGAACGTAGAACCTTAACAATGTAAATTATGGAACCCCAAATGACCCCGTTAGCTTCTTCGATTAAGGTAAGTGATTAGTAGGGACAGATATCGTGCCGCAGGGAATTTGGTCGGTGTATGTTGAGAAATCACTTATCTTCTAGTATTACTGCCTCGTATTAAACACAAACGGAATCGTGATGGTTACTATTACGTTGCATCCCGTGACGGTATGTAAAATGGAAAAACCATAAAAATTGCGTTGGTTAAAACCGAAAATGCCCCAGGTTTTCAACAGAAATTTAACATTATTAGTTTGGATGTATCATCCAGAAACATGACATAACAAGGCTGAAGGCGGGCTGACTTCTTTTTTACCTCAGCGCCTTGTTTTATATTATAGCTATAACTCTACATTACAGTGACAGCAAGTAGAGAGCTTAGAGGAATCTTGTTAGAGCAAGTGTATGATATCTTTGCAAACTGCTCGGGTCCTGATGAAACGCCATGTGACTCTGCATATCATGATGGTCCAAGATGTAAGATGCTCTGGCCGTGTAGTTGTCAGTCGGAAAACGTCATATAATGTAGTAACAGTAGTATTACCCTATGCTTTATGATCCTGATTACTTTCACATGTCCAGATAACATGCGTAAATTAAGCTAAACCATTTTCAGGAGTATCTCCTTTAGTTGACAAATTTAAAATATTTTCTTAACTCTTTCGCTGCCAAATTATGTCGTCTGCAGACTTTGTCGTCTGCAACCATTTTCTTTGTTTTTATTTTTCTTGAGTTTTATTTTGAAAACAGTCACATTTGCAGACAATTTGGATCCTGATGAGACGCCGAGTTAATCTGTGTCTCTTCTGGATTCAAATTGTTTGCATACGTAATCACAGATGCGACAATGGCAGCGAATCATTCATGTCACATAGAACAGACACATACCAGACAACTGTTTGTACTTTACCAATATTATATAGTGCTCCCTCTCTACAACGACACCCGGTGGGATACAAAGATTGTATGTGTTGTTCAGAGGGAGTTGTTATAGGGAGGGAAAATCAAACATAATTAGCTTGTTTGCAGATCCCCAGATAAGGTGTATTACGAGAACTAAAACCGTTATGCCTCCATCAAACCCTATGATGTGACCACTCTTTAGAATCGTCACAAAGTGACGATTCTAAAGAGTGGTCACAGCATAGGGTTTGATGGAGGCATGAAGAAAATACGATGGAAAAGTTGTTTCTGGAGTCTTGTTGTTTCGGAAACAGTGACATGCGTTGTTGTAAGGAGGGAATCGTTATTGAGAGGGCCGTTGTAGGGAGGGAGCACTGTACATCTGATTTCACACTGATTGCAATGTCACACTTCCTTTGTTCCATGTACCGTAATAAAGCAATTATTTTTCATGGCGTCATTAATTTCTATGAAGTAAAATATTAAAAGTATTAAAGGTACGATATTTTAAACTGGTCAGACTTTACCTTTTGTCTATACTTGTTTCGATGTTAAAGTAGCTTTATCATTTGATACAACCTGACCTTATAACTAGCTTTAAGCATTTTTTTCTAGATGCGCTTTCCTAAATATGTTTCATTTCCATCTGAAGAGATGTTTTCTGCAATAATTATTTGCGCGCTGAGAAGTATTTATATTCGGAGCTAGTCGTGCAGTCTTATCAAAATGACTTCTGCTGCAACACTTTGATCTTGGACAGCATTATTCGCATATTCCCCTTTTATGGTACACAGGGCATAACTGGCATAATGACTCTCTGAAAGCTTAGTAATTGTTTGTTTCCTACCAAATTAGTACTATGACTGTTACTTATATATAATAGCAATATTGCCACAAAATACCCATGGGGTCACCTGTTCATGTTTGAATACTATTACACTGAAGCGGAGGTTGCCATTTGATTACACTTCAATTCTGTTTTCGTAAAATTAACGTAATTAAACGAAACCCGTGAACTATTATTTACTGCGACTGAGTGTGTATTTAAGTGCCGTATATGTAAAGGGTCAACTAGAATATAACGATCAAGATACTGGTATTGATTCAGGCATAATGATGCATTCGTGTCTTCACAATTTTCCCGAGCTATCTCAACTACCCTCAAACCTGGTTCAATGATTTATGCCTTTTGTGCGATTCGTCACATTTTGTCATGTAATTGTGTTGCATCCTGCCGGATGGTGTTTGAGTGTCGTGTCCTTTTGCATGTGGTGCTATTTGGACTTGTTCCCACCTTTTTGTTGTTGTTTTTAATCCAAACAAAAATATGACACAGAACTTGTGCTATTTCAAATCATAATTCTGAAGCATAAAATACGCAAACAAAATACACATATTCAAACATTCTTTATCAATGCTCGTGTGGCTAACGCGCTCGACTACAATACCAGGGGTCCCGGGTTCGATCCCCCGCTGAACAAAGTCCTTCGGATGAGACTATAAACCGAGGTCCGGTGTATCAGTGCTTTAAACTGGGCATCTAAAAGAACCAGATAAACTATCGATAACAAGAGTAGGGCATCGCACCCGGGTTTATCTGTACCCTCTCTCCTCTCTCTAGGGCGTCCAATTACCAAGTAGTAAGAAGAAACGGACGTTAATCAACACAAACAAATAATTATCGTTTTACGTGTCATTTTGTACATGGTTTGTTGTATTTCCTAGCCATCTGACACGATTTATTTCTATTTAATTCCGCTATGTCTTAGTGTTATTTAATCCTTTCGGTGCCAGCGTTGTCGTCTGCTGGACATATTGTCGTCTGCTTCAAGTTTTAGGTGGTGTTTAAAAATACAAATAATTTGTCGAAACGTTTAGACCATGGTGAGACGCCGAGTTACGCAGCGTCTCATTTGCATCAAAACTGATTGCATGTAATACCACTTAACCCATTCCCTCATACTGACGCCTTTTGACGCATCGGTGATACTCACTTTCTGAAACCGTTGTGATAAATAGAGCATTTGCTCCATAGGATCAAATGTAGGAGCATATGCTCTATTTATCACAATGATTTCAAAACTACGCAATTCTAAAACTCTTTCTTTCTCTAGTAAATGGGTGCTTTTCGATAGATTTGTTCAAAGAAGCTGGTTCTAAATATAGCCTATGAGATAATGGAATAACTGTCTTCATGACACTGAAGGGGTTAACAGCATACTCAGACCTGTGTTTGCCGATGCATTTTTCTTTTACACCTGATTTTGCAGGTGATATGATGTTCGTTATTTTGATTAATGTTTGATTATACTTATGGCAATATTTCATTCAAAAAGTGTTCGAATTCTTATACTTAACCCATTTGCTCCCACGATCCCATATATGGGACTTAGGCAAACAGTGTAGACTCTGATCAGACGCCGCATAATGCGGCGTCTTATCAGTCTACACTGTTTGCTGATAGGAATTACAATATAAAACAAACCGAAATTGAAAATTTAGGCCAGGCACCCCTTAGATAAACAAGAGCTGTCCGCAGACAGCGCGCTCCACTTTCTTTAGTGCTGGATAGTGTAATGGAATTCTAAGTCAGAAAGGGGAGATAACTATAGCAAAATTAATTTTAGGGTTTCCTGCCCTTGTGAAATGTGTCCCACTTGTAACAGTTAACATGTATACTAAAGTTGAACCAAATATCTTGGACAGTTTCTGAGACATGGCCCTGATCATAAAACTTAACCAACAATGAAAATATTCTAAGTCTAAAAAGAGGCATAACTATGGCAAAATTAATTCTAGGGTTACCTACCCTTGTGAAATGGGTTCCCCTTGTGATAGTAAACATTCATACCAAATATGAACCAAATATCTCTGATGGTTTCTGAGAAAAGGACCTTAACAAAAAGGTTAACCAACGCCGACGCCGACGCCGACGCCGACGCCGACGCCGACGAGAGGGTCATGACAATAGCTCCACTTTTTTCAAAAAGTGGAGCTACAAATGGACTAATCCAATATATAACCATTGAAGATTCCACTGGGAGCAAATGGGTTAAAAGCGAGAGACGGTACAAATCGAATAATGTGTTAATCCGAATCGGCAAACCTCGCCTCAACCGTTTCTCACCTTGTCCGATAAAAGTGTTCTATATACGAAACTACTATCGGTATAATATATCATTCTCTATATACATGTATGTATGTTGGTCATGAAAATGGTCATTCTAATGATAATAATTCTAAAACATATTTAGACATATGGTGTAAACCTGGAGAAACGTTTTGATTTGGGTCGTCGCTGTTTCCTACAATGTCAGTATGATTTAAAGTTATCAACGAGGTGCAAAGTTGAACTATTTATATAGGGTCCAGATAAGATGCGTAAATTGAAACGCTTTCAATAATAATTTCTTTTTTCTCCAGCAAACATTCTGTTGTAACCACTGTTTAGAATCGTCTCGAAGAGACGATTCATTCTAAAGAGTGATCACAACATAGGGTTTGGTTGGAACAGGACGATTTTAGTATTTAAGTGCACACCATTATCTGTTGCTCAGTATTCAGCTATACAAACCAGCGGAGAAAGGATAATGGAAGTACGGCTATTTAGAGTAACTATGGTCCTATGTTTATGTGTAGAGCTAAAGAAAGAGTAAATTCAAAACCACATGCGTGAATGGATTTGTCAATGTGAAGAAAATGTAAATCTCTATGTAAATATGTTCATTTGAATTTCAAACTATACGTTAATATAAATATACATATAGATAAAATATATAGATAAAATGAAAACAACACTTTCCTTCATATAAACGCATTTTCACGCCTTTACAGAGTAGACCCACATCGGACGGCTATTATATGAACCGTCTGGGGCGGGTCTGCTCTTTTTGCTTGTGAAATTATCGTTGATCTGACCAATTCTACCAATACCAAAAGTTCCTGTGTGCATATGCTGTAACAACAATTCCGCTAATAAATATTCATGATGTCATTAGCTTCTTATATGACCATTCAACAGAGAAATTATATATAATCACATACTATTTCCACATATAATCACATACTCTTTCCACACTCGATTGCAAGAAAACATAGCTACACTATGTCAGTCCCTGGTTGGTTTCGAAACCGTCTTTCCGTCACAGTTAGTTTTTTGGACCTTCTTTCAAATTGTTTATGAATATTGATCTCACGTTTTATGTGATTAAATATCAATTAGTTGCATATCGATTTTGCATATCAGTCTTGACTTTCGTTCCAAATGACAAATTATAATGGAGCTATGGCCTTTTAAAGGTTGATATTAACCCTTCGCTTGCTATTCACGTCAATATACCTACCTGTAAATAGTGAAGGCCCAGATGAGACAGCTCCTGCAGGAGCTGTCTCATCAGGATCTGCACTATTTACAAGTTGATCGTGCAACCAGTGCACTCCACAGCAGTGACTGCACAGCGAAATGCGTGTACACAGTTAAGATATATGTAATTATACAATAGGGCATGGTTAAAGAAGGAGAAATGTATTTTAAAATTCAGCAAGAGAAGGGTTAAGAATAGCATGTATTATCATAGTGTTCGGTAATTTCAATCTTCCTCGTATCTAATCCATACCTCTAGAAGGGAATATTGCCAGTGGGGACATTCGTGGCAGTCCTAGACATCTTCTCTTTGCAAGTATTTAGTTTTTACGATTTTTTTAGTAGTAAGATAACACACGATGAAAAGGTAGTGAGTAATGAGAGATGATTAAGCAACTATATGGCATTAAATTGTTTCATATCTTGCAAAACATATTTTTATTTATGTAGAATGTTGTTCACAATCCGATATAAAACTATTCAGAAGTGAGCTTTCTCGAGTAGTAAAAACTAATGAATATTTAAAGGTAACAGCGTTGCCATTATTAAACAATTTGATCAAAATTGAAGCACTGCAAGCATTGGCATTAAGAGCCTTAATGGGACAAAGCATTAAAACTGGAAAATTGAAAGCCTAAAATTCGCGAACTGGGGTTTGATAAAAGCACCATTGTGTGAGTAAGTGAATTGACTGAAGACATTTTATTAACCAAACATTATCTTGATGTTCAAATTAAATTTCCCAACCAGTGTACTGCCTTAATGTACTATGAAACCTCGATAACTTGAAACATTAGTAAAGACAAATTAAGATTTTTCACGCAGGCGGGTGCTTAATGCAGGATGAAAGTGATCCTTTCTGAATTAGGCTAATAATGAAAATATAACCGATATTTCTATTCCTTTCAGTATTTTTGATTAGCGAGGTGTTACTGTGTGCTGAAACAAAAAACAGTCGAACTTGTTTATCTGAACAAGAATAGAAAATATTGCTTTTAAGTATGTGTTTAATTTATATCTTAGGCTGGCATAATTAAATCCGAAAAGCAAACACATTTCTTGTCTGAGAGGAGGATGTCAATGACCTTTTATCTCAATAAATCTTATTTGAGAATTTTTTATTTGTTTCAATTGTGCAAAATAAACAGTACAGTGCAGTGCGTGATGCAAGGGGTAAGAACGCTGTGTGAATCGTAATTTTGATTCTTCTTTCATATTGTCTTTATGAAACTAGTTCTTATGGGCTAAACATGTAGGTTTGCATAATTGATTGTTTTAATAAAACAAATCTTTAATGGATGTTTTCAGGTGAACTTGCATAATTGATATTTTTTAATATTTCTGCAATGATCAAATAAAACATCTCACAAGGCAATGAACCTTTGATATTTACAGTATACTATATATAATATTAGGGGTTATAATTTTATCCATTTATGTATTATAATTATGAGGGGGTATAATTCCCTCCGGTAATTTATTTAAGTTATGATTGGTTATAATTTACTTCATGTATGTATTGTTATTATAAGGGAGTTATAATTTCATCCATCTGTGTATTGTAATTATGTGGGGGTTATACTTCTTCTTTTTATGTACTGCAGCTATGAAAGTGTTATAATCCTATGTATAAATTGTTTATCATTTTATTTATTGTAATTATAAAAGTGTTATAATTTCCTCTATTATGTATCGTAGTTTTGAGGGGTTTACAATTTCTTACATAATGGATTGTAATTATATTAGGGGTTGTAATTTCATCCATTTAAGTACTGCAGGTGCGCACGGTTAATTACATAATGTATCTCATTATGTATTGTACGTATGAGAGGGTTATGTATTGTAGTTATGAGAGGTGACTGTAGTTATGAGTGGTTTATAATAGTATATATGAGGGGGTTATATGTTATCAGTACTGTGGTTATCGTATGTATTATAATTGTGAGCGGTTATAATGTCTATGCACTGTAGTTGTGAACAGGTTAAAACTTACTGTCACAACAGCAGGTGTAAAGTGCTTGTGTGGCAGTTGTAAAAAGTGGTCTCGTATTTCATTTTCAGTGTTATATTTTCTCGTCCTTCAGGATCGGTATTTTCGATGTTATTAGTAATGAAAGTTGAATACCGCTTAAGCCGGTGCTAGAGGTCTGAGTAGTACTGCGCTTTAAATATATGCCCATGGACAGACTCAATAAAACTGAGTCTGACATTTTCTCTTTACATTGTTGCTGTTGCTTTCGAAGGATCTCCTATAGTCAAACAACTCGGTCTGACGGGTCACGGGTTCGCCGAGTTCATTTTTAAGGGAGATCAGCATTTCGGATATCCACGTGCCATTTATAAAAGAAAATGTTTAGTTATAGGTATAAAGAATAAGCGCATTAGTTATCGGAAATATAGCGCAGTGGATAAGTCGTAGGACCATAAAGAAGTATATGATCGGCGAACATTTTATTAGGCGCAGGTTCGAGTCTCGCATCAACCTAAAATATTTTTTTTGCTAAAATATTAAGGGATGTCCCCTTAAGAGCATTAGTTTTGTTGTGCATTAAGAAGCCACTTGTACAAGACATTTGCTAAGACTTATGTTGATATTCATATTTTAACATCCGATCGATTTATTATTGAAAATATGGCTAATATAGGACTCGAACAAAGGCACCCTTCCCTAACATAGACGAACATGTGCATAAATGACCATTACAATTATACAATATGACATAAAATAATACTCTACTATTCATTCAAAATTAAAAAATATTTTAAGGTCGACACGGGATTCGAACCCACGCTCAATAAAAAAACTACTCTCACAATATCTTCTGCGTACCTAGACTTTACCCACTGCGCTAAACTGCTGACAACAATTCCGCTTTCAATTTTATCTTATATACTAAACTCGTCTGTTTAAAAAATGGTCCGAGAACATGCGGAACGCTGATCTCCCTAAAAAATAGACTCGGCTGACCTTTGACACGTCAGACCTAGTTGTTTGACTATACTTTCAAAATGTATATGAAAACATTGATGAACTATTATAACTTCTTTTCAAAGCTGTAAAAATTCGCTGATACTACAACGCTAACAGTTTGCTTCGTACATTTCGTGAATGTATTTTACTGAGTAATTTTCAACATCAAATTCCGAGAGCTGTATTTAAATTACACCTTGACGGAGAGACCCTCTAATTGCTACTTTGATATTGAAAACAATTTATCATTGAATTATAGTGGTAACTTGTTGATTAATTGTCGTTTATAACATGGGAAGCAAGAAAGTAAATTTCAAATGCCACATTTAACCCATTACCTCATAGGCTATTTTTAGATACCTCTTTGAACTAATCAACCGAAAAGGAGCATGAATTAGAGAAAAGGGAAAAATTAGATTTTGTAGTTTGAAACCATTGTGATAAATAGAGCATTTGCTCCTATAGGAGCAAATGCTCTATTTATCACAACGGTTTCACAAGGTGACTTTTACATAATCGTCAAAAGTCGTCAATAAGAGGGAAATGGTTAACATAGATGATCATTTAAATAGTTCCATTGCATTGACTATGGAACGCCTCATAGACATAGCTTTTACGTATCTACAAAAGACAATGGGTTCACGATGTGTAATAATATTCTCAATATAGAAAATAATTCGAAAAACGCAAGTTACAACGTGCACGAAATTCTCTGAGAGGAATTCAATTTAAATGTTTATTTTCACATATACAAAGTCCTCAATATCATAGGCAGCTATTTGCAAAGAATGTTTTTTCTAGGACATTCATAGACGAGCAATTGATTCTTGACATATCGTAAAATCATTTAAACATCCATTTGGGGGTCCTAAATGGCTACCACAGAAACATCAATTAAGGTACACAATTAGTGGCAGCATAGAACATGCCCTTGGGAAAGTGGCCAATAAATATTGAGATGGCACTTATCTTCTCATATTTCCCTTATTGGAACACAGACGGAATCGTAATGGTCAGTCTGTATATGCATTGAAAGCTCTATATTCAGTTTTGCAAAACAACTTGAATATACTACTTCGAATGCTTGAACTTCAAGGGACCATACAAATTACTTCGAGATAACTTGAGGTTCGAGTATTCCGCTTCCTAACCTGGAAACTTGTTCGGGGTGACAGCTTGATGCAGGTCGGTTCTAGTATTACCTGCGACCTGCATCAAGCTCTCGCGTGTCTTTATAGACATGTGAAGTGGTGAAGTTTAGAAAACTGAATCAGATCTGTATTTTAGATTTTGGAAGAGACCAAACTTTTACTCGATTTAACGCGAAATTCGAATTATACGAGTTCAAATGTCAAGATTAAATAAATGAATGACCACGTAGATCAGGTTCTACTGTATTGATTGGTGATTGTTTGTGTTGATTAACGTCCGTTTCTACTCACTATGGGCTAATTGGACGCTTACTGTATTGAAAGTTAGGTATATTTAAAACGCGTTTTGAACAGAGTATATCACTTTATATGTGAAGCTTATATAGCAGAGTCTAAGAGCCTTTAGCTCTTAATCAACACTGTTGCCTTTGTCACTTTTAGGGGGGGGGGGGCTAAGCATAAAAACAAGTCGTCCAACAAACATTGTACTGAATTTAATTAGGCTGTCTTTGAAAAGGCCAATAGTTCTGAACCCTTACCTGATAGAGACCCATTGCATCGCTTTGCAAACAGGGTAGATCCCGATCATGTGGCTCCTACAGGAATCGTCTATCAGGGTCTGCTCCATTGGCTAATGGAATTATATAGATCTGATTCTACATTTTCTGCCATGACCAAAATAATATATGTTCCCATGCCAGTATAAAATATCAGGTAAGAAATATTCATGTATGTTACATTTTATATGTATGTCATTATATATTACATGACTATTCATGAGGTAAAGGGTTAAACCCATTCCCTCGTACTGACGCCTTTTGACGCCTCTGCAAAAGTAACTTTATGAAACCATTGTGATAAATAGAACATTTGCTCCATAGGAGCAAATGTTCTATTTATCACAATGGTTTAAAAACTACACAATTCTCAAATGTTCCTTTTCTCTAGTGAATGCTTCTTTTTGGTGATTTATTCAAAGAGGTTGGGTCTAAGTATAACCTATAAGGGAATGGATTAAGCTACACATATAAAGTGGGAATATGATTAAAGAATATATAAACATCGAAAACATATGTAAAATATGAACATTTTCAAGGGCATGGACAACCAAAACTACTAAATGCTCTTCAGTTCGCATTCCTCTATCATTATACAAGATATAGAATATAGTTGTCGTCCAATCTATATTCAGTTCTCTTGTTATTTGAAATATCTTTCAGATAACAATTTCATGCCAAATATTAAGAAAGGTATCTAAGCCGATTAGTGAGTCGCGTATATAAGGGGTAAAATGATTGGCCGTTGGGGACATGTTAAAAGCAGAACAGAGCCAGATACTATGCATTGTTTCGCCATTTGTCAAATTCTGCATCTGTAGTGGTGCGTCCAATAATTGCTTAATACTTCTCAATCTCGTTAAGATCCCATATTTCACATGCGTACGCTGATCTGTTTTTTTATGTTTTATAACGACCACTAAACCCTTTACTTCATACAGACGCATTTCAATGCCTTTGCAAACGGTCTGATCAGGACTTACTCTGAGTAGTTGGTATAGGTCCAGTTCGTGCGTTTAACCCTTTCCTCCATAAATACGCCTTTCTACGCCCCTATAAACGTCACTTGTTGTAACCATTGTGCTAAATAGAGCATTTGCTTCTAAAGGAGCAGACTCTGATCAGTGGGCTCATCTACTTCTGGTCTACACTATTTGCAAACACCAGTGCACTCGTTTCCCGCGTTCGAAGAGTTAAATAATTTATATTACGGATAAGGTTAATTCTTTTGACGCCAAATAATATTCGTCTGCAAACAAAACTATCTGCTTTAAGTTTCACGGTGGCCTTTCCTTCAATTTCTTCTTTAACCCTTTCTGCACCATATTTCTGAGTGTCGTCTAGGGTGCGTGAGTAGTGTTGCACTTTTAATTACTACTCATGAACAGACTCAATAAAACCGAGTCTGCAATTTTCTCTTTTTGCATTTCTACTTTTGCTTTCGAAGGATCACCCATTTTCAGAATATTTTTACAAAATGTGTGGCTCAATATTGTGACAATTGCATGTTGCATTCCTGTTTGGCTGAGAGTTTAACTTATGTTTAGAACTAAACACGATGTACTCGATTTTGCCAGGATGTAAGAATAGTTAGTTACAGATAAGCTACTCAATGACCCCACTATTTTCAACATCATGTCTGTTCCTACCGGACACTCAACCTAAAGGGCCATCAGCATTGAGAAGAAACTTGTGAACTACTCCTAACATGTCATACACATACATAAAGACGAGCAAAGGTCCTAAACATCGAGCCCAGGGTCACACCGCGGTAACCTTAGTTTTGGCAGAATGTACACCTGAAACATGAACCGTCTGACTTCATTTTCACTGAATTATGTGGCTTTTAGTTCAATAACAACTAGAACTTTTTGTCACAAAAACGGATGTCTCCCCTCTAATAAAAACAATATGTAAAGGGAAATCACTAAAAATGTTATGGTCATGATGAATGATACTTCCCCTCATTATGCGTTTTCCACACTACATTTTTCAAGAAGAAAATGATAACAGCTAATAACTCCAAAAATACTGATACCAGATTTATGGCCCTTGTGCATGACACTTACTTTCATCATGCTCTTTCCAAAAATAAAATGTCATTCCAATAGCATCAGTCGAACAGGAGTTATTGATCGGCCAAAAAATGTAACAAAGGGCAATAACTCCAAAAGTATTGAAGCCAGAATTATGGCCCCTTGTTCATGACACTTTCTTTCATCATGCTCTTTCCATGTATGAAGTTTCAATACGATGGCAAGAGCCATGTAGGAGTTATCGTCCGGACAAGAAAGAATTAAACAAATGTACAAGGGGCAATAACTCTAAATTTATTGAAGCTCGAGTTAAGGATCTTATGCATGACACTTTCTCTTATCATGATCGTTCCATGTATGAAGTTTCACTCCAATGGCATGTGTCACATAGGAGTAATCATCCGAACAAAAAAATGTGATTTTTTTTACAAAGGGCAATAACTCCAATATTAGTGAAGCCAGAGATATGAACCTTCTGCATGACACTTCCTCTCATTATGCTCTTTCCATATATGTAGTTTCAATCAACTGGCATCAGGCATATTGAAGTTATTGTCCGGACAACAAATTGTGATATTTTTTACAAAGGGCAATAACTCCAATATTAGTGAAGCCAGAGTTATGGACCTTGTGCATGGCACTTCTTCTCGTCATGATCTTTCCATATATGAAGTTTCAATCCAATGGCATGAGCCATATAGGAGTTATCGTCCGGAGAAAAAAGTGCGATTTGTTTACAAGGGTCAATAACTCCTATATTAGTGAAGCCAGCGTTATGGACCTTGTGCATGACACTTCCTCTCATTATGTTCTTTCCATATATGAAGTTTCAATCAACTGGCATCAGGCATATTGAAGTTATCGTCCGGACAAAAAGTGTGACGGACAGACGGACGGACGGACGGACGGACAGACGGACGGACAGACAGACAGACAGACAGACAGACAACTCTCACGAAAACAATATGTCTCCCCCATATAAATATGGGGGAGACATAAATATGGTTATCAACTGTATCAACCTTTTGCAGTTCTAGTAAAACCATATTACAAGATGGCTTTTATCCATTTGAAATTTTATAATCAAACAAATGAATAAGACATGCGTTTGTTGAACAACTTTGCCTGAAGCCCGATTGAAGTTCATAATAGAAACTTATCGGTAGTAAGGAATTCCATTCCTGAGTCTGATAATAAATCACATTTTCTAAAATGTTAGATAAAACGCGTTAAATTTAAACAGGATGATAGTTGCCAACATTCGTCATGTCATTTGTTTCTTAAAATGTTGAGCAAAACGAGCGGAGTTGTCTTCAGGTCATCACTGCTAAGATCCAGTAAAATTAAAATATCGTTGCCCTTTAATGCATTGCAATATTTCTTTCCGATAACTTGATATTCAGGATAATTGTACAGTACCCCCCCCCCCCCAAAAAAAAAACAACAAAAAAAACAACAACAACAACCGTACGTTCAAATTAGTAAGACAACGGCAACATAATGCAGGGGAAAATCGTACAGTGCGTCTACATAACTTTCATTCTGCATTAAGCAGCCACCTACCTGTCTATCAAGATCTAAATACTTCTTAACTTAAATTCCGTTTTAGATGGGTTTTACTGTGTTTTATATTTTATCAAGTATATCGAATTTGGTCATACCATGTTTTTTAATAGGATTTGTTCTAATGAATGCGGTTTTAATATGTTCTTTGGTGGCTTTATTACTCTCGTACATCACTGTCATTTTCTGTTACAATATATCACGAAAGTGTACGTAAAGTAAATGTACTCATTCGTAATTGTTTTGTCATTGCAGCTGGATATTTGCTCCTTATAAAGGAGTAAATTCAGCCCGTTTCAAGTAAGATTTAGAGAGCAGAATATGTATAAAAAGCAGGTCAAACTTAGTCACAACAAAATAAGTGCGTGCGCTCGCGCGTGCACACATACGCACACACATATGAATGCATTCAATAAGGAGGAAACATCGCACAATACAAGCCAAAAACTACGGTCACGACAAGAGCACTATCTTAGAACTGCCAATAGCAAACCTATCACTGCGGGTGTTGAACCTCGGTTAGGGGACGCGTCCAACTCACATTTATCCTATATTTTCCCCAACCAGACGAACATTTCAATAGATATAATCGTTCTCCCTACTACTACTACTTTACAACATAAATAACGGCTACTACAGTTGATATGCGCAAAAACAAACAACACACATGTATGTCAATGACTTATTCCAGCAAATATTGCATTTGCTGTGCTTCCTCCATATGCAAAATGGAAGGGTAAGATGATCTGGAGTTTAAAATAGTATGAGAATAAATGGGTTAAATCTACCTGTTCTTCATGCAAATGAGCGCCTGCACATTTTATAACAATACCCTGCAGTACAAAGCAATACAATTACATACAATATCAATTCCCTATTGTCACTAAACTATTACGATATTACAGTTGACACCGAATCTCACTCAGTGGTATCCACTCATAAAATAATTACAGCACAGCCGTTCTAATTATTGATACTCTTCGAAAGTGGTTACATGCAATTATCCAGCGGTAATTTCAGTAGTGCGCCATAATGTAATACAGGTCGGGCAATTACTTCACAAATGTCATGAAAATAGGTCACTGGAATAAGCTTTCATAATACTACAATATGGTCTGTGTGTGACTGTTCATTGTTTGTCGCTCTTCTGTCTATATATGGTTTCCTATTTTCAGTAAACACTTTACTTTATGAATATTCGTGTAAGAAAATTACATTATGAATATTCATTAGTTGATTTTATCATGGTATATAAACACAGAAACTGTTGGTCCATGCGGAAATAGTTGATTCGGGCTTACATTATTCACTAAGCATATAGTAGCAGACTCTCGTCAGATGGTCTACTCGGTTTGCAAAGGCATACAATCGCCACTATCATGTAAAGATTTAAACGGAATCTCCTCCGAAAGTTATAGATGGATGAGTTGAATTGGGTGGTCTTCTGATTTGTCATTGTCTTTGGATGGTTCCCTAACAACTAAGTTGTTCAAAGAACATTAGCTGATATAGCACAAAAATATACCCTTTACGCTCTTCTTACCTTATACCATTGGATCAAAATGGCTTAATTGAATGTTAAGAGCAACCTTTATTATAATGGAACGACATTTCACCTGGAACCACCCACTGGGTTTGAATATAATTTTGCATGAATTTGCCTGTCATGGGTCGCAATCAAACGTATTTGAGACATTGTTATTTGTCCAAAATTTGCTATCAGAAACAGAGCTAATATTTTATATGGCTAGAGGGATTTTTTTTAAAAACGTTTATGGCTGGATTTTAATACAGTTTTGTTTGACAAGAATGTTCCTGTTGTAAAAAGGTTTATTCGTATTCGTTATAAAATATAGCCGCCAGGGACATATCTGGGTTTCTTCTCTTAAACCACTGACACAATTTCAAGGTATTTTTGCAATAATTTCTTTTCATGTCGTAATTCCTAAAATAAAATTGTCACCAGGAGAGAGGGTACTTTTCTTATATGGTTTTAGTGAAAATATAGAAATGTTATTCTTAAAACACAAACTGGCATAATGTCAATTTCAGATATTCATCTACGTGTATTTGATTGAGGCAAGTGGTATAATGTGACTATCATCAGAGGTCCAGATAAAATGTGTAAAATTAAACATTTTCAAGAATAGCTCCTCCTCGAAGAGACCATTCTAAAGAGTGGTTCATGGCATAGGGTTTGGTGGAGAAATGACGATTTTAGTATTTGGGTACGCACCGTTATCTGTAGCTCATAATTTCTGTATTTCTTTTTTTTTTAAAGTAGATTTTATTGCGTAGCTGTCAAAGCCGGTTAAAGAGATGCCCATAAAAAGCAACCTTTGATCTTTTCCAAAACATATATATTTTTTTACATTTAGTTGGTTTAGTGTTTAGTGACATTTGATATTGGTCCAAATGGCATATTGCAATTAACATTAGATAAGTACCTTAACATTTGTGGGAAACGATTGTACTGGAATTAACAAACAGCGTAGACCAATATCAGAGGGCTGCTAGAGGAGCCATGTGATCAGGGTCTGCACTGAATGAACTCTGTATTTAAACACTAACAGACCATTCCAATTTGAATATTTAGCATTATACTTAATCCTTTCCCTCAAATAAACGTGTTTTCACGTATCTGCAAACGGAGTAGACCCAGATCAGACGGCTCCTATAGGAGCCGTCTGATCAGGGTCTGCTCTGTTTGCCAACTAAATTTGACAGACTTATTTCTTGACTTTCTAAAAGGGCTACAATGTGGCACCTCCCATATTTCATTATAACTTGTTTTTGTCTATGAATATTCAGTAGGTATTAAAATTAGGAATAAACACAGAACAGAGAAAGCGTTAATGGTGAGTGTATTCCTATAAGGTCATCACATTTCATTTATATATGCAAGGGAATATAGGTAATTACCTAGTAGTTATAGGATAGTGGCTATTGAAGTATGATATTTCACTACTAAATCATTCAGAAGGCATGAATAATAAGCAAAATAATTACCGATTGGTGTACTCCACTTGTCCTACATTCCTTCCTACCTCGTCGGAGTTTTCACCCCTTCCCCTCCTTTCATGATTATTGGTAAGGAGTTGCAACCACTCTGCAGATGTGTGTTTATCTATCGTACAAGGCTAATAATGGTTTGAATATTCCTATTTTTGTCATTCCAACTAGAGACTGTTTCTTAATCTCGCGAGCTGCGATTAGTTGAACTTATATCATATCTTAACCTTTCTCTCAATAACCGCATCATGCCACGCATTTGCAAACAGCTAAGATTCAGATGAGACGCCGAGCTACTCGGCGTTTCATCAGGATCCAAGCAGTTTCAATAGTTGCTCAAACTCAAAAGTCTACCATAATATACTCAAAATAATTTATGGGTCACTGGTCAGTTTCCCATAGGGCTCAATGTATTCACTACACAACTTTGGTACACCAATGTCGTTTAATCCCAACGAAATTTGCAGGAATTATTGTTAGAGTTTTAATTAACAGGTGCAGATGAAAGTTATACATGCGGGAGTCTTATACACCTCCGTGGAGAAAAACACGTAAAACGATGTTTTTCACACAAAAAAAATGCATAATTTTCAACAGGAGTTTTCCTTACAAAATCATATCAATATTGGAAATAATGGAACATGGAAAGGCTTACCAAAATGTTTGAAATACCAAAGACATGTGTATTGGTATTCCAGATAAGAGTAAAATGACATTGAGTTTTTTGGAGAATTTCAGAAATTCCCAATTTTCGTTTTTTCATTCTATGGATGCCTATAGGACATTGGCAAATTAAACTCAATATCACTGGAATCTGTAGTTTGACCTTTTGACCATACTTCCGGTAAATTTTGTCGAAATTCATTTATGTATATGGAAAATACAGGATGCCAAAGTTGTAAGGTCATTGCATAAACCCTATGGAAAAAGTACCACTGACCCTTAAATATTTTGTTGAGTATAAAAAGCGATATATGACATGTTAGAGACTAGCTACAGTGCAACCCCTTTTAACCCATTCCCTCATATTGACGCATGTTGATGCCTCTGTAAAAACACTTCTTTAAACCATTGTGATAAATAGAGCATTTGCTCCTACCGGAGCAAATGCTCTATTTATCACACTGGTTTCATAACTACATAATTCTAAAATTTTATTTTTCTCTAGTAAATTCTCCTTTTCGGTATATTTGTTCAAGGAGGTTGGGTCTAAAATAGGCTGAGGTAACGGGTTAAGAGACAACGTTCACAAAGAGTTACGGTGGGTTCCAGTGCTATACTTACAGATATAATATATAATGTGGTTATGGTATTGTGCATGTGTGTATTCGATGTTCTACAAATACTTTTAATGCTGCTCAAACTACCAGATAATTTGAATTAACTGGTCGGTCCTTCCAAAATGTACACTACAGAATTGTTCTTAAATGTATCACTAGGTATATCTAGAAACACATGTGAAAGCTTAATGCAGGTTGTAAGTAATTCTGAATAGTCCTACATGCTGTGAGAACTTGTTTGAATTACAAATCGGATGACTCGAACCTCTGTTTTCTCGAAGTGAATTGTATGGTCCCTTGAAGCATGAGATGTTGAGGTTCAAAAGTATTTATGTTTTTCTTATTTTTCATAAAAACAACCCAGATTATTGTATGACACAAAAATTAAACACAGGAACAACGTACCTAATCTTCATCCGGATAAATATAAATGGAAAAGTAGTAAAGTCAAGCAGGCAAAGCCACATGCAAGACGCAACCACCACCAAAACACCGATAGACAGCATGACACACACACACACCCAAACGCACACGCACACACACACACACACACACGAAATGAACACAGAAAACACCAAAAGACACACAAGAACCAGGGACAAACGTTCCACAACATGAACAAACCACAAGCACAAAGACGCAATGCAAACAAAAGGAAGGGTGACAAAGAGAGTACCGCCTTGGCACGGTCAGCAGCAAAAACACCACTGGGGGTTTAAACCGGTTTACGGACGTCCTAACCTCACACTTCTCTCAAAGTCACCCTAGCTTTACAAATATTGTAAATAAAGGTATCCCCGCTGGACCTAGATATCGCTTTGCGATGTAACTGGCAGGCACAATCTATAAATTATCTTAACATCACTGTGCCGAAAGTATGCATGCTTTCCCATTAATAAATCAACATTGCGGTGAAACTTATGCATAATTACGTACTGCAGACTGGTGATTTCTGGTGTTAATTGATGAGATTAAATGAGAAAGTCTGGGACTGTTTATTGATATTCCACAAACCAGTCTGGTTGCAATTCTTCAAATTTTCCATTCTTAATAAGATACTGTCAAGTCTAATTGAAATGTTCAAACTTTTATAGATGCCAATCAGATGAGGAAACAACATTACAGAGGCGTGCAGATATTTTACAAGTATCTTGCTTATACTCTCATAATCAGTGCTTTTAAATTTCAAAGACATGTATCAACGCTGTTAACCCTTTCCCTGTTCTGTGTTTATTACAATTTTCAATACCTACTGAATGTTCATTAACAAAGTAGTTATAAAGACATATGGAAGGTGTAACAATTGTAGACAATTTAGAAAGCAAAGAAACAGACCTATCAAATTTTGTTAGCAAACAGAGCAGACCCTGATCAGACGGCTCCTCTATGAGCCGTCTGATCTGGGTCTACTCTGTTTGCAAATGCGTGAAAACACGTTTATATGAAGGAAAGGGTTAATCCTTTACCTCATGCAAACGGGTTTTTTACACGCTTTTGCAAACAGAATGGAATCCTTTAGGAGCCGTCTGATCAGGGTCTACTCTGTTTGCTTGTGGAATAATATAAATTGTATTCTTACCGCGATAAAAATCCTTTGTTAAGAATGCTGTTAAAATTTGGATAGTTAATATTAAATGATCAATGACGTCAATATATATCAATATTCAACAGGTAAAGAATAAAGCATTGAATTGTTTTGTGAATAGTTCAACTTACTAAATGCTATTACAGTTATTTAAATGGTATTCATTTATTTTTTCACACAATACTGGAAACAAAAGTGGATTTTGTTTCTTTATATTTCGTTCTTTCATGCACCTCTCTTTTATGTATTAGTACATTCATTTGTATGTTAATGTATTCTATTTTTACTGTTTGTTGATCTCATTATTTCCTGGGATGGTGTGTGTGTTGTTCGGTATTTTGTCTGTTTATGTTTGTTTGTATCTTTGTTTTGAGTTTCATTATTAATCGTCAAATTCTATACTGATGTTGATACTTTACAAAACAAATAACCACATATGACAAAGATAGAGAATCCACTACAATTTAGTATTTACAAATCAACACAGAACATGCAAAATAGATCATATACGTATACATATAGGTGTGTACTCAAATATTAAACTCGTCATTTCTCCACCAAATCCTATATTGTAACCACTCTTTCACGAAGATGCGATTCTAAAGAGTGTCACAACATAGGATTTGGTGGGGGAAATAAAAAGGTTATTCTTGAAAATAAATTAAGAGAAACGAAGGTCGGAATGGTTTGGACAGCAAAGTAATAATTGACACTCTGATTCAACTACACTACATTACAAAATTACTTGGTTTGTCTCCAGCTACAAGCCAAGCTTCCAAACTCAATATCAAAATTATTTTATGTTAATCTCAAACATGTCAATTGTTTACGTAAACCAACATCTTAGATATATTAAGTTGTTCTCAGTACAAAAATGGTTGTTATTTTTTTCTATAATTATTAAGTGTAGATGTTTTTAATTCATAACTTGGTCCACGCTTCGATATACAACGAACTTGTGGATTCTAGATTTAAACACTGATTGAGAAGGGAACTAAACATCCACACATGGCCGACGCCGAATCGGTCTGAATAGCCTTTGCAGATGGATTTGTTCCCTTAAGATGCTGAAGGTTGGAAATGTTCGTTTGTTTTGTTTTTAATTTTGACCAATATATTAGTGCCCGCTCCTATGTATTTTCAATAGGTGGAAGTCTGCCTTCCGATAACTACAGTAAAACCTCTCTATAACGGCCGCTAAATTACATCAAGTATTTTGTGTTAGAGGCAGGTGGCTGCTTAAAGCAAGGTGAAAGTAAAACAGAACGTTCCTGTCGGAGCGTTCCGTTTTACTTCCACATTGTTTTAAGCAGCCAACTGCCCAAAATACCAACTAATTAACACAATTTAGTGGCGGTTATAGAGAGGTTTCACTGTAAGTTATATTTGGCGTATATTGTCTCACGCTCAAAGATGCGTTTTTCAAAACTTTAAATGCGGTCTATCTATACACTTCCAAAAAAGAAACCTGACAGTGTATGTTATATTGCTTTTTCATAAAGCAGATAGTAGAAAAGTTTAAACGAATGTTGTACCTGATATTAGTATGCATTTCCAGCACAAATACATTGATATGTGATACACATCTTTAAATTTAAATCGCATATATTTAAAATATTGCAAACAATAAAGTGTCATGTTTCTTTTTTAGTTGAGTATAAATCTTTGATTTAATAAACTTCCCACACTTTCAAACCACATAAAAGTATAGGTAATGCAAATTAATCAATCGGCGATAATGTTGTTTTAATATCTAAATGAACTTGGTCAAACAATATTAACAATCCATATATATTGTTTTGCAAGAAAGACTTTGTTACTAATATATTTAACAGCCTTTTCCATACTCGCATTGTAGTGAAACTTTATACATGTACCTAAATAATTAAATACATCGACAATTCCTAGTTTTTCGTCATCTATAAATAATTTATTCGCAGTTTATTGCTTACGACATTAACAAATACATTTTTTCTTTATATTATTAATTAACTCTTCACATGCTATACGCGATCCAGATAAGACGCTTAGTAAATTTGCATATCATCAGCAGCATCCAAGTTGCTTGCCACTCGGCCACTAGTTTCAAAATCTCAGCTAACCTTATACAGTAAAACCTCTCTATAACGGCCACTAAATTACATTAAGTACTTTGTTAAATGAAGGTGGCTGCTTAAAGCAAGGTGAAAGTAAAACAGAACGCTCCTATAGGAGTGTTCTGTTTTACTTTCACCTTGCTTTAAGCTGCCACCTGCCCTAAATACCAACTAATTAACACAATTTAGTGTAATAACTTTTTGTAATTACTGCATTACTGTTTTGATAGCATGAGAAGGGTTTAATTTCAATGTTTGTTTTGTTGCAGTCAAGGTGTGTCTGTAAACGAATAGGAGTGATCGCAATTAGTATCTGCATACAAGAAAATATACATAGACAAATACTTTAAGAACATTTGCAGCGGTAATGCAAATATAATTTCATCTTGAAAATTCGTTTATGTGACGTGAATAAAGTATCCCAAATTAACTCTCAGGGGTTTGTTTTCAACCAGGCTGCTAATTTCCATCCTCCATTTTAATTTCCGATTTCAGTGTCAACGTGCTTATGTTGTTGAATGTTAAATAATAATTCAAGGACAGTGGCCGACTTTTGGGTGTTATTTTAGTTCAATATTAATTCGTTTGGTGGATATTTCTTCTATGCTAGTCTTTTAAAGATTATTTTAATTAATTCGTATTTGTACAGTTGCTAACAAATGAAGTATGAAAATATTTGAGTTCTGGCGGTTTCTGTATTTGCCAAACAATTTGCATCAACCCATTCCTTAATACTGACACCGCCTTTTGACGCTTCTGTAAAATAAAAGTCAGTTTTTAGCCATTATGATAAATAGAGCATTGGCTCCATGGGACAAACTGAAGACCAAATCCGTGGGCTCCTGAACAAACCCTTTGACCAAATGCCATATCGGAAAAAGACCTTTTACAGTAACAGCCCTTCGAAGACAATTAGACTGGTTAATAATTCATATATTGGCGAGTTCACCTAAAAAATAAAGAGTCTGGTATAAGCTTGGAATCAAGCAATGGATTGTTTTATAAATAACTTTCCAAAAGCCACATTAGAAAAATAATTCCGACTTCGAAGTATACATAGAAACAGAAGAGTCTTTTACAGTAAATTTGTCTAAATTGAGTTTGTAACATGTACAATTTCTTATTTCAGAGATTCTTGCAAAACATACATGTGCTGATTTATATACAGTAGAGCGTGTTTTAAGCGACCATCAAAACGATGTCTAATTGTGGGTCTATAAGGCAGGTGGTAGGTCAATGCAGGTAAAAAATAATGCAGAAAGTTCTTCGGGAGCTTTCTGCATTACTTTTGCCCTGCATTAAGCATCCGCCTGTTTTGTTTTGTTTCTAAATTACTGTGTCGAATCAATATACAAATGTAATGTCGCTACTGTATATCAAACCGTGCAGACCCTATATGTTTAACACATGCTCTTCCAACATAGCTTTCTACTGATACAATCAAACGAATCAACCGTGGTGGCCTGTTTATACCATAAACTATTAGACCTACGGGAAGATTTAACCATTATTCTGCTAAGCGCGACCTGACGAGTAGTTTTAAACATGTTGAATCCAAACGAGACGGATAACTCGCTCCAGCATCCAAACTGTATGAACAATTAGCTTGGGCGAATCAGAGGTAAGTACATTAACAACAGATCAGGCGATTTGCATACATCATATTGTCAACAAGATAAGGGTTCACTTTCTCGCCGCTATCGGCGAAACCGTGATGACCTTTGCGAACAGTTTGGATCCAGATGAGATGCCGAGTAACTCGGGATCTCATCAGGGTCCAAACTTTTTGACACTTTCATTGTGCCTTTAAAGGCTTCGATTATATATCCGAAGCAGGCGATACTCATAGCAGACGGAATTTATTTGGCGCCGAAAGGGTTAAGCCTAAGAGTAATACTTCTAAGAACAAATATATAAAAATACAGCATCCTGTCTCGTGGATGCTTTTGATGTTCAGACGATTTTTATTAATCGTCTTTAACGTCGTTACTGTGACGTGACAATTATATTATTGAGGTTTTTATCAGGAGACAACATCAGATTGGAAGAATAGTACAAATGTAAAGGGAATCAAAACTAAACTAATTGTATGATGTGTATCATACAGCGGATTCTAAAGCGACTATGCATTTATTGTTGATCATTTGAGTCTTAAAAAACAGGCCGTTGCTTAATGCCTGGCAAAAGTAAAGCAGAAAGCTCCAATAGGATCTTTCTGCATTACTTTCGACCTGCATTAAGATACCATCTGTCTTAAATACCCCAATTTATACCTCTTTTAATGGTCATTTAACCTATTCTTTTGACGCCACTTTAAACGTCATTTTTGAAACCATTGTGATAAATAGAGTATTTCAAAACTACATAGTAACAGTTTTCCTTTTTTTACCTTCTACACAAAACTTATCACACAAATAGTGATACAAATTTTAAAGGAATTATTTTTCAAAAATGGAATAGAAGTCGGGCAGGAAATTCCGAAATGCTATACGAAAATGCACAACAACACTAAAAGCACAAATGAAACGTGTGCTCACACATGCACACACGCCCTTCATAGAACTGTTCATTGCCTGTTCCACACCGATATCATACTAGCATTGCCGTTAAACCAAACCTCAACCAAACTCATCAAAAACATAACACAAGATACGGCGCCACAACTTACGTAAGCACAAGATAATACATAAAAGTACAAAATGAGTCATGCAGGAAACACCACATACAGAACAAACAGTCGCCCGAACAGCAACACAAGGAAACAGCAAATGTACATAACTATAAAAACAACAAGAGACGCACAAAGACAAAACAAACATACAATAGGGGGAAGATGGAAGTACCGCCTTGGAACGGTCAGTGACAAAAGTCACTGGGGGGTTAAACCGGTTTATGGGCGCCCAACCTCACACTTATTCCATCCCCACCCTAAAAGACAAACAGTGTAAATAAACGTATCCCCTCTCCGACTAATCTACAACAACCGCGACGGCAAATACAGTGATAAAGTGCATGTATAACGAAAACATTTAAGTGAACAAACTGTATCCACCTATCGCTAGTGTACTCAATGATTGAGCTGCAAACAGAGTAACTGTAGAAAAGTAATAAAGGGTACGACAAAAACGAAATAGTACAGATATCCGACGTTCTCCTTCCATTTCTGGATTTAAGAGGTCGCCTTCATAGAGTACTAAACCTTTCTTGTCGGCGTACATGCAAAGAGGCCAGCGTGATTGCCAACTGTAAAAGGGTTCACAACCAAACATGCAGTATGTTGTAGTACTACAGGATCATATCCCTTTTTAATGAATTTTTTAACATATGTGATGAACAAAGTGAGAAAATGGGTATGTCCAATAATTTTACGAAGTTTGTAAATCACATCACCATAAAATTCAGGATGTGAAATACCGTGTCGCAGAAGCGCCTTGAGGTTACATTGGTACTTGCCAATAAGCGAGAGATTTCGATAGTAAAATTTAGAGAAAGTTTTTCTTAGTTTATGGTATCTATATCCTTGCTTAAGCAGTTTTTCAGTTAAAACGAGATTTCGACTGTTAAAATCGTCAATAGATGAACAAGCTCTAGCAAAACGAATAAGTTGAGATATATAAACTCCGTAAGATGGAGTACGGGGAACATCCCCGTCAAGATGAGGAAAATTAACAATATTAAAATCAAAATCATCTCTTTTGTCATATATTTTAGAAGAAATCATTCCATTATCATTTTTAAGGCCTAGATCAAGAAACGCTGCATCATTGTCAGACGTGTTAGCTTTATTCAATTTCAGTTCTTTAGGATAAATTGTAGGAATCAGAGCATCAAAGAAAGGGTTATCTAAGTTAAAAATATCATCCAAATATCGACAAGTTTCATTGAAGGCTTTTATAACATCTTCTTGTGATTGAGGATTCAAACGCAACATGAAATCTCTCTCATAGCAGTACAAAAACAAATCTGCGACAAGTGGTGCACAATTCGTACCCATAGGAATACCAATTACCTGACGGTATATAGCATTCCCATAACGTACAAATATGTTATCCAAAAGAAAGGTTAGTGATTCGCAAACTTCTGAGCAAGTCCAATTGGTGTAATATTTCATTTGCTCGTCAGTAAAGAAAGCTTTTTCAGCATTACATGCCAAGAATGATGTTTTTTCCCGGGCAAATACTTTCTGGATTAAGTTAGTAAGCTTATCCTTAATTAAAATATGAGGAAGACTTGTGTACAGAGTAGAAAAATCGTACGTGCTTACAGTGGATGCAAGATACCTTTTGTTCTTAAGTTTGTTTAAGACTTCTGAAGAGTTCTTTATAGACCAGAAGAGATTTATTCCAGATTTTTCATAAGTCTTATCACAGTAGAATTTTACATGTTCCTTTATCTTCGTTAAACAAGAAGTCAAAAGTATAGACAATTTAGTAGTTGTACATGAACTAGAATTTGCAATGAAACGCGCTTTATATTTTTTATGTAGTTTTGGTAACCAATACATTGTAGGAAGTTTATGTTGTGTAATTTTAATATCGCTTCCAAGTTGTTCACACTTTTTGACATGGTCTGAAACGATGGTCTTTTCATCAGTAGTAACTGAAATGTATGACTTGGTATTAATAATTTCCTGCTTCAAGACATCGATATAATGTAATCGTCAAATAATAATCACATTATTCGATGCCTTATCAGCAGGAACAAAAACGTATTTTGAATGGAAATCCTGTAAACCCTTTTTAAGATGTCTAAAAGAAATTCTAGGTTTAGGTGGAAGAAGGTGTTTATTAGAACTATAAAAGGAAATGCGTTTATCAATTATATCAAAAATTAGTTTTTTCCAACTAGAAAGAGCATTAGACTCAACATGTTCTCTTCGACACCATTTAATACTAAAATTTTGTAAATCCTCCGCAATCTGAACTCGACAAGAGTTAAAATCTATCAAGGATGGTATTCTATATTTGGGACCTTTATTCAAAAGAGATCGTAGACGTTTATCTTTAACATAAAGTCACAATACAGATAATTGAAAAGTAAATATTGCTTAGGATGTAAATTAAATTATTAGAGTAAAGTGTGGCTAATTAAATCAATCAAAAGAAGTCTCAATCCCGGGTTGTAAAGCAAGTGGCAGCTTAATGCATGACAAACGTGATGTCAAACGTTCCTATAGGAGCATTTTGTATTACTTTTGTCTTGCATTAAGGAACAACCTGCTTTTACAGGCACCTGCTTAATAATTTATGTGGTCACATTGTCGAGACTCTGCTGTGATAAAATTACGAGTTCCAGATTCCAAAATGTGTTTTGTTTTTCTTTTATTCCGCAGTAAATAGTATTATCCCTGTTTTCTAAAGTATATACAGTAACTCCTCTAAAACGGAATTCTAGTATACAAGAGTTCAGTGTTTAAGCAGGTGACTGCTTAATGCAGGGTGAAAGTCATGCAGAAAGCTCCTAGAGGAGCTTTCTGCATGACTTTCGCCCTGAATTAAGCTGTCACCTGTCTTCACAAGACCGATATTTATACTAAATTTAACGTCCGGTTCAGAGGGGTTTAACTGTAATTTATAAAAGGCATTGTACTACGCAGAATTACTTACACTGTTTATTTGGTTATGTGTACATTGGATTAGAAGGCGACATGGAAACAGTACAAAGAGTGTTCCTGGAACACATAATTGGTGCACATGAATAGTTTTAACTCTTTCACTGCCAAATATTTGGCAAATATCAAAATGTGTTGTCTACTACAATGCTCCTTTGTTTAATTTTCTTTGCATTTTCTTTCAAAAACATCACCACACTATCAAACAGTTTGGGTCCAGATGAGACGCCGAGTTACTCGGCGTCTCATCTGGACCCAAACTGTTTGCATAGGTAATCACAGATGCGATATGTAATGGTTCTCGCTTGATAAATATGCAAACTGACTTCAGTGAATTCTAAAGAATGATAATAAGAGCAGGGAATGTTGTGATCCGCGTTCAATAACTTTAAATGTAATTGAATGCTGAATTCTTAAGGTTGCATAACCCATCAATGTTTAACTATAGAGTACATTCGGTACGAAAGACTCATCTCCCCCCTATTGTATGTTTGTTGTGTCTTTGTGCGTCTCTTGATGTACATTTGCTGTTTCCTTGTGTTGCTGTTCGGGTGGTTGTTTGTTCTGTATATTGTGTTTCCTGCATGACTCATTTTTGTACTTTTTACATTTGCCAGAAGATTATTAATGATAAGCAATGCAGATCCTAATCAGAGGGGTCTGATAGGGGCCATTTGATAGGGGCCAGCACTAAATGCCAGTACATGTGTTTCCCTGATTAAAAGTGTAAGTGATATCTAATATTATTACATTAATATTCATGGGGTAAAACGGCTCTGCTCTTTACCAACTTTTTGTCTGAATAACGTAATAGTAATAGTAGTTTTCAGAGTGCAATAACACTGATTAAATAAACCCTTTCCCTTATATAAACGCCTTTTCATGCCTTTGCAAACAGAGCAGACCTGAATTCAACACCCATAATCATGCTTCTTTTAGGTGGTCGCTTTAGATGGGTTTTGCTGTACGGCGCCATTCGTGTTATGGTTTAATCTTTTCCTTCATATAAACGTGTTTTCACGCATTTGCAAACTGAGTAGACCCAGATCAAACGGCTCCTATAGAGGAGCCGTCTGATCAGGGTCTACTCTGTTTACTAATGGAATTTAATACATATGTTTCTTTAGTTTCTAAAATGGCTACAGTGTTCCATCTTCCATATTTCACTATTTTGCCCATGAATATTCAGTCGGTATGGAAATTTGGACTAAATATAGAACAGGGAAAGGGTTAACGGAGATAATGCTAAACCAGCTGACCCAGATATGTCACATTGCTAGGTTTTATTGGTCATTATGCCATGTGGTCCAGTCATTGATTTCCTATTCATTTTTGAAACCGGTGCAGAGCTGTCAATTAACTTTATTGCTTATTGACTTGATAAGATTATAGATGTAGTGTGAAGCTACGTTCGAGCCGTCATATACTGCGTAATAGGAACCGTATATACCATGTACGAGGACCGTAATATACCATATATGAGGACCATTATATACCTCGTATGATGACAGTAAAATATCGCGTATGAATACATTTAATATATCGCGTATGAGTACCGTTATATACCGCGTATTAGAACCATTATATACAAAGCAGAAGAATGTTATGAGCCGCGTATACGGATCGTTATGTACAATGTATGAGAATCGTTATATATACAAGATATGAGAACCATTAAATACCACGTATTGGACATCGCATTTCATGAGATTTTCGGACCCTGATCAGACAACTCTTACATGCTTGAAAAGACGGGAAGGGTTAATTCAATTATTCATTTGACTATAATCAGATTAAAAACGACTTGTATAGTGTAGTGTGAAACACCTTGAGCTTAATCGCTGTGTGCAGTAAGGTCGCTATAAACTGCATCATGAGAAAGTGTGACGTCGGGTAAAGGATCACATTGATGTATAAATGGTAGATCTATTAAATCCAGAAGAAACATACAAACAGTAATACTATTTAAACATACTTAAAATATTGAAACAGAAAAAAACCTTCAGTATGAAACCAGCAGAAAAAGTATTAAACCTTAAAAAGTAGAATATCAAACGTATTAACCAGAGAATATACGAATGATGTAAACCGCGACCATCTACAAACGGATTTAAACACAAGAAATGTGCAAACAGTATTAAACCTTAGATATAATACTTAACGTATTAACCCATTCCCTCATATTGACGACATTTGACGACTCTGTAAAAGTCACTTTGTGAAACCATTGTGTAGCAAATGCTCTATTTATCAATATGGTTTCAAACTACAAATTCTATATTTTTTTCTTTTCTCTAGTTAATGCTCCTTTTTGGTAGATTTATTCAAAGAGGCTGTATCTAAAAATAGTCTATGAGGTAATGGGTTAAACTACAAAATATACGAATGTCATTAAGCAAGACATTATAAAAACAGTATTAAAACACAAGAAGCATGCAAACAGTAAAATATACTTAACGCATTGAGCCAAAAAATATACCAACAGTAGGAAACCAGGACATATATACGAACAGCAATAACCAGGACAACTGGAAAAAACGCACAAAAACATATAATATATACCAACAGTATTAACATTTTCCTTCATATAAACGCATATAAACGCCTTTGTATACAGAGTAGACCCAGGTCAGACAGCTCGTAAAGGAGCCGTTTGATCAAGGTTTGCTCTGTTTGCGTATGGAAATTAGTAAATATGATATGTAAGCAGTTTCTACATCAGTGAAAAATTTCCTTTTCCATGTTCCATGGTACTGATTCTGACTATGAATATTCATTTTGTATAACTATTTAACAGGTAAAGGGTTAAACCAGTAGTAAACCAGAAATTATAACATACTTTATTAACCAATACACCATACAATCAGTATTAAACCAGAAAACACGCAAACAGTATTAAAACAAGATTTGTTTTCATAAGCAAACAGAGCAGACCCTGATCAGACGGCTCCTTTTAGAGCCGTCTGATCTGGGTCAACTATGTTTGCAAAGGCGTATTTATGAAGTAAAGAATTAACCATGACAACATTATTAAACCAGAAAATACATGTATACACACAGTTTCAATACAGATAATATACAAACCATATTAATATAGATTTGGTATTCATTCAGTTTTAACCCTTTCCCTGATGAATATTCAAGTAGGAAATAATGACGTCATGAATATTTATAAGATTCTTATTTAAAATTGCATATGAACACAGCTGTAGAATCAGATCTATATTACACCATAAGCAAACAGAGCAGGCCCTGATCAGACGGCTCCTATAGGAGCCGTATGATCTGGGTCTACTCTGTTTGCAGATGCGTCAAAATGCGCTTACATAAGGGACGGGGTTAACCAAGATAGCTAGCTACATCACAGAGTGTCCTGATATATCATGATGACTTTGCAGCTATCCTGCAGCTAGCCTGGGTCTACGCTGTTTACATATAATACAGAGACGTTATCATAAAGATGTTAAATATTTAGACTTCTGATAGTAACATAGGTTACGTGCAAAGACAATTATCGTTTATCCAGAATCAAATTTCTGTACCATGGAAACCATTAACAGTAAAACAATGTTTCGGTACTAAATGCTAAGTATAGCATTCGACGAGTTAAGCATGCTGATATGGTGATCGGAAATTAAAATGAACGATGGAAATTGGTAGCCAACTTCATTATAAGTCTCTTGTTGTTTCATTTTCATATTCTATTCCAGTCACGTACATAATTTTAACAAAGAAATGTGAATACGTTTTTGTAGTTATTTCCTTCTGTAAATTTTCTGAGTGGCATACATAGCTGCTGTTTGGAATGATTCATCGAAATTACTTCTTATTTTTGCAATTTGGTTGGAACGAAAATAAAACACGAAATATTGGAGAAACTTGTTCTGAGTCAGGGGAAAACAAATTACAAAATATTTACAAAATGCTTATTTTGCTGTTCTGTAAAAAAGAATTTATCTATACTGGTTCATTTAGTTTGCCAGTTTCGAATAATTGAGTTTTACTGAACATTGTCATAGTTAAACACAATTATTCGAACACTCAAATACGTATCATTTTTACCTTTAACACAAGTGGCAACTCAATGCAGAGTAAAATTCATGCAGAAAGCCCATCTGAGAACTTTCTGCATGACTTTAACCCATCATTAAGCAGTTATATACCTAATAAGTTGCAGTTCTTTCAATGCTAGTATTTCGAATTATCAAGATGTTTTCTGTATTCTACATGGGTCAGTGGTTAACCTTAGGCTTACTATTATCCTCCCAATTTGACCTGAGACTCGATTAAGTTTCGGCGTGTTTATCGGGATTGTTTGTATTATCCTACCAATTTGACCTGAGACTCGTGCATATTCCGTGTATTATCGTCGGTAATCTTCGAATAAATTTCCGAAGGTATAAGAATGCGCTAAAAGAATACTGTAAACCCCCTCTAACACCACCAGCAAAAAGGGATATAATTCACAGTGTCAAAGGTAGGTGGTAGCTTAATACAGGACGAAAGTTGTGCAGAAAGCTCCTGTAGGAGCTTTCTGCATAACTTTTGACCTGCATTAAGCAAGCACCTAATTATAAAGACAGCCATGTTTATTCATTAAGTGGTCGCATTAGAGGGTTTTACTGTACAATCCTCGTGGAACATGATTATTACCGGCTTTTGGTTTGCTATTTTTTGTCACAGAGTATTACGAACAATCCCGATAAACACGCCGAAATTTAATCGAGTCTCAGGTCAAATTGGGAGGATAATAATACTATGTGCCAAAACATAGCAAACCAAAAGCCGGTAATAATCATGTTCCGCGAGGAGTGTACTCTTACAGCGACGATAATACACGGAATATGCATGAGTCTCAGGTCAAATTGAGAGGATAATACCGGCGAATTGGCGATCACGTTTACAAACAGTTTGGATCCTGGTTGAACGAGATTCGGCATCTACTCGGGTACCAAACTGTATGACACTCGGGATAGCATTTTGTATACGAATTAAATATACATGTACATTCTAATCTAAAAAAAATAGGTGGACGAAAATTTGTGCAATTAAACATTTTCTCAGCATATTAAATTTTAGATAAACAGTAATTACCACATAATGACTAAACCTGCGTGTCTTTAAAAGCACGCAGTTGCTTAATGCAGGGCGAAGGTAATGCAGAAAGCAGCTCCCATGTGAGTTTTCTGCATTACCTTTGTCCTGCATTAACATACATGTATGTATATCTTGTTTGATGGAGAGGTTCTATTGTATTGGGTTGTTTTTGTTGGACTGTCGGTTATTTTGTTTTGTTTTGATTTTTGTCTTCAAACTGAAATTGCTATTGTACATTATATAAATGTATATACGTATTAATCATTTTGTTGATATCTTCTTATCAATCATATCAAATACATACAGTAACTCAATGTAGACCAATACAAAGTACAGCTGTCATTTGACCGTCGTTCTTTTTGTTTGTATTTCAAGTGAACTAAAATTGCTCTTACTATAAAGTCTCGCTAAATATACAACCATTTAAAACGAAGTAAACATTTTGTAGTTTAGAATAGGGGATAGCTTAATGCTTTATGTTGAAAGCCCCATCAAAAGATTTCTGTATTATTATTCCTGCATTAAGCAACCACAGACTCCTATGTTAATAACATTATGTGGTCGCATTAGCGAGACTTTACTTACATGTAAGTATTAACCCTTCGCTTGCTGAATTTTAAAATACATTTCTCCTTCTTTACCCATGCCCTGTTGTATAATTACATTATCTTCACTATGTACAAGTATTTCGCTGTGCAATCACTGCTGTGGAATGCACTGGTTGCGCAATCAACTTGTAAATAGTGCAGACCCTGATGAGACAGCTCCTGCAGGAGCTGTCTTATCTGGGTCTTCACTATTTACAGGTACGTATATTGACGTGAATAGCAAGCGAAGGGTTAGTAATACACATATTGATATCCTCATGTCAATCAAATTAAATACATGCAGTCACCAAAGGTAAATTACTACCAAGTACAAATGTACAAGGTATGTTGGGTATTTGATCGGGACACTTTGTCTTGCCCGTTGCCTGTTTTCCTTGATCGGGACACTTTGTCTTGCCCGTTGCCTGTTTTCCTTTTCGAATGTCTGTTAACCCTTCATCCCGGTATCCACAACCCGAAACAGCTTAGATCTGGATGAGACGCCGAGTAACTCTTCGTCTCATCCGGATCCAGTGCTGTTTGACATTCAATTAAGCGTTTCTCAAGTGCTTGAACGAATCGGAATATAACAACAAATTAAGTTTAGCATCTTTTTCCACAGCGGGGTTATAGTTAACATCTGAATGGAATGTTTTTATTTGGATTGTTAACATGCGAGAAACTCTGTCTCATCAGGGTCCATTCTGTTCAAGACGCTCGGTCATTAATTTCAAATAAGCTAGGTCGAATAGCCCCAGATATAAGTTTGAGTAGACTTATATTACGAGGTCCAGACAAGATGCTTAAAATAAAACATTTTCAAGAATAGCTCTTTTATGTCTCCACTTAATCCTATGTTGTGACCACTCTTTAGAATCGTCTCGAAGAGACGATTCTAAAGAGTGGTCTCAACATAGGGTTTGGTGGAGAAATGACGATTCTAGTACTTGATTGCGAACGTTTTTCTGTTGCTCTGAGACAACAATGTAAGGGTTGAATGCTACTAAACCGTTTTCTAGCCCCTAAGCATGCCTGGCGCGACCTGTCATTTGCAAATAGCTTTAATTCGGATAAGACGCCAGTCAACTTGGCGTCCAACCAGAATCCAAGCTGTTTGACACCAGCTTAATTGTTTCTCAAAAAAACTTAAAACGATTCAAACATAAGTTAAACTTGCTCCCGACCAGCCATTTGGCTGATATTACTTTTGTCAATATGGTAATGTTAACAGTGAAATATTGCAATATGATCCGTCCCAATTGAGCAGTAGTAAAATTCTCTTACATGTCACGAAAGGACAGAGGCGGTTATTGTGCTCAATTAAGAATTGGTTTAATGGACTGCATGATTCAAACATTCTTCAAGGGAAAATATCGTCTCCTAACAGTATATGAATACGCCTTAATTACGGTTGCAAGAAAGCGATCAATCTTATAGTGGACCGTTTTTCGTCAAAGCTTGGCGATAACTATTTATGGATACTGTTCGGGGAATAAGATAATTGTGCAGCTCAACTGAAAAATGGTCTCCTGGAGACCTTAAGCACCGTCGTCCTATAAAACAGTCTGCCGTCTTATCTAGTTGACCTCATCAATTACTCCCTTATATTCATGGATTGCAGTTAATGGATGATAAATAATCATCAATGTACCATACCTCTGATTCACAGCATGCACATTGCTGGGGAATATAGTAGAACTTGCCTTAACACTTCGCTTGCTATTCACGTCAATATACCTACCTATAATTAGTGAAGACCCAGATGAGACAGCTCCTGCAGGAGCTGTCTCACCAGGGTCTGCACTATTTACAAGTTGATTGTGCAACCAGTGCACTCCACAGCACTTGTACACAGTGAAGATATATGTAATTATACAACAGGGCATGGGTAAAGAAGGAGAAATGTATTTTAAAATTCAGCAAGCGAAGTGTTAAACGGTCATCAAAAATATCTACTTATGGGTCTGTAAGGCAGGTGGTTGCTTAATGCAGGGAAAAGTAATGCAGAAAGCTCCTATAGGAGCTTTCTGTATTACACTTGCCCTGCATTAAGCAACCACCTGCTTTTAAGACACATATGTGCAATAAATGAATGGCCGCTTAGGACAGGTTCTACTATGTGATACATTATGTTCTACCATTATTGGCTGTATTGCACTCAATAATCTAATCTATTGAATGTTGAACTCTGAGAATTGGTCCATTATTGTTTAACCCTTAGCCTGCTATGAAAATATAAAAAAAAAACTATTGACCGAGGTTCAAACAGCTTGAATCATGATGAGACCTCAACGGCGTCTCATCTGGATCCAAACTGTTTGATAATGTCGGGTAGGTCGCGCCTTGCAAACAAAGGGTAAATGATAAGGTCAATTTATTATATAACAACCCATTACCTCATAGGCTATTTTAGATACAACCTCTTTGAATAAATCTACCGAAAAGGAGCATGAACTATAGAAAGGGATTTTTCAGAATTTTGTAGTTTGAAACAATTGTGATAAATAGAGTATTTGCTCCTATGGGAGCAAATGCTCTATTTATCACAATGGTTTCACAAAGTGACTTTTACAGAGTCGCCAAAAGTCTTCAATATGAGGGAATGGGTTAATAAGAGGATTTTAAATGACAAAACAGTGCAGATCCTGACCAGGGACATCGTAGGACACTCGTTTTCACCATTCAAAGGGTTGGGCGTGTTTTTATCGAATTTGTAAAAACCTTTACAAACAGTTTTTATCCAGATCATACCCACAATATGTTTGCATCTAATCCAGATCATAACAATAGCTTGACTGTGTCTATAAAAGTAAAGCCTCTCTAACAACCGTTTAAAGAATTAAAATAAATCTATATAAGAAGGTAACGGATTACTAAAATCACCATCCATCTATCATGAAGGCAGAGTATGAGAATGATTAGGCTTGGGGTTAGCCAACGATGTGGATGTAGTTGCTTAACCCAATGCCTCATAGTACTAGAAAAAAGAAACAAAATATTAATTGGGTAGTTTTGAAACCATTTTGAAAAATAGAGCATTTGCTCCCATAGACATTTATAGAGACGTCAAAAGGCGTCAATATGAGGGAATGGGTTAAGAGGCGTCAAAGGCGTCAATATGAGGGAATGGGTTAAGAGGCGTCAAAAGGCGTCAATATGAGGGAATGGGTTAAGAGGCGTCAAAGGCGTCAATATGAGGGAATGGGTTAAGAGGCATCAAAAGCGTCAATATGAGGGAATGGGTTAACACAATAGTAAATACCCAACATACCCTGTAGTTGGTAGTAATCTACCTTTGGTGACTGCATGCATTTCATTTGATTGACATGAGGATATCAATATAATGTGTATTACCAATACTTACAGCAAAGTCTCGCTAATGCGATCATATACTTTTATTGACAAAGGAATCTATAAGCAGGTGGTTGCTTAATGCAGAAAAAATAATATAGAAATATATAGGCACTTATATGGGCTCTCTACATAAATTTAGAACTGCATTAAGCTATCACCTAAAACTCTAGAAGTTTAACTTCGTTTTAGATGGCTGTATTAGCGAGACTTTATTGTAACAGCAATTTCAGTTCAAATGAAAATACAAAGCAAAGCGAACGACGGTCAAATGACACGTGTACTTTGTATTGGTCAACACTTAGTGGTACAGTAAACCCCGTCTAAACCGCATGCACCCTGCATTAAACTGCCACCTGCCTAAAAGTATCTAAAATCTTCTCTACTAGAATTCCGGTTTAGAGAAGTTTTACTGTAGTCCCTACAATAAAGACATATATTTTAAGAAAACATCATAAAACTTGATATTTGTTATGTTCAATCATTATTATGAAGATTGTCAATTTGAACTTTTATCGAAAAATATCCTTGTGATACAAAATAATACTTGTATTTTTGTTCTAAAACAAAATATTAATGAAACTAAAACACAACCCGAATGGCTATTAATACACTGCCGAATACTATCCGCATCTTTTTGATGGCCGCTTAAGACATGCTCTGCTGCCTAAGCATCGCAAGACACGACATAGGAACCTGGTTTACAATGTCCTTAGAGCGAATAAGCTAAGCGTTAAGATGTGAAAATACTGTGAAGCCTCGTAAATCCGAAGGTTTAGTAAAGAAGAAAACATAGCTGGTTGGCCGATGGCTCAAAAGTTATGACCAATGTTAAAGTTGGTGACAAACAGACAAACGGACAAACAGACAGACAGACAGGGCAAAAAAATATGCACCGCAGATCTGATCTGAGGGGCATAAAACTCCGAATAAGTATTAATACACTGCCTAATACCATCTGCTTAATCCATTATTTCATAGGCTATTTTAGATCCAACCTCTTTGAATAAATCTACCAAGAAGGAGCATTAACTAGAGAAAAGGAAAAAATGAGAATTTTGTGCTTTGAAACCATTGTGATAAATAAAGCATTTGCTCCTCTATAGGAGCAAATGCTCTATTTATCACAATGGTTTCACAAAGTGGCTTTTACAGAGTCGTCAAGGGTCGTCAATATGAGGGAATGGGTTAAGCAGCGCAAGACACGACGTAGAAGCCTGGTTTTACAGTGTCCCTAGAGCAGATTAGCCGAGCAAAGAGATGTGAAAATACTGTAAAGCCTCGTAAATCCGAAGGTTTAGTAAAGGAGAAATAATAACTGGATTGGCTGGTGGCTGGTGGCTGTTTAATGTTGGATAGCAGTCATGCAGAAAGCTCCCAGAGGAGGATGTTGCACGCTCTTTCGCATTGCATTAAGCTGTCATTTGTCTTAAAGGCCGAAATTCATATTTATCAATATCATGTTAGCTTCATCGAAACATAACTGTTCGCTTTTCTATCTAATTAATGGGGATAATTTTCAACTTTAACTTCTCAGATTTAGTTTGTACATTTCGTTTAATAAAAGAAATTACCGTTCCTTTTCAAAATCATTTGCTTGTCGTTATGCTGTTTACTCGAGTCTTCAAAAAAAGATGGCATTTGCTGCAAAAACAGTTTGTTAACAAACAAATGAAAACATTGCCTTCCGTGTCTCACAACTCACCATCTCACCAGAATCAAGCAGTCTGACAAGTCGGTGAAAGAAAGAAAATAGCTGTGTGAAAAATGAAGCCAATTGTGATTTGTTTTGCAGAAGACAAATTGATCGGCAAGAAACAAATACCGGAATAATGGCAAATTTCTTGCCAGGCTTCATTTAATTTTATCAAACTTTTTCATGCTTAGGATTTGTTTGATTGGACTAATAATGGCTGTTGTATTTTCGAACTTCACGAGTTGTTCAGTTTCTTTTCAAAGATCCAAGCAGTGTGTCCAACAATTTGGAACTTGGTGATACACTGAAATACTCGGCGTCTCATCTGGATCTACACTGTTCACAAAGATAATCACATACTCGTCTGTGACATATTAAACGTAAAAGCCATATCCATGCAGTAAAATCGCTATAAAAAAGTTGACAAAACACACATTGTAAGGTGAATAACATTAAACCTTTCAGTGCCAGCGTTGTCGTCTGCTGCACATTTTTTGTTTGTTTAAAGTTTTAGAATATGCGCTTGTTCAATTTCTTTATTAACAGATTAACAGATTGTCAAACATTTTGGACCCTGATGAGACGCCGAGTTACTCGGCGTCTCATCTGGATTCAAACTGTTTACATATGACATTACTGACTCGTCTTCGTGGCACTGAAGGGGGCTAATTCGTGTGTAAATGGGACATACATGTATCTGTTATCTCACTGGTTTTAGTATTCGACGTTCCGCTAAAATACCTTACATGTTAATAGTTCATTTAAAGTGATTGTCTCTACTTGCTACGTGTTTTTAAAATGCCAAACAATACATAAATCATTTGTTAATATGCTGAAAAGAAGTGTACCGCAAGAAAACCAAATGAATTAACGCCGAAGAAAACAAAATATTCATGTGTTCGATATCAAAGACACGATGTTATTCGGCAATGTATTAGTATTTATTCGGGTTGCGTTTTAGTGTCGTTAATTGTCCGGCATAGGCAGATATAGAAGCTCTGTCGTAAGTTGTCTTTTAAGATCACAAGTTCCTAAACGAGCCTTAGAAAATGTTATTAAGCGAGCCTTTGGCGAGTTTAATAGCATTTTCTTGGTGAGTTTAGGGACATGTGATCTTAAAAGACAACGAGCATCAGATTTTTTTCTCACATAACCAAAATAGTGTATTTTTGCCGTTTTAATGACATGTAAACATTGGTTTCCATAGTTTGACGTCATGTTATGACGCATGACATCATATATATTCTAGTGTTCTAACACGTGTTACAGATCAGGGAATCTTAACCCGTTGTTCTAACCCGGAGATAAGGGGAGTTATGAGAAAATATTTTTTTGTACAACAATAAGTGTAAGTATCGATGGAAACGGTTTATTTTGTATCATAAGGACATTTCCGATGTCATTTCAAACTGACAATCTTCATAAGAATGATTGAACATAACAATTACCAAGTTTTATGATGTTATATTGAATATATACGTCCATTGCAGGAGCTTCCACTTTAACTCTTTACCTGTTCCATATTCATGTAAGAAATAATGAGATCATGAATATTTATTAGCTGAAGTTTTGCAATAGCACAATGTAAACATGAATTGTTGGTAATGGTAAAAATGTAGAATCAGATATTTTATAATTCCATAAGCAAACAGAGCAGACCCGAATCAGACAGCTCCTGTAGGAGCTGTCTGATCTGGGTTTACCCTGTTTGCAAAGGCGTGAAAAGCTGTTTGTATGAAGGAAAGGGTTAAGTAGTTGGACATGCAGTCTTTCCTCCTCACCAATAGTTTGTAAAGCTGAATACATTTACATGTTCTCGAACTTGAAAGGACCATAGAAATTAGTTCACAATTTAATGCATGTCTAAAGTAATGCTGAAAGCTCCTGTGTGAGCTATCAGTATTACTTTAGACCTGCATTAAGCTGCCACACGTGTTTCTATATAGATATGCGTACATTTTAGAACAATTCTGTATTGTAAGTTTTGGAAAGACTGATCTTTTAGTTAGAGTCATCCCGAAGTTCGAGTTTTCCGAGTTCGAGTTGTTGAAGTTCAGCAGTTATTCAACTTGGCACCATGTTGATTTAAAACAAAAAGAATTACAGTAAAGAGTAATGACTTATTAATACGATCGATCAAAAGAAGTCTAATTCTGGATTTTTATAACAAGTGGTAGCTTAACCCTTTCCCTCATATAAACGTGTTTTTACGCATTTGCAAACAGAGTAGACCCAGATCAGACGGCTCCTATAGGAGCCGTCTGATCAGGGTCTGCTCTGTTTGCTAATGGAATTTGATAAATCTGTTTCTATACTTTCTTAAATGGCAACAATTTTCCACCTTCCATATTTAATTATAACTATTCTATGCATGAATATTCAGTAGGCATTGAAATTTGGAATAAACATAGAACAGGGAAAGGGTTAAATACGGGAGCAAGGCTATGCAGAGAGATCCCATAGGAGATGTCTGCATTACGCTTGCCCTGCATTAATAAACCACCTGCTTTTACAGATTGCTATGTTAATCAAGTATATGGTCGCATTATGAAGTATCAAATAGTCAAACCTCTCTATAACGACCACTAAATTATGTTAATTGGTTGGTTCTATAGGAGCGTTCTGTTTTACTTTCAACTTGCTTTAATTTAAGCATCCACCTGACTTTAACACAAAATAATTGATGTAATTTAGTGGTCGTTATAGAGAGGTTTTACTGTAGTGTGGTCCTGATCAGGAGCCATTTGATCTTGTTCTGCAAGATTTGCCTAAATTTGTTGAGAATAATTGGGGTATTTCTTAACCCTTTCCCTCATATAACCGCCTCTTCATGCATATGCAAACAGAGTATAGCAGCCGTCTGATCAGGGTCTGCTGTGTTTGCTTTTTTTCATGATTTAGGTATGATTCTAGCTTTTGTCAAAGCAAAACAAAATCCCTTGAAAAGTTTACACTACACAAACTATGTTAACCCTTTCCCCCATATAAACGTGTTTTCACACATTTGCAAACAGAGTAGACCCAGATCAGACGGCTCCTAGAGGAGCCGTCTGATCTGGGTCTACTCTGTTTGCTAATAGAATTTGATAGATCTGTTTATTTGCTTTCTAAAATGTCTACAATGTTCTACTTTCCATATTTATTTATAACTATTGTGTAATGAATATTCAGCATTGAAATTTGGCCTAAATACAGAACAGGGAAAGGTTTAATAAATATTCATGTTTTCATTATTTCTTACATGAATATTGAACAGGGAAAGGGTTAAATAATACCAGACCTATCCACATATCGTACATAAGTACACGAGTACCCGCATGCTTCTTTAACCTTTAGCCTGCTGTGCATAGCATGTTTACACAATTTTTCACCCACTACATTTTCAAACTTCAAGCTATAATTAGTGTGTCTACCAAATGCAACCAGAGTGTGGAACAGTTAGGATCCTGAGTTACTTGGCGTTTTATCTGGATCCAAACTGTTTGCAAATGTTATCACGGATCTGTCGATGGGGTAACCATAATCGATTGGACGGTGTGATCAGATTCTTTTCTCACATAACCAAAATAGTGTACTTTTGCCGTTTTAATGACATGCAAACATTGGTTTCCATAGTTTGACGTCATATTATGACGTATGACATCATATATATTCTAAAATGTTCTTGCACGTGTCACAGATCAGGAAATCTTAACCCGTTGTTTTAATATAACCCGGAGATAAGGGGAGTTATGTGAGATAATATTTAGTTGTACAACAAAAAGTTTAAGTATCGATGAAAACGGTTTATTTTGTATCATAAGTACAATTCCTATATCAGTTCAAACTGACAATATTCATAGGAATGATTGAACATAATAATTACCAAGTTTTATGATGTTATTTAATGTATACGTCCATTGCAGGAGCGTTCATTTTAATTCTTTACCTGTTCCATATTCATGTAAGAAATAATGAGAGCATGAATATTTATTAGCTGAAGTTTTGCAGTAGCACAATGTAAACATGGATTGTTGGTAATGGTAACAAGAGTGCCAGTGGGCACCGTATACGCCCGTCGAGGTTTTGTTCAACATAAACTGGGGTTAACGTATTTGCTAAATTCAAATTCTAAGTCCAATTTTGCGACCAAGTTTCAAGGTTGTAAATAGGCATACTTTAACAAAAAACCTTAACCAAAAATTCTAAATTAAAAAGTACCATAATTGTGTCTAATGCTCGAGATGAAGATGAAGCTTCTGATGGTGAACAAATGTTATGTACTCTTGCCTACAGGTGAAGCTTGTGATGGTGAACAAGTGTTCCAAGTTTAAAAGCTTAATCTAAAAGGGTTATGTAAATAAGTGGACTTTAACCAAAACCTTAACCAAAATTTCTAAGGTAAAAGGGGGCATAATTCTGTCAAAATGTTGGACAGAGTTATGTACTCTTGCTTACAGGCGAAGCTTGTGATGGTGAACAAGTGTTCCAAGGTTAAAAAGCTTTATCTCAAAGGGTTATGTAAATAAAAGGACTTTAACAAAGCCTTAACCAAAAATTCTAAGTTAAAAAGGGGAATGATTCTGTCAAAATGTTGGACAGAGTTATGTACTCTTGCCTACAGGTGAAGCTTGTGATGGTGAACAAGTGGTTCAAGGTTAAAAGCTTTATCTCAAAGGGTTATGTAAATAAAAGGAGTTTAACAAAGCCTTGACCAAAAATTCTAAGTTAAAAAGGGGAATGATTCTGTCAAAATGCTTGACAGAGTTGTTTTCTCTTGCCTACAGGTGAAGGTTGTGACGGTGAACAAGTGTTCCAAGTTTCAAAGCTTTATCACAAAGTGTTATGTAAATAAGTGGACTTGTTCAACATAAATTGAGGTTAACATTTTTGCTTAACGCAAATGCTTAACGCAAATTCTAAGTCCAATTAAGTGACCTTGACCTTGGATAAACGAGCCGGGACATGGCAGGCTACTGTAGCATGTCTAGATAAAATTGTGGTTAAATTTGGGAAGGATCCACCAAGCGGAACTTGAGTAAGAAATGCTACAGACAGACAGACCGGTTAACATTTTTGCTAAACGCAAATTCTAAGTCCAATTGTGTGACCTTCACCTTGGATAAACAAACCGGGACTGGGCAGGCTACTGTAGCATGTCTAGATAAACATTGTGGTTAAATTTGAGAAGGATCCACCAAGCAGAACTTGAGTTAGAGATGTTACAGACGGACAGACAGCGCCATTCCATAATACGTCCCGTTTTTTCAAACGGACGTATAAAAATGTAGAATCAGATATTTTATAATTCCATAAGCAAACAGAGCAGACCCGAATCAGAGAGCTGATGTAGGAGCTGTCTGATCTGGGTCTAACCTATTTGCATAGGCATGAAAAGCTGTTTGTATGAAGGAAAGGGTTAAGTAGTTGGACATGCAGTCTTTCCTCACCAATAGTTTGTAAAGCTGAATACATTTACATTTTCTCGAACTTGAAGGGACCATACAAATTAGTTCAAAATTCAATGCATGTCTAAAGTAATGCTGAAAGCTCCTGTATGAGCTATCAGCATTTCTTTAGACCTGCATTAAGCTGCCACACGTGTATCTAGATATGCGTACATTTTAGAACAATTCTCAGAATTGTAAGTTTTGGAAGGATTGAACTTTTAGTTCGAGCTATCCCGAAGTTCGAGTTATCCGAGTTCGAGCTGTTGAACTTGGCACCATGTTGATAATTTAGAGAAAAAAATACAGTAAAGAGTGAAGACTTATTAATACGATCGATCAAAAGAAGTTTAATTCTGGATTTTATAACAAGTGGTAGCTTAACCCTTTCCCTCATATTAACGTGTTTTTACACATTTGCAAACAGAGTAGACCCAGATCAGACGGTTCCTATAGGAGCTGTCTGATCAGGGTCTGCTCTGTTTGCTAATGGAATTTGATAAATCTGTTTCTATACTTTCTTAAACGGCAACAATTTTCCACCTTCCACATTTAATTATAACTATTCTATGCATGAATATTCAGTAGGCATTGAAATTTGGAATAAACATAGAACAGTGAAAGGGTTAAATACGGGAGCAAGGCTACGCAGAGAGCTCCCATAGGAGATGTCTGCATTACGCCTACCCTGCATTAATCAACCACCTGCTTCTACAGATTGCTATGTTAATAAAGTATATTGTCGCATTAGCTAGACTTTAATGAAGTATCAAATACAGTAAAACCTCTCTATAACGACCACTAAATTGTGTTAATTAGTTGGTATGTTGGGAAGGTGGTTGCTTAAAGCAAGGTGAAAGTAAAACAGAACGCTCCTATAGGAGCGTTCTGTTTTACTTTCACCTTGCTTTAATTTAAGCATCCACCTGACTTTAACACAAAATAATTGATGTAATTTAGTGGTCGTTATAGAGAGGTTTTACTGTAGTGTGGTCCTGATCAAGAGCCATTTGATCTTGTTCTGCAAGATTTGCCTAAATTTGTTGAGAATAATTGGGGTATTTCTTAACCCTTTCCCTCATATAACCGCCTCTTCATGCATATGCAAACAGAGTATAGCAGCCGTCTGATCAGGGTCTGCTGTGTTTGCTTTTTTTCATGATTTAGGTATGATTCTAGCTTTTGTCAAAGCAAAACAAAATCCCTTGAAAAGTTTACACTACACAAACTATGTTAACCCTTTCCCCCATATAAACGTGTTTTCACACATTTGCAAACAGAGTAGACCCAGATCAGACGATAGAATAGAATTTGGACTAATAGAATTTGATAGATCTGTTTATTTGCTTTCTAAAATGTCTACAATGTTCTACTTTCCATATTTATTTATAACTATTGTGTAATGAATATTCAGCATTGAAATTTGACCTAAATACAGAACAGGGAAAGGTTTAATAAATATTCATGTTTTCATTATTTCTTACATGAATATTGAACAGGGAAAGGGTTAAATAATACCAGACCTATCCACATACATGTATCGTACATAAGTACACGAGTACCCGCATGCTTCTTTAACCTTTAGCCTGCTGTGCATAGCATGTTTACACAATTTTTCACCCACTACATTTTCAAACTTCAAGCTATAATTAGTGTGTCTACCAAATGCAACCAGCGTGTAGAGCAGTTAGGATCCTAAGTTACTTGGCGTTTCATCTGGATCCAAACTGTTTGCAAATGTAATCATATTAACCCTTCGCTTGCTATTTACGTCAATATACATACCTGTAAATAGTGAAGACCCAGATGAGATAGCTCCTGCAGGAGCTGTCTCATCAGGGTCTGCACTATTTACAAGTTGATTGTGCAACTAATGCACAGCGATATACTTGTACACAGTGTAAATATATGTAATTATACAACAGGGCATGGGTAAAGAAGGAGAAATGTATTTTAAAATTCAGCAAGCGAAGGGTTAACGACTTAATTGTTCACAAAACTTAAAAAGTCAAAGCTTTTATGTCAAGTTTAATTATCAATTAGACAATTTTATAACATAATTAAGGGGTACTTATGTCTTAATAATTCAGTAACACGGAATAAATAAGTATTAAAACTGGTTTACCGGCGTTTTTGCTGCGAGCAGTATTGCGCCAATTGCGTAGTAATAAAATAATTACGACACAGTGAACTGTTAAGGGAAGTGATCTATAAAGAGAATACTTAATTGTGAATGGAAATATGTCATAGAAATAGCATGTTTAAGCCTATACACGTTTCTGTGTCTTTGCAAACAGAGTAGACCCAGATCAGGATCTGCTCTGTTTAATCATGGAATAATATAAGTATAATTCTATAGTTTCTGACTGAGCCAAAATGTCATTAGTACATATGCCATAATGGTCTAATTAGTATTGATGACGTCATGCTTTGTACGTGAATATTCGTGAAGTAAAGGTTTAAAACCAGACTCTATAGTTTACCTTTACCGCGCTGTAAAAACAGGTGTGTGAAGTTGGTACTGACATCGAAGACATATAACCCTTTCGCTGCCAAACTCTGTCGTCTGCTAACTTTGTCGTCTGCTACAAATTTTCATTTTTTTTATTTTCTTCATTTTTGTTTCAAAAACATAGTAACAGTAACAAACAGTTTGTATCCTGATGAGACGCCGAGTTACTCGGCGTCTCATCTGGATCCAAACCGTTTGCATAGGTAATCACAGATCCGGCATTGGCAGCGAAAGGGTTAAGATCGAAATTCAAATATGAATAGCGAATATCGAGCTGGCGCGAATGTCGAGCCAGCTCTGAAATCGAGATTCAAACGTCAACCCCTAATATCGAGCTGTGGTCAATATCGAGCCAGTTCTGCGATCGACATTCAAACGCCAACCTCGAATATCGAGCTGTGTCATATCGGAAATATCTGAAAATGTTACAATATACACCATTCCTTCATCATAAGAATACTTTAGTTGAACATTGAACGCAAAATGTAATAACGACGCAAAATGTAATAATTATTACAAAATGCGTTGATTTATTACAGTATGTGATCGTGAAGCCTACACGTATTATCAGGGTTTAACCCTTTACCTCATACTCATTTATGAAAGGAATATGGCAACATGAATATATGTTATCCGAACTTTCGTGATGGTATATTAACATATTCATTTTTAAAATTATATCTATTTATTTCATCAGCAAACAGAGCATATGATTCGAGGAGGTGACTGATTTGGGTATGCTTTGCTTATACAGGCGTGAAAAGCCATGTCCCGAGATAGAGCCCTAGGGTAAACTCGTCGTTCATATGCTAATTCGGATTAAGTAAAGGGTCGTATGCAGAATTATGTGAAGCGAATTGCTTTTGAAACAATGTTTATCAAATTTAATACGTTTAGAGAATTCGATACAGAACGAATTACATGTTTCCAAAGACTTGTGATTTTTAATGAATATTCAAACCATGAAAGGTTATTTTTTGTGATTATTACTTCAATTTTCAACTTTTATGGCTTTTCGACATCTTTAACCTGCAGTTTTCACACCTTTAACTGCTGAAAGTGAAATCGTTTTCGTATGTAAAGTACCTGTTGTATGTGAGATTTCAAATGACATACTGTCAACACAGAGGACGCCTTTGTTCAAACTGGTGTCGTTTTGCAACGGAAGTCCGACATAAGGTCGTCGGATTCTGAAACCCACATACCCTTCCTGCATTATTTACAGAAGTCCGATATATGGTCGTCGGACTCTGAGCTAAATGCCCCTTTGCCTGACTTTCTTTCTTCTGTAAAACACTTTATACTAGCCTTTTATATATATATATATATATTCTCTCTTTTTCTTCTTCTTCTGGCAAAGAGACTGGGAGAGAGGTAGACAGAGAGAGAGAGAGAGGGGTGCGAGAGTGAGAGAGAGTGGTATGAAATAGGTGGGATGGAGAGAGCGACTGACAGGGAAAGAGAATGTGTTGTCCATCAACGAAAAATATAATAACACAAATTGTAATAATTTCCTTCATGATATTTTTCAGCACAATTTTGTAATAATTATCGCATTTTGTGTCATTGTTACATTTTGCGTTGCAACACGGCTCTGGTATGGGTTTTTTTTAACCAAACGATAAATAAAATCTCGATAACTCCAATTCTCAAACAAGTATTTTTACTGGTCTTCAAGACAAGCGGCAGCTCAATGCCGGGTGAATGTCATACGGAAAGCTCCTCTAGGAGCTTTCTGTATGACCTTTACCCTGCATTTAGGCAGTCACCTGCCTTAAACGTCCCCAGTTCTTCTATACTACGAATTCGAGTCAACGAGGTTTCTATGTTTATTCAAAATTTCAATACTCACCGAATGTTCATGAGCACAATAGTTATATGGCAGGTGGAAGTTGAGAAGGTGGAAAGAGGGACATGGAAGAAATATGGAAGGTAGAACAGTGTGGCCTTTTTCGAAAGTAACGAAACAGATCTATCAAATTCCACTAGCAAACAGAGAAGACCCTGACCAGACGACTCCTATAGGAGCCGTCTGATCTGGGCCTACTCTGAGCGCAAATGCATGAAGAAAATGCGTGTTAAATCACATATTTCTCCTTCCTATAATAGTGGTAAAAGCCATATAGATATATATATCCCTCACTTCATGAATATTTATGTAAAAAAATGACAAATGGATATATACTAGACGAATTTTTAGAATTGCATATGAACACATGAATCGTTTGCTAAGACAGAAACTGTAGAATCAGGACTATAATACTTTATCTATAAGCAAGCCGAGTAGACCCTGATCAGACGGTTCCTACAGGAGTCGCCTGATCTGGGCCTAACTCTTTTTGTAAAGACGTTAAAATGCATAAATATGGAATAAAGTGTTAAATAATCTTTGCAATATACCTAATCATTAAAATACTATTTCTCTTTATTAAGAATCGGTCATCTACTTCACAATCATTATTTCTTAAACCTTTCAATCCTGAATTTTCAGGGTGAAATAAACCCACCAGTGTTTTTTCTATAGATTCCACTCAGTAAGAAAAGCTTAAACTAGCTAGAAGATTTTGAATGACAAACAGTGCAGATCGTGATCAGTGGGGCTCCTGAAGAAGTCCTCAAAATTGGGTCTACACTGTTTGCAAATGGCAATGCATGCGTGGCTAGCATTCAATTAAGAAATGAATGACGTGCTCCCGGTGTTCATGAGGTTATGCAACGCATAGCTTTACGAGCAAAGTTAGTGAAGCCCGAAGGGCTTCACGTAAATCTTTGCTCGTAAAGCTATGCGTTGCATAACCTCATGAACACCGGAAGCACGTCATTCATTTCTTATATTTATATTCCATTGTATTTCTTATATTTCAACGGATCCGGTATTGAAATGAACGTTCATGGGAAAATGCAACTTTCCTTTTAGAATAAGGTTATATAAGGACGTTGCAGGGCGAATGTAAATATAGTGTTATGAATAGTATCAGTGATACAGCCTATCAGTATTTAACCGCCAATGTCGCAAAAATTGTTTACAGATATAGATACAGATACAGACGCCGCCTCGAAAGGCGGCGTCTGATCAGGAACTTCACTTTTTGTCTCAAATTCTATTTCTGTGCCTTTTATTGTGCCTGAAGATTGCATTTATTTATCCCATTTCCCTAATTTACCGAATGATTTAACAAAACTGGTTTGCAGACGACAGTTAGAAATTTGGCGCCGAAAGGATTAACTATAGTAAAGACATCTTGTATATCAATTATCTGTATTTTTAAGGAGCACACGAATACACAAATATCTAAGGCAATAATTATATATATATTATGTCAAATGCAACCAGAGTAGGTCCTGATCAGACAGTTCAAAATGGAGCCGTCTGATCTGTATCTACTCTGTTTGTAAAGGCGTAGAAAAGTGTATTTATGGGGTAAAGGGTTAACGCTTTTACTCGATGAATACATGCATATTCATGCAATAACATATGACATCATTAACTGATCTGTGAACAAGGGAATTATTTATCACTGTAGAATCATATCAATATTATTCCATAAGCAAACAGAAGTCCGTTTTTTTTCCAATGCCATAGGTCCGTCAAAAACACAGACCTCAACTTCATAAAAAATATGCGGCCAAAAATGCGGCAGCCCCGAGAAAAAGTCCGCAGCCGGAAAAGCTGGATGAGGTCCGTGTTTTTTCCAATGCCATAGGTCCGTCAAAAACACAGACCTCATCTTCATAAAAAATATGCGGCCAAAAATGCGGCAGCCCCGAGAAAAAGTCCGCAGCCGGAAACCCTTGATGAAGTCCGTGTTTTTTCCAATGTCATAGGTCCGTCAAAAACACAGACCTCAACTTCATAAAAATATGCGGCCAAAAATGCGGCAGCCCCGAGAAAAAGTCCGCAGCCGGAAAAGCTGGATGAGGTCCGTGTTTTTTCCAATGCCATAGGTCCGTCAAAAACACGGACTTCAACTTCAGAAATATTTGCGGCCAAAAATGCGGCAGCCACGAGAAAAATTCCGCAGCCGGAAACCCTTGGTGAAGTCCGTGTTTTTTCCAATGCCTTAGGTCCGTCAAAAACACTGACCTCAACTTCATAAAAAATATGCGGCCAAAAATGCGGCAGCCCCCAGAAAAAGTCCGCAGCCGGAAAAGCTGGATGAGGTCCGTGTTTTTTCCAATGCCATAGGTCCGTCAAAAACACGGACCTCATCTACATAAAAAATATGCGGCCAAAAATGCGGCAGCCCCGAGAAAAAGTCCGCAGCCGCAAAAGCTGGATGAGGTCCGTGTTTTTCCAATGCCATAGGTCCGTCAAAAACACGGACCTCAACTTCAGAAATATTTGCTGCCAAAAATGCGGCAGCCCCGATAAAATGTCCGCAGCCGGAAAAGCTGTTCGAGGTCCGTGTTTTTTCCAATGCCATAGGTCCGTCAAAAACACGGACATAAACTTCAGAAATATTTGCGGCCAGAAAATGCGGCAGCCCCGAGAATAAATCCGCAGCCGGAAACTCTTGGTGAAGTCCGTGTTTTTTCCAATGCCACAGGTCCGTCAAAACACGGACCTCATCTTCATAAAAAACATGCGGTCAAAAATGCGGCAGCCACGGGGGAAAAAACCCGCAGCATGAATATCATGGTGAAGTCCGTGTTTTTTCCAATGCCAGTCAAAAACACTGACTTCAAATTCAGAAATATAAGCGGCCAAATTCAACTCCCATAGGTCTGATAAAAACACTGTCTTCAACTTCAAAAATATATGCGGCCAAAAATTTGGCAGCCTCGAGAAAAAATCCGCACGATGAAAAAGTTGGATGAAGTCCGTGTTTTTTCCCAAAGACATAGGCTTACAAAAATGCACACATTCAGTACTTTCAGTGCTTTGATTTTCATATATTTCTGATGGAAACAGTTTACTCCCCCACCCCCTCATTCCATTCGACGACGTACTTTTTTCCAAATTGGTTACTAAAATAAAAATACCTAAATGAAGAATTTGTGAGAAAAGTGAACTTCTATAAAAACTAGCATGATAATAAACCGATTATGAAGGAGTGTTAGCGACTGACAGCATTTTCTCAATCGTGTAGACTTCAAGTGATTTATGATATATCTCTAAGTTGTTCTGTTATCGCAGATAATTTCAGGTTGTAAATGTGGACAGACAGACGGACAGAGAGGCAGCTAATATATATATTCGCCTTTTCGGACAATTACAATGTATTAAGCAGAACAACTTTTCCTTTTAACATTTTCCCCGTTCTATTCAAACGTTGAATACCTACTGAATATTCATGGACAAAATGGTTATCATGAAATATAGACAGTGAATCATGGTAGCTACATGTATTTTAGAAACTAAAGAAAAAAATCTATCTAATTCCATAAGCAAGCAGAGCAGACGGCTCCTATAGGAATCGTCTGATCTGGGTCTACTCTGTTTGCGGATGCATTGAAAGGGACGTGTTGGATAGAATTTTAGCAGGATATGATAGAATGTGAGACAAATGTTTTTAAGTGTCCTTCCTTTAGTGTGTCAAACACACCTGTCCCATTTCCACTTTATCACAAATATGAATGTTTACGAGCACATCGGTCAAACCTCGTGAGACAAATGTGCTCCGAGAAAAATGTGCTCCTACAAAGCATCGTGAATGCTCGAATTCGCCGATTTTCATTCAGTCTAGGCATGTTGCTTGTGTATCAATGATACTAAATGAGATTTTATCTTTGAATAAGATATAGAGATTCCGGTGTCATGTATATTTGCTGCACGAGCAGATCATGCAAAATCACATATCACCGACTACACTGAAATCTATACACACCACGGAAAAGATTTTGCACACGATTGACGATACATAACACGAGATATAGTGTGCGAAATATCGAACCGATACGTCTGCTCATTATTGAACTATTTTAAATTAAAAAGTGCACACTTTCTTTTGGAACTGAGACTGAGTAGTGTATATCCATTTCCTGTCTCTTTTCCTGTATAGAATCTATCCGTCTTTTTTATCCCCCTTTACATTCAAAAGGTCACATATGTGCAGTATGACAACATAGAAATGTATATAATGAATCCAATAATTCAGTGAGGCCCCCTTCAATGCAATCCTGATAAACACATCTCCATATAAACATCATTGTAACGAGATCACTTCAGTGTCATTTTACAGATATTTTTACAATAATCGGTTCTCTATCTCCATATTTTATCCTCCGTTTATCGATAGATCAGTGCTTCTCATACTGACAATTCGTCCATTAAGTAATTCTCAACTGCAAAACGTTTATCTTTTTCTCACTTTTTTCAAAGTACATGTAATTGTCTTTCATTGTCTTTCAAAAACAACATCAAGAATGTTAACCCTTTCTGTGCCAAATTTCTAATTGTCGTCTGCAATCCAATTGTTGTTAAATCATTCGGTACAATAAGGAAATGAGATAAATAAATGCAAGTTTCAAAGGAATAAAGCACAGATATAGAACTTCAGACTGAGACAAACAGTGAAGTCCCTGATCAGACGCCGCCTTGAAAAGGCGGCGTCTGATCTGGTACTGCACTATTTGTCGTGGTGCATTTATGCGACATCGGCGGTGAAAGGGTTTAGTGTTATGTCTCTGCTGGGTTCAAACTGTTCGTAATTACAGGCTACATCTACACTTCGATATCTCAAACTTCAAGGGACCATACAAATTACTTCGAGATAACAGAAGTTTGAGTCATCCGATTTCTAATCTGGACAATTTCTCAAGGTCTAAGCTTAATACAGATCTAAAATAATGGTGAAAGCTTTCAGCTTTACGTTAAACCTGCATTATTATTTCTGTATAATGTAAACGTTTCACGATAATACTTTTCTTTTGACGAAAACTGTAGAATCAGATCTATTTTATGTCACAAACGAAGCAGATCCTGATCAGACGGCTCCTATTTCAGCCGTTTGATCTGGGACTACTCTGGTTGTAAAGTTTATATGAGATAAAGAGTCATACAAATATCATTCTCTAAATGCACTCGTCCGAACACGTATTATAAACAAATCCAATTTTGATTTTATGGGACGATTCTGCGACAATGTTTTTTCGGATACGACCTATAACCCTCTCCTTTACATGAACTTTTTACATGCCTTAGCAAACAAAGTAGAGGCCGTCTGGTCAGGGTCTGTCCTGTTTGCTTACGTATAATTTCTACCTATATCAACTATCGTATTATAATATTTCACCAAAATTAAAATTGACAGATGAGACAGCTTCTGCAGGAGCTGTCTCATCAGGGTCTGCACTATTTACAAGTTGCGTGTGCAACCAGTGCCCTCCACAGCAGTGATTGCACAGCGAAATATTTGTACACAGTGAAGATATATGTTATTATACAACAGGGCATGAGTAAAGAAGGAGAAAAGTATTTTAAAATTCAGTAAGAGAAGGCTTAATGAACATTCATGACGACACTATTCCTCACATAAATATTCGACAAGGAAGGGATTAGCATTAAATAACATTTGGCCAAACCGTGCAGACCTTGAACAAGGGGCTCCCGCAATCTACATATTTTGCTATATGTTCCTGTTAGAGGCACTCGCAATAAATGGGTATGAAAAGGCGTTTATATATTGTTTTGTAGTATTACACTTCATTAAATTGTTCGTAAGAGTATAAAAACTTTATTTTCGTGTGAGCAAAGCGGAACAGCGAATAAACCCACTTATACGAAAAACCATTGAAGTCATTTGATCAAGTACATAAATACTTAAACTGCTCTGATCTAATATTTCGACCACTAAGGGCCTTTGTCAAAGATTATCATGTCAAAATACACGTCACATTTTTGTTACATGCATTCAGCCATAAAATCAAAGAGAATAAATAATTTTATGGCTGAATGCATGTAACAAAAATGTGACGTGTATTTTGACATGATAATCTTTGACAAAGGCCCTTAGTGGTCGAAATATTAGATCAGAGCAGTTTAAGTATTTATGTATTATATTAATTCCCTATTTTGGAATATTTACTTCATTGTGCATTTGATCAAGGTCTACACTGTAATTCAATACCCTCTCGTAAACTTTACCCGTTCATATTGTATGGACTCTACCAATAAACAATAATGGAATAGTCCAATCTGAAAAGACGGGGCTAATTCTGAACGCGCGACATAATGAAATGAACCTCTAAAAGGGTGTGATAAAACATTTGAATACAGTAGAACATGTCTTAAGTGGATATCAAAAAGAAGTATGTCGAATGACTGTGGGTCTGTAAGTCAGGTGGTAGTTTAAAGTAGGTCAAAAATAATACAGAAGGCTCCGATAGCAACTTTCTGCATTACTTTTGTGCTGTATTAAGCTAGCTACGACCCTATAAACCTCTGTGTATTACACAAGTAAGTTTCAACTTACACAACCATGCACAGTGTGTATACTGAACTATATAGATTTCGTTACGCGAAATCGTATGCGTTATAGATAATAAAGTTGAACTTCGATATCTCACACTTCAAGGGACCATACAAATTACTTCGGGATAACTACAGTTCGAGTTATCCGATTTCTAATCTGGACAATTTCTCAAGTTCACAGCTTAATGCAAGTCTAAAGTAGTGCTGAAAGCTTCTAAAAGAGCTTTCTGCATTACTTTAGACCTGCATAAAGCTGCGACATGTGTTTCTACATAATTATGCGGAGTGATACATTTACGAGTAATTCTGTATCATAAAACTTTTTGGAAGGACCGAACTTCTAGTTCGAGTTGTGCCAAAGTTCGAGCTATCCGAATTCGAGACATTGAAGTTCAACTATACGTTTAATAAAATTATACGAGCAATAATATCATGCATGCCTTCCGATAAAACACATCTCTAACAATTACTCTTCAACACAACTATAGTAATTTAACGGTTACGACTTTAAACTGACGACTTGTGTGTAAATACCAAGCAATCGATCCTCTATACAAATTTTCCCACACCCATGCCGACTATACAACATGCCATTAAAATCTTGTGCGAAGTAGTAGCATTCCTATTATCCCGTGGTACGAACATTCCCGATTGAAAATTGGAACTGTTCGGTGGCCATCGTAATATGCAAAGCTCTGAAAACCATTGTAAATATTTGTTACTTCCGGATAACTTACGAGTATGGAATGCCATTCTGTCATGCTATTTGCTAAATGCTAAATGCAAAATGCTAAATGCAAAATCGAAATGCTTTTTGTCAATTGTGTAAATTGCTAGGGAAAGAACCGGAATGCTCCAAATGAGGATGTAAATGACAAATGCGAAATGCTTATTGCTAAATGCATGTTTACATTACTGGTGTTGGACAGCGCCATTTTAAAGTGACTGTAAATTGCTATGGAAAGAACCGAAATGTTCGAAATGATGCATGTAAATGACAAATGCGAAATGCTTATTGCTAAATACGTTACTAGTATTGTTCAGCGCCATTTGTATTGGTATGTTTTCAGAATAAACAATATAAGCCTATTTGGACCATACTATTTATTCAATTCCTTATTTATTATTCCTTTATTCGAATAACACAAAAGCATTTAGCCGTTGATATTAAGCAACTGACATTTCGCAATTGGCATTTAGCAATTGGCATTTAGCAATAAGAATTTAGCAATAAGCATTTAGCAATTGGCAAATTGTATTTAGCAATTAGCATGGCAGAATGGCGTTCCACAATTCAAAGACAAATAAATCCCGGTAAGTACCGAACACCATCGCCAATCTCCGTTACTTTCCGAATAATTTACCAAACGTAATACAACAAAAACTCACTACATGGGATGTCGAAATACATAATTTATCGACAACAAACGTGGGCTAGAGCGTGGTATAACACATCTGAACAATATATGCATTCCTACCAAACTTGTGACCATATTTCTATATATAGATCTACAATAGAACCTGTCTTAAGCGGCCATTAAAACGATGTCCAATTATGGTTATGTAAGGCAGGCGGTAGTTTAATGCAGTTCAAAAGTTCTACAGAAAGCTCGTATAGGAGTTTTCTGCATTATTTGGCTCTGCATTAAGTAATAATCTGCTTTTTAACCCTTTCCTCCATAAATACGCATTTCTACGCCTCTGTAAAAGTCACTTTTTTAAACCATTGTGATAAATAGAGCATTTGCTCCCAAGGAGTAAATGCTCTATTTATCACAGTGGTTTCAATACTACAAAATTCTAAAATTTTCCTTTTCTCTAGTTGATGCTTCTTTTTGGTAGATTTATTAAAAGAGGTTGGATCTAAAAATAGCCTATGAGGGAAAGGGTTAAGACTGCAACGGTGAATAAATGAATGACTGCTTAGGATAGGTTTTACTGTACATCTATTTGTGTTTTTACAGATAGGTGTGTTACAATCTTTAATATAAAACCTATCGTATCCAAAACTATACAGTAAACACCCTCAAAACCGGACGTTTAATTTAGTGTAAATATCTGTTTTGGAGACAGGTGGCAGCTTAATGCAGGGTGAAAGTCATACAGAAAGCTCCTAGAGGAGCTTTCTGTATGATTTTCACCCTGCATTAAGCAGCCACCTGCCTAAAAGTATCTAAATTCTTCTCTGCTAGAATTCCAGTTTAGGGGGGGGGGGGGTTACTGTACATATTTTTTAATCAAATACAGAACAAAACATTCTGGTCTTTAGAAATAGAATATATCAGAAACAAAAAGTCTTACCTTAAAAGTTGTCGCCAAGAATTGCATCTTATTTTTGGCGAGAGTCCGGCTCTCTGCTTTGCGAATTCTCGTATCGTCATCGCTGACACTAGTGAGCTCGTCGTACTCGTACTCGTACTCAGTCACAGTATCCCAACCCCGGGGATACCATTCGTTAGTTCTATCAACTTATTTCGACGAGCGATATCTTTTTGAAAAGCCCTCCAGGCTCGCTTCTCACCGTTCCGTGCAAGCAACGACACGGAATCTATCCGTTCTTTGCGTTAAATTCAAACTGCTTCCTATCGCTTTTGAACCTTAGAAGTGTCGTTCAGGTTCTTGAACTGGGACTCGTTGAATGAAAATAACACAATCTTCACTCAGCTCACGTTATGAGAAACAAACGTGTTTGTCGAAATACTGCTGAAAAGCTACCGGAGAAACTTCTGCATCAAGAGTCGAACTCAAACCACTTTTCTCCGTATTTCCAGTCTGAATTTTCCATTTACACAGTTTGATAATGTCTTGACACCGCGAAGCAACTACATGTACTTTGAATGATTTGAATGTACCGGAGTAGGCAATAAACATAAACTTGCACGAAAGTCCCGTGCAACAACAAATATACGATTTACTTCAATACACCTGAATATAATCCTCATCTTGCTGGTGGATCTCGTTTCTAAAGCTCTTCAGGGTGAAAGTGCTACAGCAGATCCTGTTTTAAACTGCCGCTTTGGTGGTTAAAATGCAGAGGTTTGCGTAATGCAACGGATAAGTAATGCAGACATGTTATATAGAGGCGTTCTTTACAGTACAGTAAAACCCTTCTAAACCTGACGTTCAATTTAGCATAAATATCGGTCATGTAGACAGGTAACAGCTTAATGCAGGGTGAAAGCCATGCAGAAAGCTCCTGTGGGAGCTTTCTGCATGACTTTCACTCTGCATTAAATAGCCATCTGCCTAAAAGTATCTAAATTCTTCTCTACTAGAATTCCTTTATGTTGTCTTTTAAATGATAGCTCTAAACTAGGTTTTCAATATTTTCTTGGAGAATAATAAGATTGTTGTTGTTATCGTTGTTGTTGTTTTTGTTTGTTTTTTGTTGAGACATATCATGCGCAGGGCACATGTGTTAAAAACTTGTATTAACCCTTCGCTTGCTATTCACGTCAATATACCTACCTGCAGGAGCTGTCTCATCAGGGTCTGTACTATTTACCAGTTGATTGGGCAACCAATGCATTCCACAGCAGTGATACTTGTACACAGTGAATATGTATGTAATTATACAACAGGGCATGGGTTAAGAAGGAGAAATGTATTTTAAAATTCAGCAAGTGAAGGGTTAAAACATTAAACAAAAAAGTTTATTACCATAGAAAACAGTAGATATTTATATTATATAAACATACAAAGCAGACATTGATCAGACGATTCCCTCGTAGGCACTCTTGTATGGGTCATCATTACTTTCCAAAATATCCTTAACCATTTCCTTGATGAATATTCATGTAGGAAATAATGACGCCATGAATATTAATAAGATTTTTTGTATAATGTCATATGAACACAGGACATTTTGCCTCAGGCAGAAGCTGTAGAATCAGATCTATATTGCACCATAAGCAAACAGACCAGGCCCTGATCAAACGACTCCTATAGGAGCCGTCTGATCTGGGTCTACTCTGTGTGCAGATGCGTCAAAATGCGTTATATAAGGGAAATGGGTTAACCCTTCTCCTCATGTAAACGTCTTTTCACGCATTTGCAAACAGAGAATACCCAGATCAGACGGCTCCTATAGCCGTCTGATCATGGTCTGCTCTGTTCGCTTACGACATGGTATAGATCTGATTCTATAGTTTTGTCAAAGCAAAAGGTTTCCTTGAAAAGTTCACATTATACAATTTCGGGTAATAAATATTCGTTATTATTTATTACATGAATATTGAACAGGGAAATGGTAAGGAAACTCTAGGCAAAAATGTGATAATAAAGAGGACACGCCTAACAATTGATACACCCATTATGCCGACTTTCAGGGTGTCGATTCTAGCACATTAACCCATTCCCTCATATTGACGGCTTTTTGACGCCTCTGCAAAAGTCACCTGTTGAAACCTTCGTGATAAATAGAGCATTTGCTCCTATATTAGCAAATGCTTTATTTATCACAATGGTTTCAAACTACAAACTTCTAAAAAAATCCATTTCTCCAGTTAATGCTCCTTTTCGGTAGACTTATTCAAAGAGGTTGGATCTAAAAATAGCCAATGTGGTAAGGGGTTAACGCCTTCGGTAAATTTCTTCTGTTGAGATTATCGTCTGCTTTGGGTTTCAAAGTGACATTTTCTTCCATGTCTTTACAAAAATATAATTAATGTCAAACAGTTTGGATCCTGTGGATGCCGAGTTACTCGGCGTCTCCTCTGGATCCAAACTGTTTGCAAAGGTTATCACGGATTAGCCTATGACGTTGAAAGAGTTAATATTTTCAATGCCATGTCTGTGATTACTTATGCGAAGTATGGATCCAGATGAGACGTCGAGTAATTTGGCGTCTTATCCGGATCGAAACTGTTTGTTACTGTGACCGTTTCTTTAAAAAAATAAAAAAAATTGTAGCAGACGACAAAGTTTGCAGACGACAAAATTGGCACCGAAAGAGTTTACTTCACAACAGCAGGTGTTAGTGCTTGTGCGGCGGCCGTAAAAAAGTCGCCCCGTACTTCATTCTCAGTGTTGTTATATTTTCTGGTCCTTCGGGATCATTAGTTTTGATATTATTAGTTTTTGAAAATTGAATACTGCTTATTAACCCATTCCCTCATATTGACGACTTTTGACGACTCTGTAAAAGTCACTTTGTGAAACCATTGTGGTAAATAGAGCATTTGCTCCTATAGGAGCAAATGATCTATTTATCACAATAGTTTCAAACTACAAAATTCTAAAATGTTCCTTTTCTCTAGTTAATGATCCTCTTCGGTAGATTTATTCAAAGAGGTTGTATCTAAAAATAGCCTATAAGGTAAAGGGTTAAGACGGTGCTAGTGGGGCGTGGGCAGTGTTGCACTTTTAAATACTACTCATGAAGAGACTCAATAAATCCGAGTCTGCAATTTTTTCTTTCCGCATTGCTACTTTTGCTTTCGAAGGATCTCCCACTTTCAGAATATGCTTAACATGGACCGCCAAAAAGTTTGGTACGGCAATATTTTCAGACCTACAGCAGATTATGCCAAAACAACTTACAATGAAAAATTAACTTACTCTAAAATGATACACAAAAACAAATGAAAGTTTCAGAAATTCAAAAGTAATTTAGCTAATTAACGTTACATATCTGCCTAATAACATTCCATGGCCAATTGGCGTCGCTGCCTTCAAGGAATAGCATTTTTGCTGCGAAACAACTTCAGAGCTGAAATAATATGGCAGTAATTATAACTTATGTCTATCACAATATTTCTCACGAAAATAATAGGCTTTAAGAATCGTATCTTTTGGCAGTGAATATTATAATTGCAGTCAACAGTAAAGAGCACTAAAAAGAAGCACACACGTTTCGGAAGTTTTATTCACTATGCAAATTAAACACACAGAGGGATAAATGCCATTACGAAACCTTATCACTGTTTAAAAAAAATATGTCTCGTAAACTTTCGAGCTAGTGTAACATGACTACTTCCGATTCGATCAAGCTTTTGGGAACTCTTGACCGGGTGTCAAACAGCTTTGATCTTGATTAGACACCGAGTTACTCTGCGTCTAATCTAGTTCCATACTGTAAATTTCAAGTCAGATCACGTTTGGCAGGGTAATGGTTAACTCTTTCGCTGCCAAATTTTGTCGTCTGCAAACATTGTCGTCTGCAACACTTTTCCATTTTTTTTTAATTTTTCTTCATTTTTGTTTCAAGAAACAGTCACAGTAACAAACAATTTGGATCCTGATGAGACGCCGAGTTACTCGGCGTCTCATCTGGATTCAAACTGTTTGCATATTATTGTAATCACAGAACGACAGCGAAAGAGTTAAAATAACATATGAGATTATCATAATGGAATTAGAACAGACAATCGTCGGGTTGTTTAGCATTCTTGTTCAAAAGCGCTGGAAATTTATGAATATTTTCAAATTCGAGGCCTGAATTTAACCATTTCCTTATATAAACGCCTTTTCACGCATTTTGCAAACAGAGAAGACCAAGATCAGATGGCTCCTACAGGAGCCGTCTGATCATGGTCTGCTCTGTTTGCTAATGGAATTTGATAGATTTGTTTCTTATTACTTTCTAAAATTACTACAATGTTCAACCTTCCATATTTCATTATAACTATTTTGCCCATGAATATTCAGTAGGTATTGAAATTTGAATAAACATAGAACAGGGAAAATGGTTAACGCAACTCGCGTGTGTGAAGCTGGTAAAACGATCATTCATCAACCATTAACATTCGATTTTATATAAGGAACAGGGATGTTGTACTCGGGGTCGTAGAGGCGGGTTATTGCTAAATACAGGATGAAAGTTTGAGAGAAAAAAACACTACACGATTTAGCTAAACAATTGATATTTGCGTATACCTTGTACACTAGATAGCATTAATGTAAAAAGGTATATTTACATGTCGTGCTCGGGGCCGTAGAGACGGGTGATTGCTAAATGCAGGATGAAAGTTTGAGAGAGAAAAAACACTACACAATTTAGCTAAACAATTGATATTTGCGTATACCTTGTACACACTAGATAGCATTGATGTAAAAATGTAAATTTACATTAATGTCAATGGACAGGGTAAGTAATGAAATGAAACAGTGTATAAATAGATGCACTTCAATATCTCGAACATAAAGGACCATACATTGCTAACATGGACAAGTTCTGAAGTTCAAGATCATTAATTTTGATGTTATTCGTTTTGAAAATTGAATACTGCTCAAGCTGGTGCTAGGGGGTGTGAGTAGTGTTGCTGTTTGAATTACTACACAAACATTTAGCCCTTCGCTTGCTATTCGCGTCAATATACCTATCTGTAAATAGTGAAGACCCAGATGAGACAGCTCCTGCAGGAGCTGTCTCATCAGGGTCTGCACTATTTACAAGTTGAGTATGCAACCAGTGCACTCCACAGCAGTGATTGCACAGCGAAATACTTGAAGATATATGTAATTATACAACAGGGCATGGGTAAAGAAGGAGAAATGTATTTTAAAATTCAGCAAGCGAAGAGTTAAAGATCTATAATAATACGTATTTTGTGTTCAAAGAATCGAGATTTTACTGTATTTTCCATTGTAGAACTATCAAGTAAACATAACCGAAATCTACATGTAGATGGAGCGATTCCTGATTGTGCAGCAACCAGGGGAATGGTTCTTATTCTCGCTGTTTTAAAACAAGAATGGTAGAGAAAAATGAATGCGAGAACACGTTGTCAAGATAATGAAATAACAGTTATAGATTCGATCTAAGGGGAATAAATCTAATAGGTATCTCTTATATTAATCCACAGACTGACCTCCCTTTGTCTTGTTCTCTTTGGTGTTGTAGATTTCGTTTAATTAATGGAAACTTTCCGTTAATCATACTATTTATAGTAACGCATTCTCAAAGTCCATGTCAGATTCGTAATATCTGAAGAAGATACAGTTCGCACTCAGTCCACTAGAAATACAGTAGAGCCTATCTTAAGCGGCCATCAAAAAGAGGTCTAATTAGGGGTCTGTGAGGCAGCTGATACCTTAACGCATGTCAAATGTGAGTGAGTGGGCGAGCTGGGTTTTACGTCCAACCAACAGCAGTTCAGTTATTTGCAGACGGCAGACGCTTGAGACAAGTTACAGTGCTGCCTCACTGGCATGTCCCTGCCGCGGGCACGTGGCAAGGGCAGCACCCCACCTGGCCACATTATCCTGACACCGGGCCGACCAGTCCTAGAACTACCCCTTAATGTCGAGCGTAGATAAGGGAGCTACTAGTACCTACTTTTAACGACTTTTGGTCTGCCGCTGCCAGGAATCACACCCACGACCTTCCGTACCACAGACGGACGCTCTACCACTGAGCCACGCGGCCGGCGGATATCAAATGTACTGCAGAAGGCTCATATAGAAGCTTTCTGCATTACTTTTGCCCTGCATTAAGCAACTTTTTGTTTTGCTTGCAAGACTACTATGTTCAATAAATGAATGAGATCGTTTAACCCTTTACCTCATAGGCTATTTTTAGATCCAACCACTTTGAATAAATCTACAGAAAAGGGGCATTAACTTGAGAAAAAGGACAATTTTAGAATTCTGTAATTTGAAACATTGTGATAAATAGAGCATTTGCTCCTGTAGGAGCAAATGCTCTATTTATCACAATGGTTTCAACAGGTGACTTTTACAGAGGCATCAAAAGGCGTCGATATGAGGGCATGGGTTAAGACAGATTCTACTATGGAGCCTCTTCATAAATCTCATTTCTCACATAATATGGTTGGGCGGTTAATATAAGTTCATGTTTCTCATTCACAAGCATAATCAGGGTGTCAAACAGTTGAACTCTTCACCTGATGAATATTCATGTAAGAAATAATGATTTATGAATAATAAATAATGCCGTTATGAACGCTGAAAGTTGTGACCATGGCATACGCAATAGAAACAGACATATAGTCGAACTTCGATATCTCGAACTCGGATAACTCGAACTTCGAGATAACTCGAACTAAAGGTTCAATCCATCCAAAACTTACAATACAGAATCGCTCTAAAATTTATAATTAGACATATCTAGAAAAACGCGTGACAGCTTAATGCAGGTCTAAAGTAATGCTGAAAGCGTCTGGTAAGCCCAAAGTTGGCAGAAACGGATGTTAACCAACACAGCCTACCAACCATTCGAATAAATCGATTCTATATCTTAACACTTTTCTCCATGAGTATTCAGGAAAGAAATTATCTTATCATGAATATTCAGGAAAGAAATGATGACATCAAGAATATTAATTAATTGATTTTTTTCTGATGGCACTGAGGGCAAAATATTTTATTTATCATGACAGAAACAGTATATTCAGATCGATCAATGCTATATCATAAGCAAACAGAGCAGATCCTGATCAGAGGCTCATATAGGAGCCTCTGATCTGGGTCTACTCTCTTTGCAAAAGTATGAAAAGGCGTATTTATGGACTGACGTGGACTCTGAAACAATTACAACAATGTCCATGTATCATATTTATTGAAATGAAAAACAAACTCAAAAGTCAGCGTCATAAATTAAAATCAAAATACAGTAAATGGAATAAACACTAATGCGTAATGCTAATAAATACATGATATTTACAGAGAGGTCACACGGACCCGTGTAAGAAACCGAAATCACTTACAAAATTATAACATTTGCAGAAAAAACAGTAACCGGATAAGTTTTATATTGTCTATATTTCATGACTGCTTGCGAATCGATCAAGCTTTTAACCCATTCCCTCATAGGCTATTTTTAGACCCTTCCTCTTTGAATAAATCTACTGAAAGGAGCAATTACAAGAGGAAAGGACTATTTTAGAATTGTTTAGTTTTGAAACCATTGTGATAAATAGAGCATTTGCTCCTCTGGAGCAAATGCTCTATTTATCACAATGGCTCCAGAAAATAACTTTTGCAGAGGCGTCAAAAGGCACCAATATGAGGGAATGGATTAAGAAACTACTGGCGATCATAGTTAAAACCCAGTAATCAACAATTTGAACAGATACATTTACTGTATTAACCATTTCCCTGTTGAATATTCATGTAAGAAGTAGTGACATCATGAATATTTATTACCTTTTTGTAATTGCATATGTACACAGGTTTGGTTTGATTTTTTTGGTCCTAGTAAATATTGTAGTCAGGTCTATTATAATTCCATAAGCAAGCAGAACAGACCCTGATCAGATGGTTCCTACGGGAGCCGTCTGAGCTGGGTCTACTCTGTTTGCAAATGCGTGAACAGGCGTATTTATATGAGGGAAAGGGTTAATTAATAACTAAAACTACGAGTTATACAAATTAGTGACGGATATTTAACAGGTCAAAGGAGTTTAATACTGATAATAAATATGTCAATCAGAAATCAAAATAAGATACAAAAAAGGAATCACCGGCTCTCTTGCAGATAATATTTATAAAAAGAACGCTGCACAAAACTAATACAATATCAAATAAATACAGTTTGATAGTAAACTCTCGGTAATACGACCACGTGACTTATTAACCTTGGAGTATTTACAATTTCTTAATTTCTTGAAATCATAGTTTTTTACAAGCAGGTGGTGGCTACCACCTGTTTTAAAATCCAGAATTATACTTCATTTGAGTGGTCGTATTATCGAGAATTCACTGGACAGTGGAGCCTCTCTAATGCGACCACTTAAAAAACTAGAAAATTGTGTCTGTAAGACACCTGTAAGACACAGTGATGCCCCCGTGTATGTGCTTGCCTAGCTGCACGTAAAATTTCCAAGTCATTTGACCTTGACCTTGACCCTGGGCTTGCGGGCAGCATGGGCTGGGTGTGCAATGAAAGTATGGATGGTGCTTATTGTGTATATGCAATTCCATGGCAATAGCTACAGCGGTTAGGGAGATATAAGACAATGAAAAAACTGTGACAAAAAAACTGCACGTAAATGTGACAACCAACTGCACGTAAAAATTGACATCGACCTTGGGCTTGCGGGCAGCATGGGTGGGGTGCCAAATGATAGCACAGATGGCAATTGATGTGTATGTGAAGTTTCATGTGTATAAGTGTAGAAATTACTGACTTATAACACTTGAAAAACTGTGACAACCAACTGCACCTAAAAGCGTGAAACACGGACAGACAGACAGACGGACGGACGGACATGTGCAAAACATAATGTCCCCTGACTATCGTCAACGGGGGCATAACAACCATAACTGTCTTAATAAGCAGGTGGTTGCTTAATGCAGGACGAAAGTTATGCAGAAATCTCCTATAGGAGCTTTCTGCATAACTTTCGTGCTGCATTAAGCTACCATCTGCCTCTTCCACCCTGATTGCTGCTCCTTTTTGGTGGTGGCATTAGATGGGGTTAACTGTACTTGTATCAAATAGGGTATATATGGAATATACCTCTATAATCCGGACTTTTCAATAGGTATCAATCTTACAGACAGGTGAATGCAGAGTGAATGCAATCAGGGAAACTCCCAAAGGAGCTTACTGCAAGACTTTCATCCTGCATTAACCCTTTCCTTCATATGGGCACCTTTTCACGCTTTTGCAAACAGAGAAGACACATATCAGACAGCTCCTATAGGAGCTGTCTGATCAGGGTCTGTTCTGTTTGCTTTTGACATGGCACATATCTGATTATTTATACAGTATTTGCCAAAGCAGAAACATTTCTTGAAAAGTTTGCATTATAAAAGTTTGTAAGGAATATTAATGATGTCGTTATTTCTTACATGAATACTGCACAGGAAAAGCGTTAAGCAGCAACCTGCTCCAAGCAAGCAAGTTTAGAGGGTGTATAGTATACAGTAAAACCTCTCTATGACGGCCACTAAATTACATCAAGTATTTTGTGTTAAAGACATGTGGCTGCTTAAAGCACGGTGAAAGTAAAACAGAACGCTCCTATAGGAGCGTTCTGTTTTATTTTCATCTTGCTTTAAGCAGCCACCTGTCCTAAATACCAGCTAATTAACACAATTTAGTGACCGTTATAGAGAGGTGTATACTATACATGTACGTGGATATATATTTAGTCCTTTGAATATTCGAATATTCGAACTGGAATGATCCAGTAGAATTTGATAGAGGATTTTGAATAACAAACAGTGCAGACCCTAATAAAAGGACTCTCCTAGCAGCACTCAGATCTGGGTCTACACAGTTTGATGATACCATTACACCCGTTTATAATATTCAAAGGGTTTGCACTGAGTTAACCATAATAATAATCAGACTACAGACACATATCGACAGTTTTGATCCGCCTGGTTAGTTTTGTCTCACACAAAGATTGATATGATGTCTAATAATCTGTTTGGTTTAGGAAAACTTGGTAAATTATTAGACAAAAAAGCAGACATTTATTGCATACTAAGCATTGATCAAGGCGGTGATGACTGTCCATATATTTATGCTAAAATTATCAGAAGAGGCAATTACAGTAAAACCTCTCTATAACGGTCACTAAATTACATCAACAATTTTGCGTTAAAAGCAGGTGGCTGCTTAAAGCAAGGTGAAAGTAAAACAGAACGCTCCTACAAGAGCGTTCTGTTTTTCTTTCACCATGCTTTAAGCCGCCACCTGTCCTAAATACCAACTAATTGGTACAAGGAAGTCTCTTTCTAATCTGTTTACAAAGGTGTTCAATGGTACTTCTATCATATAATGGGGTACATAATAAATAATCTAAATAACTTAAGTATCACTGCTGCCTATCCCTTAGTTAATGAATACATGTATGATAATGATAAAAGCACCGGCATGGTAAATACAATCTCAAGGAAGTCAGACACCGATTTAAGATATTTCCGATTCCAAAAAAACAAAATAAATTATCAAATAGGAACCGTGACCTAAAGAAAGGTGGCCGAGTCTCATTAGCGTCAGTTGTATTAACCCTTAACTCCATAAATACGCATTTCTGTGACTTTGCAAACAAAGTAGACCCAGAGCAGACGTCTGGTCTGGATCTACTCTGTTTGCAAAGGAAAAAAAATGAGTTTTTATAGTGTAAAGGATTATTGCATATGGTTATGGCGTAAAACAGTTTGGATCCATATCAGATACCGAATTAAACGGCGTCTCATATGGTTCAAAAATGCTTATAAAGGTACTGACGGATTCGCCATCAGCATGTAAAAAGTGGGGATCTTGAACTGACGTTTGTCATAAAGGCCGATTCTGATCTGGACCTAAACAAATTGCAAAGAGCTTAAGCTTCGAAGAAACATGGCGTCGCATTATATATCGTTCAATGTAGTTTTTGTTCTTCAGTATAAGGACTGTAGTTAAGAAATGTATTAAGAAATTAAATGAATATTAAAAAATATTTATATCTCTGGCAAACCATATCTTGCTGCAACTCATTAAGTATTAATTAATTTGTTCCTACTGGCGCATTTTTACGCCCATGTTTAAGTCATTTTTTAGAAACCATCGTTATAAATAGAGCATTTGCTCCATATGAGCAAATGCTCTATTTATCAGAATGGTTTAAAACCTACACAATTCTATTCTTTTTTCTAGCAAATATTCTTTTTCGGTAGATTTATTTAAGGAACTAGTCTAGGATAAAAAACCTTAAACTTGCCTCTCCATAGCGAGATATCATTTGGCTAAAAATTAAGTTGTGATTGTTCAGTATAGATCATATATACAGCCTTGTCAGTATGTTAACCAGATATTGTGTGTGTCACTTCTAAAATGACCTTCTAAACAGTGTGAGCGCGAATGCGAAAATCATGGGTTTTCGCGGTAAATTTCAAGGGCATTCTATCATTTGGTACTGGCAAGGGAAAAGTAGTAAATTTTGTGTTGACGTTTTCAAGCTTCCATATTGAGTTTCTCACCAACTCCACTGCGAATATTTTGAGCATTAACTTAGCCAAGTCCTTCCCGGCACAAACCCGCCGACCTCCACCAAAAGGTATGTACTGGAACTCATTCTTCAAGCTATTTGAATGTGTCCAGCGGTCTGGGTTGAATACATCTGCGTCACTAAAATGGCCGCCTGTCTCGTGCGTGTCCCGGATGGAATACGTAACAGCCCATCCTTTCGGAACTTGGAAACCCTATACGAAAGACAACAGTTATATTGCTTCAGTATGTACATAAAACAAATAAACAGTGATAACTCAAACTTCAACATAACTCGAGTTAAAATGTCGGAAACATCAAAAACAATAGTAGTACACACAGAACTGTTCTATAAATCACCACTGCACACAACAAAGGCAAGCGACTACTTGGTGCAGGTCCAAAGTAATGCTGAAAGTTCCTACAGCAACTTTCAGCATTACTTTCGTCCTGCATGAAGCTTATAAATAGGATGACTCGAATTCCTGTTATCTCGAAGTAATTAGTATGATCCCATGAGGTTCGAGCTATCGAAATTCATTGTTTATTAAACAAAAGCGTCATCGAAATTTAACCAGTTTAATTCTGAATTTAACATGTTTAATAATTTCAAATCACCGCTCGAGTTATCAGTAATCTCGTCAATATAAAATCTGAAGGATGGTGAAGTTTGAATTGTTTCAATTTGAAAAGAAAAGGACAAATAACTGAGATAGTTTTTCCAGACGAGACGTTTTTTAGACAATAGCCAGGGAAGAGTTAATCCTTTGAATGTGGAAGATTAATGTACATGTACTGGTATTTTTGCAAACAGTGTAGACTTAGACAGGAAAGCTTCTATAGGATCTCTCTGATCAGTATCTGTTACTGTATCGGCCATGTTTGTCATGCAAGATCCTCTAGCGATTAAGTCTTTATACTGAATGGTTTCTCTCGTTTAACAATGATGGACCATTCCCCTTTTTAGCATAAATTTGAGACATGTCAATACTGTATATATCACAACATGACACTACGGCGTCTGATTAGGAAGGATTTGTGCACAACATATATCAGCTAAAGGTGAGTGGCGAAGAGTGTACACACAGACCAGACGCCCGTGAATAGGCGATTCTAATAAGTTGCAGTAAAAAAAAGACATGGCTGAGAAATTAGAGATTTTGACAGATCAATAAGCATCTTATCTACATTCTTGACTTACATTGATCTCAAAAGTCTTCAGAGCCTTTCTATAGCCCCCTCCTATCGGTGGACACAGTCTCAACACTTCTTTCACAACGTTGGCAACATACGACATTTTGTTTAGAAGTTCGAAATCCAAGTCTTTGCCATTCCCTTTCCCATTTAGCCCGACTGATGTCATTTCCTCTTGTATTTTCTTCGTCACTTCCGGGTGTCTCGCGAGCTCGTACACAAGGAAGCAAGCCGCGCTAGATGTGGTGCCATGACCAGCAAAAAGAAGTTCAAGGCACAGGTTCTTCAGCTCTTTCTTAGACAAATTGTCCCGAGTGTTCCCTTCCATAAGTATGCCTAGAACGCCTTTGTACTCCTGGTAGCCAATCCTTTCGTTCTCAGTAATGATGTCATCAATTTTCTGGAGCAAGGTATCTCGAGCTAGAAGCCCCTGAAAATAACAAAAAAATAGTGTTATATATAAATTACACTAGATAAGAATGAATGAATCTTCGCACATATACATTGATACATAAAACTACAAAAACCATGGAAATGCTAAATATCTTCGTTTGAACATGATCCCAATCTAAACTAGTTGATGCATATTAAGAATGTTTCATGTTACAATAAAACATATTTTGAGCAGTGTGTGCTATGTTATCCCTTTCCCTCATATTGACGCCTTCAGGCGCCTCTATAAAAGTCACTTTTTAAAACCATTGTGAACACTTGCTCCATAGTAGAAAATGCTCTACTATCCAATGGTTTAAAAACTACACAATTCTAACAGTTTCCTTTTCTCTAGTAAATGCTAATTTTCAGTAGATTTATTCAAAGAATTTGGGAATGAGTTAAAGGGATAATTATGAAATTAGCTTACCCTTCTGAAACCAGAGCCAGGTAGATCTACTGGAATACTGAAAATATTAGCTGAAAACATCTCGAATGCATCCTTCAGGCGCCTGCATTCACTCGAGCTCAATTCAAAGCCTGCAAGAAGTCGACAGGAGAGGTCAAAGTTCAACATTTTGAATTCTGGGTATCCCAGAATGCTGCTCGTACTGCACCACTTCCGGATATATTGCCGTGTCACGTCTTGGATCACTGGCACGTACCCGGAGAGAGCACTGAAACTAAACGCCCTCATGATGATTCTCTTCTTGGATACGTGGTCTGCACCGGAAGCATGTGACACACAGCCTTCACCAAGGAGAAGGCACGTGCTGGTCGGCCATTGTGTTTCGACGATCGTATTTTCTCCTCTCAGTATCTGTTTCACATTTTCAGGTCCCTTGATTCGTATAGTAGGTTTTCCAAGGATATGGCTTTTGTAGACGTCACCGTATTTCTGACGCTTATGTTGGAAGTAACGGGTTCCCTAAAATATAAAACCGGTGTTATAACTACCCTATCAACCCCTCGCCACTGGTTGCTGAATAATTTAGTTTGGGGTCATTTTGAAAACTTTAGCTTATATAGGCATAGTAACAAATAGCGCAGACCCTGATCAAACTGCTCCTTCAGGAGCAGTTTGATCTGGGTCTGCACTATTTGACTAAGTTTGTTCACCGAATACTTAAGGATTATCACTCTATAATCCGAAACAGCTCGACTGTCTTGCGCTCAGTAACGGCGGCCGTATGCAATAGGCTGCAACAAGACCACGTTGATAATTTGGTATTTGACTGACATTGTAGCAAATAGCGTATATCCTGATCGAACGTTTCCTTTGCTTGACCACTTGATCTGGGTATACATTATTTGCCGTAGGTTGTATGTCCGAATTCTGAAAGTACGTTGTAATTAAGATAAGTACTAACAAATTTCCACTGTCATAAAAACAAGAAGGTACATGCATCACATGTTATTTTAGCAATGACATACATGCATATTTAGTCTTATCGCTTAACTGATCAATATCCACCTAAAATATAATAACTTTAGTAACATTAATTAGCTCATATAGTAGCATGCGACTTCGTCAGTCATGACGTAAATTCAAAACTTATATCTATATTATCTCATAGACAAACAGAGAATTCGTCTATTCTGGGTCTACTCTGTTTGCAAAGACGTCAAATGCGTCTATTTGGCTTAAAGTGTTGGACACATTGGCCCGACCTTATTATACTTACAAATAATAACAAGTATATTGTTTCTCCAAGAAAAGGAATCCCAAAGTCACCAGGTGGCAGGGGTAATGAACACGTGACGTCACGCTTCCTAGTGTTATAAATAGTCCACAGTCGGAAACTGGCCAAGAAGAGCAGAGATGGCAAGATGAATGGACGGCAGTAATGAAATACTGCGACAAACAGCATGACGAAGACGCTGAAATAGACAAAATACATAAACACTTTTATACGTACACGTATTATATAATATATACACAAATATAGGGTTAATCCTACTGTAATTTGAAATTTGGGACGGTATATGAGGTTTTTAACGGTCGCAAATTATTTTAATGGCGACGCCGAAGGCGGAGCCGTTAAAATAATTTAAGACCGTTAAAAACCTCATATACCGTCGCAAATTTCAAATTACAGTAGGATTAACCCTATTCTAACGCAATCTTAACACGAAAAATGCCAAATCGTTGTTATATCCTATGCGCGCAGGTGATTGAATGAGTGATGAGGCGAGAAATAGTGCCCAGTTTCTCTCAGATTTCTTAAAATAAATGGATTTTTTCACCCTGGTTTACACAGTCAAAACACCGGCCCAGTTGTAAGTTCACTATTACATTTGTCATGAATCATTATGCGACAACAATTTTACATTTCAATACACTTTCAATACACATGTCAGGAAACGTAACGTTATCTTAGTCTTTGGCGCGGTACGCAAAAACGTCGTCTGTAACAATGACGTCACGTTATAACGTTATGTTTGAATAGTATGATAAATAAGGTTGAATCTGAATCACAACGCTTTGAGTATATCAATAATTCTCCACATGACATATAAAAGACCGGTCAAGTCGTGACAAAGAATGGAAATTAATAACTTTCAAAACACCGGACTGAACTTGAATATATGTCAGTGTATGCATACGAATTTATCAGTATATCTAAGTGTTTGATAAACAAAGCGCATTAATTTATTTACAGACTAATGCTGTTATTCGGCCGTTTTCGATTGGTTGAATTTGCGACATATAAAACAGTTTTTATATGCCGCAAATTTAGTCACATGAGCCAATCAGATTGCAGAAAATTGACAGATTGCGTTAGAATGCACGTTTTACGTTTTACGCCCGGGCTTCTCTGTATCCTCTCCCCTCTCTTTGGGGGCGTCCAATTAGCCCGTAGTGAGACGTTAATCAACACAAACAAACAAACAACCCTCTGATCATAGCTGTGGATAAGATGCGAACTGACCAATCAAAAGCTCTTATTTCTTAGTAAAACCCTTCTATTGTTGCTTCTTTCTATTTATTGAAGCCTCCGCTTGGTATTCATAATACCATCCGAGTTGTTTCTCTTTTCGTTGGCATTACTACTTAGTGTAATTTAGTCAATTAATTATTTCCTCCATGCTTTTCTACGCCTCTGTAAGAGTCACTTAATGAAACCATTAAGATAAATAGAACATTTGCTCCTATGGAGCAAATGCTCTATTTATCACAATGGTTTTTAAACTACACCATTCTATTTTTTTCCTTTTCTCTAGTAAATGCTCCTTTTCGGTAGATTTATTAAAAGAGGTTGGGTCTAAAAATAGCCTATGATGTAATGGGTTAAGTATGTCAACGTGAAACAGTTTGGATATTTAAGTCTTTGCACGCTAGCGGCGAACCCGTGATTACATATGCAAACAGTATGGATCCTGATAAGACACCGCATAATGGGGTGGAGTAAAACAAAATTATTCTTGAAAATATTTTGATTTATGCATCCTATCTTGACCTCTGTTAGAGATAGTATATATAAAATAGCGACAATACAAATGACATTCATTTATAAACCTCTAATAAGACAATAATTACCACGTGATAATTGAAAGTATGACATCCAATACAAGCCAACAGTCGCAGACTTCGGAAAATTAGTATTATTTATAACACATGTAATAAAGCTGTGAATTAATTTAAAGGGCCGTGGTAGAATTTTACAATAAACTATGTTTCGATATGTAAATACATATAACTTCATCCGGATTTAATTTCCTGATAATAATTCAAATTAGACTATTATATCGAAATCAATATACCGTATTTTATCTAATAAACCCGCCCACTCTAATAAACGCCTTCCTTACTTACTTAATAAACATTGAACAAAGAAATATAGGTGTTTTTTTTTAAATTACGGGTGTTAGCATAATGCAAACTGAAAACAAAGCAGAGAGTTCCCCTATGCTATTTTTTCATTGCTTTCATTCTGCATTGAGCAACCACATGTGTTACAAAATTTAAAAAAAAACTCTTTTAAAAAACCTGTTACATCCCGGGCGTATTTATTAGAAAATCTACGGTAACCTGGTATTCAGTTATAATAATGATATCATGAATATTTATTAGCTGAAAATTTCTTTAATGATATATGAATACATGACCTTTTGGCGCAGGCAGAAATTACAGATTTAGATCTACATTATATCATTTGCAAACAGAGCAGACCCTGATCAGAGGGCTCGTAAAGGAATCGTTTTATCCGGGTCTAATATGTGTGCAACTGCGTAAAAGGGCGTTTATATTACAGAAAAGGTAGGAGACAAATTCTAGAGAAGCAAATCGGAGGTTGTTGCTTTGAAAGATTTTTGTATTAGTTTTGTCCTGCTGTAAGCTAACAACTGCCGAAAAAAGCTAGTAATACATGTAAACTTGTTTTTATTAATGGCGGCTTAACCCTTTCCTTCATATAAACGTTTTGTTTTATCTGCCAACAAAGCAGACCAATATCAGACGGCTCATATTGGTACATGTTGTGATCTGACTCATTTTCTACCAATACCAAAACATCCTGTGTACAAATGCCATTAAAATCTGCTAACAAATATACATGATGTCATCATTTCTGACTATCTAAAGGGAATGGGTTAACCCTTTATTCCATAAATACATGTACGATTTTCAACGCCTTTGCAAATAGAGTAGACCCAGACCAGACCGCTCCTACAGGAGCCGTCTGACTAGGGTCTGCTCTGTTTGCTTATAGTATAACATAGATATGATTATATAGTTTCTGCCATGGCCAAAATTGTATGTGTCCATGTGCTACATGTATTATAACAAATTATTTTAATTAATATTCATGACGTCATTATTTCCTACATGAATATTCATGGAGGAAAGGGTTAAGACGGGATTTACCATAATGAGAAAACAGGTGCATCAAAACAATTCGTAAATAGTTTCGTAAATATTTTTGACAGTACATGTTTTAAAGTACATTGCAGCTTTCACATATTTTGATATATCTTTTTTGTACAGACGCATTTGAACGCTTTTGAAAACAGAGCAGACCCAGATCAGACAGATAATGTGGGAGCTATCTCATCTGATCAGGTTCTGCTCTGTTTGATTGTGGAATGATATAGACCTGAATATTGAATTATATAGACGCATGTAGACGACCTTGTCATTGAAACGTATAATATAAACGCATATTGACGCATATTCCTCACCTGGTTGAGGCTGACGATATTTTAAGGACACCGTGAGGACATTGTCCGCCATGGCACACCTGGACTTCCGAACAGTTCCGCAAATCTTCAAACACCTCCATGGTCGTACAAATCCGCACACCTCGTTGTTGCACTATGAGTTAGGAAATGAAGCAAATTTAGCGCCCGAGTTCTGTATATAGTGTCCCACGTGACCTCGTGACCTTATACTGGGGGCATAGTATTTCACGTAACATGCTCCCGTACTACAATATAAGTTACTCATGGGGGCGGGGCGAAATGAGGTACTCCACTGGGGGGATAATGGAAAATACCACCGCTTAACCTTATGCTTCAAAGACACTCCTTTTAATGCTAGTAAACATAGTAATTTCAGACCAGGATGTGCTTTGTTTAAGAATTGATATTTATCTGATTCTACAGTTTCTTTTGTGTCTTAAGTTGTTGCGTTAATGCGTCATAATAAAATTCATCTTATTAATATTCATGATGTAATCGTTTCGTATATGAATATTTATGGAGTTAAAAATTAACAGATACTGTAGACCCGAACTATGTATTATGTTTGTAACATTTTGCAGCCTTTAACTATTTTTTAACCATATACTCTATTCAAACATTATGATTGTTTCCTGCAAGACGTCGGATCAATGACGAAATTGCTGGTCTGAGTCTATAGTGTTTTTAAAATATCCAAATTGAATTCACTTGTGACGCAATTGAAATGTAATAAAACAAAATTATCCTGTTTACTGAAATGCGTATAGAAGAAAGAATGTTTATCAAACATTAAATAAACATTATTGCATACTAAAGAAGAATCTTAGATAAGTATAAGCTATGTGATATTTAACCCTTTCCGTGATGAATATTCATGTAGGAAATAATGACGTCATGAATATTTATAAGATTATTTTTTATAATAGCATATGAACACATGACATTTTGCCTCAGGCAGATGCTGTAGAATCAGAGCTATGTTACACCATTAGCAAACAGAGCAGACCCTGATCAGACGGCTCCTATAGGAGCCGTCTGATTTGGGTCTACTCTGTTTGCAGATGCGTCAAAATGCGCTTACATAAGGGAAAGGATTAACACTTTGAATGCGGAGAACGGGCGTACTGGCAATTGTAAGCGTGTATCAACATCAGAGTTATCCTTGAGGAGTCCTCTGGTCAGGTCTGCACTGTTTATCATTCGAAATCCTCCAGGTAATGTAAGCTCTTCACATGAAATGGACCCTTTAATCCTTTCCCTAATATAAACGCCTTTTCACGTATTTTGCAAACAGAGAAGACCCAGATCAGACGGCTCCTGTAGGAGCCGTCTGATCAGGGTCTGCTCTGTTTGCTAACAGAACTTGATGGATATATTTTGTTGAGTTTCTTAAATGACTACAATGTTACACCTTTCATATTTCATTACAACTATTTTGTCATGAATATTCAGTATTGAAACTTGGAATAAATATAGAACCCATTCCCCCATATTGACGACTTTTGACGACTCTGTAAAAGTCATTTTGTGAAACCATCGTGATAAATAGAGCATTTGCTCCTATTTATCACAATGGTTTCAAACTACAAAATTCTAAAAGTTTCCTTTTCTCTAGTTAATGCTCCTTTTCTGTAGATTTATTAAAAGAGGTTGTATCTAAAAATAGCCTATGAGGTAATGGGTTAACACTGGTTTATGCTTCCGCTCTAAATATGTAGCAATGAAAAGGTTACTGGTACGCACAGCCATTCAGTGTGAGATTAGAGGACTTATTTTGGGGGTCATGTTATTAATATGGATCGAGATAATCAGATCGGTTAAATATGAGTACATGTACATCTAAAAATACATTCGCCCTTTAACTTAGGAAATGCATATGAAATAAAAAGTTAACCAAAACACTGGAACCCTTTCCCTGTTCTATATGTATCTCAATTTTCAATACCTACTGAATATTCATGGACAAAATAGTTGTAATGAAATATGGAAGATGGAATATTGTAACCATTTTAGAAACTAAAGCAATATATCTGTCAAATTCCATTAGCAAACAGAGCAGACCCTGATCAGAGGGCTCCTATAGGAACAGTCTGATCTGGGTTTTCTCTTTTTGCAGATACGTGAAAAGGTGTTTATATGAAGGAAGGGGTTAAAACGTTTGAATTACATGCGCATGCTCAACCCAGAATTTTGAATCGTTCAAGAGTTTTCCTTACATACATAATGGTTCATACAGCTTCACAAAAGGTAGGACGATGACATTGACCTCGTATATTGTTTTAATTTGTCCAAACTTTCTTTCTGATATCATCGTAATCATGGGTATATAAGTCAAGTGGTAGTTAACTGCAGGTCAAAAGTAATGCAGAACCCGTTTCTCCATGAATATTCATGAAAGAAATATTGACACTATGAATATTAATCAAATTCATTTTTAAAATGGTATATTAAAACATGTTGGTTTTTTTGCCAAAGCAGAAACTGTAGAGTCAGACCTATATTATAGCATAAGTAAACAGAGTAGACGCTGATCAGACGGCTCCTATAGGAGCCGTCTGATCTGGGTCTACTCTGTTTGCAAATGCGCAGAAAGGTGTAATTATAGAGTAAATGGTTAATATATGTTATTTTTCATCCGAACCCAAGTATGCTTGGGTGCTGCAACTCACCAGAACCTGAGCAAGTCTGATGAATTGCAGGAAGATAGGGTTTGGCAGAGAAAGATCAACACTATTAACAGTAGAGCATATCTTAAGCGACCATTCATTTCTGCATTACTTTTGATCCGCATTAAGCTACCAGCTTTTTAAACATTTTACTACATAAATACGCCTTTTGAACAGCGCATTTGTAAAACAGGGTAGACCAAAATCAGAGGGCTCCTGTAGGAGCCGTCTGATTAGGGTCTGCTCTGTTCACTTATACAATTATGATAGACATGTATTTTCTACCAATACCTGCGGTACGGAAGGTCGTGGGTTCGATCCCCGGCCGCGACAGACCAAAAGTCGTTAAAAGTTGGTACTAGTAGCTCCCTTGTCTACGCTCGACAATAAAGGTGTAGTTCTAGGACTGGTCGGCCCGGTGTCAGGATAATGTGACTGGGTGGGGTGCCCTTGCCATGTACCTGCGGCAGGAGTATTCCAGTGAGGCAGCACTATAACTTGTCTCATGCGGGTGCCGTCTGTAAATAACTGAACTACTGTTGGTCGGACGTAAAACCCAACTCACTCACTCACTCTACCAATACCAAAAGGTCCAGTGCACATAAGTCATTTTAAAACATCACCTAATAAATATTCATGATGACATTATTTCTTATTTCTATGCATATGCAACAGGAAAAGATTTATTGACGCAGATTTAGACCTCTTTTTCATTGGTCGCTTAACCATTTACATTATAAATACGCTTTTCTACGGCTTTGCAAACAGAGTTAACCCAGATCAGACGGGTCCTGTAGGAGTTGTCTGATCAGGGTCTGATATGTTTGCTTATGATATAATATTGATATGGTTTTACAGTTTTTGCCGTGGTCAAAAATTCCTATGTCCATGTCCTACAATAACAAATGATCTTATTAATATTCATGATGTTCTATTATTCCTTACATGAATATGCAACAAGATTAAGACCTTTTTTTAATGTTCGCTTAAGATTGGTTTACAGATATATTAACGCTTCGCTTGCTATTCACGTCAATATACCTACCTGCAAATAGTGAAGACCCAGATGAGACAGCTCCTCCAGGAGCTGTCTCATCAGGGTCTGCACTATTTACAAGTTGATTGAGCAACCAGTGCACTCCACAGCAGTGATTGCACAGCGAAATACTTGTACACAGTGAAGATATATGTAATTATACAATAGGGCATGGGTAAAGAAAGAGAAATGTATTTTAAAATTCAGCAAGAGAATGGTTAAATACGATTCTTATCTCCAGCTCTTCTGGTTTGCTTATTCTACTATCATTTTATGCTGCCGTACTTCGCTTGTTATTGAGTTGGCGAGCTCACAGGAATGCAAAAATATTGTGGATAAGTACTTTACAACAGTATTACGATTTGCCTGGGTCATGACAGGTCAAACTGATAAAGGCTTGTGCCTTTATGCAATTTCGGAAATTCGGCCAATACAGAATTACTATATACGCGGTATACAGCGGTCAACAGCGGTCAAGGTTTAGACCAGGTACATTTCCTAATCTATAAATAAAAGCAGGGAGTTTCTATATACAAACCTTCCTGTGGTGAGATTTGATATGTGATGGTTGAACGTTCTATGAGATCGTTTACATCATAAATAGTGATACATCTTCAAATCCCACTACATGTACACTCTTTTGGAGTTGTACATGGAATCAAAATCAAGCACCCTCTATTACCTTTGTATATTTATGAAAGAAATAATGATTTCGTGAATATTAATTAGATTTATTTTTATAATGACATATGAAGAACACTGATCTGGGTCTTCTCTGTTTTCAAAGAAGTTAAAATGCGTATTTATTGAGTAAAAGATTGACCCCTTGAAATCAGGAGCCGAATACGCTGTTATTTGCCAGCAGTGTAGACCAATATCAGAATATTCTTAGAGGAGTCCTCTTATCAGGGTCTGAACTGTCTCTCATTAACAATCCTCTCGCAATGTTTACCCTTTAACCCATTACCTCATAGGCTATTTTTAGATACCTCTTTGAATAAATCTACCGAAAAGGAAAATTTCAGAATTTCGTAGTTTGAAACTATTGTGATAAATAGAGCATTTGCTCCTTTAGGAACAAATGCTCTATTTATCACAATGGTTTCATAAAGTGATTTTTACATAGGAGTCAAAAGGCGTCAATATGAGGGAATGCGTTAATATTGTATGGCGTCTACCAATATCCAATGATGGACTATTCCATTAAGCGCTGAGGGTTATACTATATGTTATCGCTAGCTGCATATGTTCATATGCTGCAAAAACCTTTAATAAATTACTAAGAAACGGGTAAAAACTGTAACATTATACATACATATATGTACCTAGGAATAAAAAATGTTTTTCCATTTAGACTAGTTATTGAGTTTGCTTCTACGTCGCGTCTTTCGTCCAATCTGGATTTTTTTTTCAGTTCACCTGCACCCATTATATATACCAAAGCGCATCTAAATCGGACGTTCAAATTAGTACCAGTGACGGTCTACAACCCTTTCACGCATGTACAGTAAAATCTCTCTAAACCGGACGTTAAATTTGGTATAAATATCGGTGGCAGCTTAATGCAGGGTGAAAGTCATGCAAAAAGCTCCTAGAGGAGCTTTCTGTATGACTTTCACACTGCATTAAGCTGTATGACTTTCACACTGCATTAAGCTGCCACCTGCCTAAAACTATTTAAAGTCATCTTTATTAGAATTTCGGTGAGGTTGGGCGCCCATAAACCGGTTTAACCCCCCCCCCCCCAGTGACTTTTGTCACTGACCGTTCCAAGGCGGTACTTCCATCTTCCCCCTATTGCATGTTTGTTTTGTCTTTGTGCGTCTCTTGTTGTTTTTATAGTTATGTACATTTGCTGTTTCCTTGTGTTGCTGTTCGGGCGACTGTTTGTTCTGTATGTGGTGTTTCCTGCATGACTCATTTTTGTACTTTTATAGAGATTAAGAGAGGTCTGTAAACGCCTTTTCCCGCTTGTGCAGAGTAATCCCAGATCAGAAGATTCCTAATGGAGCCATCTAATCGGCGTCTCTTCTATTTGCGTATAGTATACTATAGATCTGACTGAGTAAACAATATCTGCCTGTGCCACAATATCCCCAGTTCATATGTCATTATAGAATTAATCTAATTAATATTGATTGTCTCATTATTTCTTACATGAAAATTCAACAGGGACATTGTTAAAACAGATAGCAGCTTAAAGTAGGGTGCAAGGAGCTTTCGGTATGGCTTAAACGTTGCATTAAACAGTCTTAAAGGATGTTAAATGCTCGGTTTTTAGGCTTTTTTCTCCATTTTAACTCAGATACATGCCATTATTCATTTTAATCGGGACAATGTTGGCCAGACGAGAAATGTTGTCTTACAAAAGTGTAATTGCCGATGTTAACATTTCATCGGCCGCTGATGTCAGATCCATTGCATAAGGACACCATGACTTGACTTTGCGGTTTATATTGTCCCACTCGGCCCCGCCCATCTTTGTTCCGCCCACCCGTGACTGCCATTCATAAAACTCCTGACTTTCCTAAACTTCGGAAGCTGGAATGAATTAACCATGAGTCACGAAACTCTCCTTGTCACCATCTCTTATCCCATTGTAAAATAATAATGTCAGCTCAAACTGGATCTGGTACAATGCTGATTACTTCCGATTCTAAAAAGCTTTTGAGAAACTACTGACCGAGTGTCAAACAGCTTGGATGCTGATGAGACGCCGAGTTACTCGGCGTCTCATCAGTATCCAAGCTGTTTGTAAATGGCATTCGGGTCGGGTATAGCAAGATAATGGGTAATGATAAAAACCACAGAAGTTGTTATCAATGGTGAACATCAGTAACTCAATAGGGACGGTGGTGTAACAAGCCCCGACTGTCCCCGTAGATGACCCCTGAACTCAGGTTACCCCGGGGCGTACTTTGTCAGGCATATATGCACCCATCTGTCCACTATCTTTGTCCGAAATTGACTGACCAGAAGCCATGAGGACACGTGGGCGGGTGATGTAAGAGGTTACCTCAACGCGGTTCAACTTGAGCAAGCTGACTATACCAAGTTCTCCATTTATTTAAGTTTTTTACATACTTTCATTTGTGGACCTTTCTTTCAGTGCCATAACATAAACACATAACTTGAATTCTGAGCAGCCTGTATACTAATTAGACACCAAATCATCTGGATCCAAACTGTTTGCAGATGCCATCGCCGACTCGATATGATGTTAAGGTCAACGTGACCTCGTGCAGAAGGCATGTAGTAGTAATTTTCACTCATGATTCCTGGTACTATCCAGACATAGAAAAAAAGAAGGAATGTGGCATATGCTTTTGAAGTGCAATAAATATATACAGGCGCAATGAAAGAACATGATAAAGAAAAATTCTCATTGATAAGTTCATAGTATCCTGTCTCATGCCCAAATATGATTAGTTCATACATGTATGACAGTACAGTGGTGTATAATTCTTATTCCACAGTCATAGGATAATTTCACTAATGTGGTCAACTTTAATACATGTAACAAGAGTATTCGAACTTGCAGAAAAGTACATAAATTGATATAGGCAAACAACCGATTATACAGTAAAACCTCTCTATAACGGCCACTAAATCGTGTTTATTAGTTGGTATTTAGGGCAGGGTGCTGCTTAAAGCAAGGTGAAAGTAAAACAAAACGCTCCTATAGGGGCATTCTGTTTTACTTTCACCTTTGCTTTAAGCAACCAACTGCCTTTAACACAAAATACATGATGTAATTTAGTGGCCGTTATAGAAAGGTGTTACTGTATTTAATGTATTTTCCCATTGTATTTTTATTGGGTGTTTCAGTTGCAAACGGACAAGAGAACAAACGATGAAGCCCCAGATGCACGTTCTGATAAGAGATCCTTCAGTATCCCTTTACTCTACAAACATTCAAGACATAAATAATGACAAATGAATATTAATTAGTACATTTTTATAATAGTACATTGACACAGGAATGTTTGGCTGTGACAGAAGCTGTAGAATCATATATACATGTATCTTATATCATAAGCAAACAAAGCAGACCCTGATCAGACGGCTCCTATATATGTTGTCTGATCTGGGTATTCTCTGTTGCAAATGCGTAGAAAGGCGTATTTATGGAGTAATAGTGTTATACGGATCGTACAAACCGGCCATCTAACTCAGTGGGAATATTGGTCTTTTTACTTCTCTGTAAACCGGAGGACGTGGTCGTGTGGCTAACGCGCTCGACTGCAATACCAGACCTCACGGGTTGGACACCCCACCGGATGTATCAGTGCTTTACACTGGGCATCTAAAAGACCCAGAGAAACTCAGTCGATAATAAGAGTAGGGCATCGCGCCCGGGTTTCTCTGTACAATATAGTTTTATTCTTCATTAAAGTCTCATGTATGGCTGATCATGAGTGAACTTTTAGGGTGACGGGCTATCAACAATTCGGTCACCGCAAGTAAAGAATCAACAGGGTGTTGGTAGTAGAAACCAAAACAGATACGCAGATAAGATATGTAAATTAAACCCTTTTAACCCTTTACTCCATGAATATTCTTATAAGAAATGTCATCTTGAATATCCATTAGACTATTTTTTCATAATTGCCCATGGATACAGGCATGTTGGCCATGACATAAACTGTAGAATCATATTCATATTATATCATAAGCAAACAGAGCAGACCCTGATCAGACAGTTCCTATAAAATCAGCCTGATCTGGGTTTACACTGTTTGCAAAAGCACAGAAATGTGTATTTATGGTAAACAGGGTTAAGAATATCTCCCTTATTTCTCCAACAAACCCTTAATCCATTTCCACATAGGCTTTTTTTAGATCCAAACAATTTAAATAAATCTACCGAAAAGGAGCATTAACTAGAGAAAAGGAAAAAAATGGAATTTTGTAGTTTGAAACCATTGTGACAAATAGAGCAATTACTTCTATAGGAGCAAATTCTCTATTTATCACAATGGTTTCAACAGGCTACTTCTACAGAGGCGTAGAAAGGCGTATTTATGGAGGAAAGTGTTAAATATCGATGAAATTCTAAAGAGTGATCACAACATTGGTTTGATGGTGTCAGAGGTGCAGATAAGATGTGGGAATTGAGACATTATCAAGAATAGCTCCTTTGTTTCTCCACCAAACCCAAATTCAAAGAGACGATTCTAAAGGGTGGTCACAACACACAGTTTGGTGGAGAAATGGCTAATTCAATATTTTATTTCGCACCTTTATCTATTTGTCTTTGGATTATTAACCCATTTGCTCCCAGTGGATTCTTCCATGCTTATATATTGGATTAGTCTATCTTTTATCTAAGGGATGTCTGGTCTAAATTTTTATTTGTGTTTTGTTTTATATTGAATTTCCTATCAGCAAAAGTGTAGACTCTGATCAGACGCCGCATTATGCCAAATTTGAGCAGACATTATTTTTTTCTCAGTCGGATAAGAGTTAACCCTCTCCATGTTCTTTGTTTATTCTAATTTCCAATACCTTTCTGAATATTCATTGGCAAAATACCGTGAACCCTCATTATACCGGCATTCGTTACAATGACACCCTCATTATACCGGCAGCATGCATTGAAACAAAATTACCATTAAGGCATTGAGCAACCACTGAATAAATACGGACGATCGCTTAATGCAGAGCACGGATCTAAACATTTTACAATAATGTAATGGAAACTAAACGTCAACACTGAAAAGACGAAAACCTTAATTTTCAGGAAAGGCGGTAGATAGAATAGGTATCCTAACTTCACATTCGATGGCCAGAATTTAGAAATCGTTAGTAAATTCAATTATTTAGGGGTCGTATTTTCAACTGGGTGTTCATTTACAGAAACACACACTGCTCTTAACAGGCAATAAAGGCAACCTATAAGCTTAAATCTTACCTGTACAAATTTACAAATATATCTGTTAAACATAAACTTGAGCTCTTTGATAAATGTATTTTACCAATCTGAAACTATGGGAGCGAGGTTTGGGGTTTAGCAATGAAACTAAGCTCGAACGTGTCCATTTACAATTTTGCAAACGACTACTACTCGGGGTACGACAGCAAACACAAAACATTTTATTTATGGGGAGCTGGAGATTCAACTTTAAAGTACACAGGTTTATGTCGCTTATTAGATACTGGTTAAAAAGTACACAATGCTCTGATTCGAAATACACCAAATATCTTTACAATATGGCTAGACTCAGGCTTTCCTCACACAGAAACGGGGCACTGGAACAAACCTAAACAAATACCTAGGAAGGAACGGAAATGTCACATATATTCATATTTTTATTAGAATGTTCTGTATACACAGAATTGAGAAAAATGTACATTAAGCTTTATTTCTGGCGAACCCCAAATATTTTAAGTTTATAGAACTTATGCAAATGGAAAATCCAGTGTTAATAAGGAAATTAGCCACGTATGTTTATAACAGTTTTAAAATAAGAAATGAAATGATAATCTGTATATGAGTGGTACATCTAGGTCTACACGTATTCAACTTGTTTAGAGAATTACCCCCCCCCCCCCCCCCCCCTCACGGGTAAAAACTCCTTTCACGGTCAGTGTGCACTTACTATATGTTTCGTTAACTGCATGCTAATGCAAACGCTATATTTTTCAAAGTCTACAGAGTGCGGTCGTGTAACTGTGTGCCTGTAACAGCCGGAACTCTGACTAATGGTTATGTTATATCTGTTGTTACTTATCATTTTTTCTTATGTGATAAAATTACCGGAACAAAATAAGACCATTTTCCTCTCGAACACATTGCATGCGTATGGTTGTTGGAGTGTGTATGGAGAGTATATGAGGATCTTTAACTCATTCTGTTGTTGACCATGTAATAATCATTATTTGCCACCTTGTACTGTTGGGCCTATGGCTTTGTACTCAATGAAGTATATATGTATCTACATACAGTAGGGAATGACTTAAGCGACCTATCATTTATATAACATATGGATCTTAAAAGCAGGTGGTTGCATAATGCATGACAAAAGTAATGCAGAAAGCTCATATAGGAGCCTTCTACATTACTTTTGACCTGCATTAAGCTACCACCTGCTAAACAGATCAATAATTAGACCTTCTTTCCGATGGCCGCTTAAGACAGGTTCGTCTGTATGCAACTGTTCAGAAAAAACACGAAATCATAAGTGCAATACAAGAGGTGATTAACCCTTCGCTTGCTGAATTTTAAAACACATTTCTCCTTCTTTACCCATGTCCTGTTGTATAATTACATATATCTTCACTGTGTACAAGTATATCGCTGTGTAATCACTGCTGTGGAGTGCACTGGTTGCACAATCAACTTGTAAATAGTGCAGACCCTGATGAGACAGCTCCTGCAGGAGCTGTCTCATTGGGTCTTTACTATTTACAGGTAGGTACATTGACGTGAATAGCAAGCGAAGGGTTAACTTATGCATTTTTGTCCAGTTATTTCCTTTTACGCTGCACCTCCATGCGTAATGGTCTGTTGGTACACTAATGGTCTGTTGGTACACTAATGGTCTGTTGGTACACTAATCTTCTTTATCTTCTGGTAACAGGTACCCGAGTATTGACCTCGACGTGATATCATTGCTAACTCCTCTGAAGAAGAAATCTTGGGAAAGCATTTTGCATTGCGTAGCAGTGTACGAATACGCTTATACATGTATCTCTACTATAATGTTTTCTTAAATTTCTTTCCGAACAAACGTTCAGAGTATCAAACAGGTTTGATCCTGGTAAAAAACCATCGAGTTACTCTGCATCTTATCTCAATTCAAACTGTTAATTAATTTAAGTACACATGCCCGTATCGAATCTACCTATAGTCCGTCACTAGTCGTTACGGGCGAGCTTTATGTTCTGTTAGCGTTGTCACTGTTGTTACTGTTTTGTTTGTTTTTTTAGTAGTTGCTGTTGTTTTGGGATTGTTGCTGGTGTTTTGTTATTGCTGGTGCTGTTTGTCGTGTTTACACATGACGTCATCTAATACCGGTACCTTCTTAGCTTAATAGGATCTTTATGAAAAATTCTGCATAAGTTCTTCAAACATTTCCTTGTGCCATGGTAAAAAGAAAACCATAGGTTACCATGCTTTCTTTTTCGTCCATGGGCACTGTATACTGTAGCCCTCCTCAACATGCATGTTTGGTCTTCTTAAATAATATAGGTAGGGTTAAACTATAAGGATGCAAATCAATGTTAACAAGCGTAACTTATGTTTTTACCCATCTATATGTCTATAATAGCACCAAAATTGACACAAACACTCCTTATAACAGTTAAAAAGTGATATTTACTAAAACTATTACGCAAAATGTATAATTTGTTACCTGAAAAATACTTTTTTTTCTCAATCAATGAAAACACTATTTTTAACAAAATCTAGCAATAAGAAATTGATCTAATTTCACAGAATAAATGTTTTATGTGAGATTATTCAGAAAATGGTAAAAAGGGCATATAGCATGCTTCTTTTGAGAATATATGCCCTTTTATTTATTATAATACTAGACTTAATGAGCTGGCGTCTTGTGCAGCTTAATGTACAACATAAGGACTATAGATAGGTATAAATACATGTTGTTGTCCTTTGCATAAGCCACACCAAAGTAAGTTACTTAATACCAAATATACACTACAGTGATTCTAAAACAAATCAAACCGAACCATCGGTCTGCTCTGCGACGACATCAGAAATGCAGTTCCCTATGAAATTTCAGATTATTTTCAATATTTAAACATTTTTTTATTGAAAACAAACAAATTACATTATTTCCGATAACAATTTTTATTCCTTCAAGTGGGATTACTCATGGTACTCATTTCAGATATCATTCTTATCTGTAGTCAAAACTATTCGGTTTAGAAACAAATCATAATAAGCTCCCGCTAGATGGTGCATGAATTTGGCGCGTATACCTTTAAGCCTTCGCCTCCGTAAAGAAAGATACATGTAATTATGTCAGATCAAAGTGATGTGCTATAGCTTTTACTTACTTTTGCTTACATAAAGATCCGATTATTTCTTTGATTTAATCCTTTCTTATTTGAATATTCATTTAAGAAATAATGCAATCGTGAATATTTATTAGCTGATTTTTTTATAATGGCATATCATGTAAACAGGGTATTTTGGCATTGGTAGCCGTTTAACCCTTCGCTTGCTATTCACGTCCATATACGTACCTGTAAATAGTGAAAAGTTGATTGTGTAACCAGTGCACACCACAGCAGTGATTGCACAGCGAAATACTTGTACACGGTGAAGATATATGTAATTATACAACAGGGCATGGGTAAAGAAGGAGACATGTATTTTAAAATTCAGCAAGCGAAGGTTTAATCAACGGGGCCGCTTGAGCCGGGTCTATGTTTGTAAAGACGTGAAAAGGCGTTGGTATGAAGGGAAACGTTAAGGTAACATTTATATATTGGCATGTTCAATGTGTTTCTAAGATTTTCCACTTCAAATAGAAAATGTTTTTACAAAATTAAATCATCATGTTGGGGTCATATTTTTTATTTTGGTGAAGAATATTCGCGGAAGCACGATGCACTCTAATAGGACATGACCCTTGTCACTGTCGGATGTCCGGGTATGACCTCCTAGATGATCACGTGACTTGACATGCCCGGATTTGACCTGACCTTAAATGACCGGATGATGAAATACCGACATGCTTTTCATTATGCTACGCGCCTAAAATTATTGTGCATGTGATCATTGAAGTTTGTCTCAAGTTTTCTTCACTGAATCACACCTGCAGCCAGTTTGTCTTTAAACCAATATATTTAAGTTAAAGTAATGTCAAAGGTTCAAGGTAATATATTATAATTTCCGTAGTGACAAAAACTTCTTCCACACATTTCTGTTTTACTGTATAATCTACATGCCAAGTGCAATCGTATTTAAAATTGTTATTTGGCATAATTGTCATACATGTGTATGTATCTCCCGTATGTATACCGGACGGTCAGTTAAATTAAATACAACATTACAGATATGATTTTTTTTCATAAACATATGACTACTATTAAACCGAATTTCCGTTATACATGTACTTGTACGTTACAAAACGTTTGTTGCAGAATCTAAGGTACCATTCTGGGTTATGGTGGAATGTGTGTGCCACCACTTAACAATGTAGTTTCGCATTAACAATTTCAGATTTGTGATACAAATATGAATGTTCAAACACATTTTTATGAAATGCAGATATTAAGTTCCACTCGATACTTTTCTATAAACAACCACAACTTGAAATATTATGAAGCTTGATTAATGATAAGATAAGGGTTTCGTCAAAAGGAGTTTCGTTAAAATGTTTTGAGTTTTGATATTTATGTTTTAAGGAAAAACATTCACGAAAACTAAGTGGTTAGGTGGTGGCAGTAATATGCCACCATAAAACACGAATTACAATGGTGACAGTTTATAGATAAACTGACATAGTACAACTGAAACGATGAATCTAGACATTTCCTCAGGTAAATGCTGTCCTAGGCATTACAGGGCACAGTCACCTTGCCAAGCATGCGCGTTTTGGATTTCTGGTGCCTTTTATATTGTGATACGTTGTAAAAGGATCAATTTTAAACAAACTAATTTAGTTGTTTGAAAATCACATATTGAATAACAAGTGTGTTCAGAGAACCACACGTGTCACCTTCTGAGGGAAGTGTTAGAATAGACATACAGACAGACAGGCGGACAGACAGTCAGACAGGCGGACAGACAGACAGACAGACAGACGGACGGACAGGCAGACGATATAAAAGTGATCTATATGCGACACATTGCTTCTCGGCAGGTGGCACAAAAACGAATGTCTTTTAAAAGTGTCTTTTAAAAGTAGCAGATTGCTTAATTGTCACCCTGCAATAACATATAATTTGACTTAACGCTTTATTCATAGATACGCATATTAACACTTTGTAAACAGAGTAGATCTTGATTAGACAGCTCAGGGTCTGCTCTGCTTGTTTGTGGAATTATATTAATCCGATTCCACAGTTTTTGATGTGATCAAAGCTTTTCTTGTCATTATGAAACATTAAACTAATTAATATTCGTGTATTCATTATTTCTTTATGGATATTCATGGAATAAATGGTTAGAATGCAGAATAGTACTTCTTCGTGCAGGTTGCTGTAGACGACGTTCTTCTATAATGCACATTCAAGGATTTGAAAACAGTGTAGATTTAGTCGAAGTGTTGATCAATGTAGATCCAGACCATTCTGTGCTTACACTGTTGCAAAACCCTTATACATGTACCGCATTACCCGTGTTGAGTTTCATTAACAGTAGAACATATCTTAAGCGTTCATTAAAAATGTCTAATTAATATTTTTTTAATTATGGGTCTGCAAGGCAGGCGGTGGCTTAATGCAGGTCATAAGTAATGCAGAAAGCTTTCTGTATTACTTTTGCCCTGCATTAAGCAACTACCTGATAATTAACCCATTCCCTCATATTGACGACTTTTGACGACTCTGTAAAAGTTACTTTGTGAAACCATTGTGATAAATAGAGCATTTGCTCCTATAGGAGCAAACGCTCTATTTATCACAATGGTTTCAAACTACAAAATTCTAAAATTTTCCTTTTCTCTAGTTAATTATCATTTTCGGTAAAAAAAATTCAAAGAGGATATATCTAAAAATAGCCTATAGGCCTAAGGGAATGGATTAATACTCCTACGTCACTAAATGAATGGTCGCTTAAGACAGGTTCTACTGAATTCACCCACCCAACGCTGCGTTTCTGTTACAGTAAACGGACATGAGATTAAGTTCACGGACTGTGTATGGCCCAAATTCCCGTACATGTGGATTAGTTCAAAGTTTGCTCTATAAGCATATTTCTTGCCCTCTAGTCGTGGTTGTAAAAAGTTAACTGGGAAGAAATCTATTTTTAAACCTTCAATCCATAAATATGCCTTTCTACGCCTTTGCTAAAAGAGTAGACCCAGATTAGGCGGCTCCTACTGTTTGCTTATGATAACGTATACATATGATTTTACAGTTTCTGCCATGGTCAAAGGTCGCGTGTCCATGTGTAGTTATAACAATTAAACTGATTAATATTCATGATGTCATTATTTCTAACATGAATATTCATGGAGAAAAGGGTTAAAACCTGATTAAAACCTGAAGTATGCAATAAGGTTTGCAGATGAATATAAGAATAGTGTGGGCGAAACATTTTCTTGATCAGATAGGCCAGTTTCTATTTCGCCAGTCAAAACATATTTTCGTACATGTGATACAGTAAAACCTCTCTATAGCGGCCATTAAATTAAATCAAGTATTTTGTGTTAAAGGCAGGTGAATGCTTAAAGCAATGTGAAAGTAAAACAGAACGCTCCTATTTTACTTTCACCTTGCTTTAAGCAGCCACCTGCCCTAAATACCAACTATTTAACACAATTTAGTGACCGTTATTGAAAGCTTTTACTGTACATGAGGAAATATTTTATAATATTTCGACAGTAAAATGTAAGTAAAACATCGACAGTTTGATTTCTAAAACAAGTATCATTATCGGTCTTTAACCATTTCCTCCATAAATACGCCTTTCTACGCCTTTGTAAAAGTCACCTGTTGAAACCATTGTGATAAATAGAGCATTTGCTCCTATAGGAGCAAATGCTCTATTTATCACATTGGTTTCAAACTACATAATTCTAAACTTTTCCTTTCCTCTAGTTAATGCTCCTGTTTGGATAGACTTATTCAAAGTGGCTGGATCCGACAATAGTGTATGAGGGAATTGGTGAATGCAGAGTATAGCTTAATGCAGTGTGAAAGCCATACAGTAGAATGTTACAGCTCATTAATATTCATGAAGTCAATATTTCTTACATAAATATTCATAAGAAATGATGACTTTATAGATATTAACCTTTCGCTTGCTGAATTTTAAAATACATGTCTCCTTCTTTACCCATGTCCTGTTGTATAATTACATATATCTTCACTGTGTACAGGTATTTCGCTGTGCAATCACTGCTGTGGGATGCACTGGTTTCACAATCAACTTGTAAACAGTGCAGACCCTGATGAGACAGCTCCTGCAGGAGCTGTCTCATCTGGGTCTTCACTATTTACAGGTAGGTATATTGACGTGAATAGCAAGCGAAGGGTTAAGATATATTTATAATGCACTAGACACATGATTGTTTGGCCATGGCAGAAACAGTTGAATCATATCGACATTATTTCACATGCAAAAAGAGCATACCCTGATCAGACCGCTCCTATAGTAGCCGTCTGATCTGGGTCTACTCTGTTTGTAAATGCGTAGAAAATCGTATTAATAGGGTAAATGGTTAACGCTTTCAACTCTAGTGTGCAACAACCCACTCAGTATGAATTAATCAGCGTTTGAATATGAGTTTCACTCAGTATGATTGCAGAGTGGAGCAGCAAGCCAGTGTTCAAATATAGGGTCCATCCATAGCTACAGGGGCGTATTTCAAATAACAACCATTTTAACGCTGACTTTTCGAAGTGGAATATGATTTTGAATGACAAACGGAGTAGACTCTGATCTGAGTGCTCGTCTAGGATGAACGCTTGGACGTAAGAACGCACGCAGGCAGCCTTAAAGGCAAACATGGACACACGCACACACGCGCACATACACATGCACGCACGTGCACGTCTGGATATCCATATTACAACTCTCTTTATAACATTGATATTGTCCAGCAAATTCGTTCGTATGCAAACTTTGTCGTCTGCGCCAATTTTGATTTTTGAATTTTCTTCCATTTCGTTTCAGAAACATAATCTAAGTATATAACAGTATGGATAGCGACAACACGCCAAGTATGGATAGCGACAACACGCCAAGTATGGATAGCGACAACACGCCAAGTATGGATAGCGACAACACGCCAAGTATGGATAGCGACAACACGTCAAGTATGGATAGAGACAGCACGCCAAGTATGGATAGCTACAACACGCCAAGTATGGATAGCTACAACACGCCAAGTATGGATAGCTACAACACGCCAAGTATGGATAGCTACAACACGCCAAGTATGGATAGCGACAACACGCCAAGTATGGATAGCGACAGCACGCCAAGTATGGATAGCGACAGCAGGCCAAGTAAGGATAGGGACAACACTCCAAGTTACTTGACATCGCATCTGAATCCACACTGCTCACCAAGAGAATCACAGATTCTCGTATAGCACCTAAAAGTCAATTAATTCATTCGCTGCCAAATGTGTCATCTGCAAACTCTGTCGTTTGTTACAATTTCCAATTTTTAAATTATTTTTCTTTTTATAATTGTATTTGTTGTAAAAAAAAAAGTACTCTTACATGTAGTAACAAACAGCTTGTATCCTGATGAGACGCCGAGTTACTCGGCATCTCATCGGCACCCAAACTGTTTGCATATATATGCGACACTGACAGCGAACGACTTAACCCTTTCCCTCATATAAGCGCATTTACAAACAGAGTAGACCCTGATCAACTTTTCACGCATTTGCAAACAGAGAAGACCCAGATCAGACGGCTCCTATAGGAGCCGTCTGATCAGAGTCTGCTCTGTTTGCTAACGGAAATTGAAATATTTCATTCTTTAGTTTCTAAAATGACTACAATTTTCCACCTTCCATATTTCGTTGTAACTACTTTTTCACGCATTTGCGAACAGAGAATACCCATATCAGACGGCTCCTATAGGAGCTGTCTGGTCAGGATCTGCTCTGTTTGCTAATGGAATATGAAATATTTGTTTCTTTAGTTTATAAAATGACTACAATTTTCCACCTTCCATATTTCGTTGTAACTACTTTTTCCATGAATACTCAGTAGGTATCGAACTTTTGAATGAATATAGAACGTGGAAAGGGTTAACAGCATAGTTAAACTTCTCTAAACCGGAGTTCTGGTAGAGAAGAGTTTAGATACTTTTAAACAGGTGGCTGCTTAATGCAGAATGAAAGTCATGCAGAAAGCTCCTAGAGGAGCTTTCTGCATGACTTTCATCCTGCATTAAGCAGCCACCTGTCTCCAAGACCGATTTTTATACTAAATATCCTGATAAGAGGGGTATACTGTAAAAACATGTTGAGGCTCACCTAGTTATGTCCTTCACCTGATCGGGCCAGAGTTAGCGGGCTATTTTTGGTAGATGCCATTCCCCCAAGAGTTCATACATTCTTTTTAGCGGGTCACCACTAGGTCGATGACGTAACGCTGATACCTGGTTAAACGTGTTACGCATGCGCAGTGATTAGCTGACATAATGCCAAGGGTTATGGCCTTACTCGCGTTCCTCTGCCCGGGTCACACGGGGGTAAACATGAATGAAAACAAATAAGGACTCGGTCACTAATTACCAAACACTGTAATCTCATCTGAACTCAATTTGTTCACCTCTTTTCCCCGTGAATATTAATTTAACCCTTTACTCCATGGATATTCATTTAGATATATTGACATCATGAATGTAAGTTGAATTAATTGTTATAATAGCGCATGGACACGGGAAGTTTTGGTCATAACTAAAGATTATATCTATATTAAATCATAAGCTAACTGCAGAGCAGACCCTAGCGGCATAGAAAAGCGTATTTATGGAGTAAAGGGTCAAAAATTTGTTACTGCAATGAATATTTATGGACTGACTTTTTTATAATTAATGAATCAAACATACACAGTAAAACCTCTCTATAATGGCCACTAATTTGTGTTAATTATTTGGTATTTAGGGCAAGTGACTGCTCAAAGCAAGGTGAAAGTAAAACAGAACGCTCCTATAGGAGCGTTCTGTTTTACTTTCACCTTGCTTTAAGCAGCCACCTGCCTTTAACACAAAATACTTGATGCAATTTAGTGGCCGTTATAGAGAGGTTTTACTTATATTATACAATAAGCAAACAGAGCAGATAAGACGGCTCCTTTACAGGATCTGGGTCAACTCTGGTTGCAAAATTACCAAACGTGGTCCATATGAGTGAAAGTTTTAAAAAATTGAATTTCAATAATTGTAGAGTCAGATCTATTATAAAGTTCATAAGCGAACAGAGCAGACCCTGATCAGACGACTGTCTGATTTTGGGTCTTCTGTCTTCGTGTAGGTGCAAACATTTGTCCATATGAGAGAAAGAGTAAACCGTTTGAAGACAAGCGTACTGACTTGCACTGAAGTTGACATCGTAACCATTGAGCGTAAACATACCAATCATTGAAATCCCGCCTTCAACCCACTACCGAAATTCTTGAGTATACAGCGTAAATATTGATGCAAAACTTCAGATGTAGCAATACACATTGTACTCCAATGCAGTATGTTGAATTTTTAACCCCTTTCCTTGTTCAATATTGATGTCAGAAATGACATCATAAGTATCTATTAGCTGAACGTTTATATTGAAACAAGAGCACGGGAATGTTTGATCATGGCTGAAACTGAAGGCAATCAGACTCTATATTATTCCATAAGCAAACAGAGCAGACCCTGATCAGACGGCTCCTACAGGAGCCGTCTGATCTGGGTCTTCTCTGTTTGCAAATGCGTGAAAAGTTCGTTTATATGAAGGAAAGGGTTAACCCTTGCCCCGCTGTAGGAATAATATATGCTCAAGTCTTCCAGTTTAATCAAGTATTTGCGAAACTACTGGCAAGGGTCATATAACTCAATTTCCGTCTACTCTAAATCGGGATTCTAGTAGAGACGAATTTAAATACTTTTACGTAAGAGGCTGATTAATACAGGGTGAAAGTCATGCAGAAAATTCCTAGAGGAGCGTTCTGCATGACGTTCACCCTGCATAAGCAACTAAGAGCGATATTTATACTAAATAGAACGTCCGGTTTAGAGGAGGGTTTACTATATATTTGTTTTCAATATTTACAGTTTATTTGAACAACTTCCATTGAAATAATTCGTTCGTGGGGAATTTGGGGTAAATTATTATTTTCAGGATCGAAATAACATTTTCCAGCTACTTCGTGAGTACAGACTGAAGTTATTATTTTAATAAAACATCGTTGTGGTAGACAGAGTAAATTAAGCTTTCGGGTAAACTAATATACATGTATGTAAAGAATGGAAATAGAATATGCTTTGACCCTTTCACCGCCGCAATCGCATAAATGCACCACGACAAATAGTGCAGTCCAAGATCAGACGCCGCCTTTTCAAGGCGGCGTCTGATGAGGGACTTCACTATTTGTCTCAATCTCTATTTCTATGTGCTTTATTCCTTTAACATTTGCATTAATTTATCTGATTTCCTTATTTTACTGAATGATTTAACAAACTTGGATTGCAGACGACAAATAGAAATTTTGCACCGAAAAGGCTAACTAACTAGTAAATTAACCCTGCACATCATATAAACACTGTTTCACGCATTTGCAAACAGAGCAGACCCAGATTAGACATCTTCTGTAGGAGCCGTCTGATCAGGGTCTGCTTTGTTTGCTTTCGACATAATATAGACCTGATTTTACAGTTTTTGGCTAAGCAACAAGACTTCCTTGAAAAGTTTACAATTGAAAACATTAGCTAATAAACAGTCATGATGCCGTTATTTCTTACATAAAAACTGAACAGGGAAAGGGTTAAGTGGGATAGAAATTTATGAACATTGAAAAAAGACGCCACTGTGGACCATATCTAAATCAGTCGTGGGATGGTGTATGTTCATTTCAAAACGATATAGGACATATATTCGTTTATCATAAAACGTGACAATTAAACCCTTACTGCGTAAATCTATTTTAGACACAATCTCTTTGAATAAATCTACCGAAAAGGAGCATTAACTACAGAAAAAGAAAATTTTAGAATTTTGTAATTTGAAACAATTGTGATCAATAGAGTATTTGCTCCTATAGGAGCAAATGCTCTATTTATCACAATGGTTTCATAAACTGACTTTTACAGAGGCGTAGAAAGGCGTATTTATGGCGAAAAGGGATAAAAGTCCATACACACTTAACCCTTTACTCCATAAATACTCCGTTCTACGCATTTGCAAACAGAGAAGACCCAGATCAGACGACTCCTGTAGGAGCTATCTGCGGGGTGTGTCCTGTTTGCTCATGATATAATATAGACATTATTCCCCAAGTTCTGCTGTGACCCAAAATTTCCATGCCCATTTGCTATTATAACAAATTAATCTAATTATTTATGATGTCACTATTTCTTACATGAATATCCATGAAGTAAAGGGTTAACTGTAGACCTGATAAAGGCGCCTTTTGACGACTTTGCAAACAGATTAGACGCCTATTAGATTTTCTTTTTTTCGGGGGAGGGGGAAGGGGCAGGAGTACAGCACTATTAAAATATTTACCTGATAGAAACACCTTTTGAAAACAGAGTAGACCCAGATCAGATTACCCAAGAAGGAGCCATCTGAACAGGGTTTGCTCTGCTTGCTAATAGTTCAATACAAATGATAGATACCATCTGACAATAAAGAAGAGAAATGTTATATAAAGACATATTTTCATGAATGTAGTTACAAATGCTTTGTGCTCAGCTCTTCATTGAAGATTAATAATAATAATAATAATAATAATAATAATAATAATAATAATAATAATAATAATGATAATAATAATAGTTATAATTATAATTATAATTATAATAATAATAATAATTATAATAATACTAATAGTAATAAGTGACATTGACACCGAAATTCGAAACACAATTGTGATTCAGAACCGTTTCATAAACGGGTTTACGGTCAAACATTAAGTGTGGGTAAATACTGTATATAATAATATCAATAATAATAACTTTAATAATAATAATATTTTTTATAATGATAATTATGATAGTAATAATAATGATGATAACAATTAATGATAATAATAAACCAAAACAACATCACCAACAATAATAATAAGTGACATTGATACCTAAATTCGAAACAAAATTGTGATTCTGGACTATTTAATGAATAGGTTGTTTATGGTCAAATACTCTATTCGTGCTATTCTAAAAGGAATGTTGTAAGAGTTGCCTCCCTTAGACAAGAAATTGAGTAAATATTTTATTCCTAATTTCTTACATTGCTTAGTGTTGAAAATGTTGAACTATTAATAATAATAACAAAAAATATTAAACAAAATTAAATTATAATAAATCATAAAAAATAATAAATGACAAGGGTCCGGAAAATCGAAACTAAAGTGTGGTTCCAAACCAGTTTTGTAAAATTGCATTTATGGTCAAAGGGAGAGCATTCATGTTATACCAAGCAGAAATATTGTAAGAGTTGCCTCCCTTATACCATTAAGTTGAGTAAACACTGTAAAACCAACAATAATAATAATAACAATACTAATTAGATAACGATAATAATAATAACATGAAAAATAATAATTATTATTTTTTATTATTATTATTATTATTCCTGTTATTATTGTTATTTTTATAAGCAGTTAATTCCTATTATTATTGTTATTTTTATAAGTAGTTATAGTAGTATGATAATATTATTGATGATAACTATTATTATTATTATTATACTAATAATAAAATAATAATAACAATAATAATAATAATATTATTATTATTATTATCATCATCATCATCATCATCATCATCATCATCATCATCATCATCATCATCATTAATAATAATAATGATAGTAATAATAACAATTACTATTTAACGAGAGAACTCATTTGAAAACGCCAATCTGCCCATGCGACCCTCACAAGTAAACTAAAACACATGACTATAAACAGTTACCTGACCTACGGTGTTTTTGTTCCTTTACTGATATGGCATTTTGACATGACGTGGAGACAGCAGCTAAACAACAGCACTAACAGTCATGACATAAACTTTATATTCAGTTCTATATACAGTAGAGTCTCCCTTAAATAGAAGTCAGGCAGGAAATTTGAAAACGAAACACGACAGTGCGCAAGAACACAAGAAGAACAAATTAAATGTGAGCTCACACACGACCTTCATAGACTCTGCCTTGCCTGCTCCACATCAACATCATTTGGGACACTGCGACACTAATAACGTCACGTAGTGCCAAATGATGTACAGTAAAACCTCTTTATAACGACCACTAAATAACATCAAGTATATTGTGTTGAAGGCAGGTGGGTGCTTAAAGCAAGGTGAAAGTAAATCAGAACGCTCCTATAGGAGCGTTCTGGTTTACTTTCACCGTGTTTTAAGTAGCCACCTGTCATAAATACCAAGTAATTAACACAATTAAGTGGCCGTTATAGAGATGTTTTACTGTAGAATATAAAGTGACCCTAAGTCTCGCTAACCACATAAGTCATTTACAAAGGAGCCGTCTGGTCAGGGTTTGCTCTGTTTGCTTATGAAATTCTACAGTTTCTGTCAAGGCAAAAGAAATGCCAGTGTCCATGTGCTATTATCAAATTTAATCCAATTAATATTAATGATGCCATTGTGTATTGTATGAATAGTCAAGAGGCAAAGGGTTAAATCAATGAAACTCCTGATCGGATAACATAATGGCTACATCAATTCTCAGCAAAATCTAAAAGGCACCAAAATAACATTGTTCAAATGAGCTGCTAAATTATTCAAAACTGTCTGGCCAACAAATTTAACTTTAGATTCCTTTTAGTCTTGATTTGTTTAAATTGCATCATTTCATGCTAAATCCATACTAACGTATATACCAGCAGACACTGGCACGCATAGCTCAGTAGATAGAGATATGACCGGAGGTTGCGGTTCCGATCCCCGACCTTTGATTGTTAGGTGCGGTTTCAGTTTATAATGTGGCTGGGCGTGGTGGGTCATGTGACTAATGCAAGCAGTCATAGTCCGGCAGCTTTATACCAGTCACACGTAGACACGCCGTCTAACACTTTCCTTCATATAAACGTATTTTCACGCATATTCAATCAGAGTAGACCCAGATCAGACGGTTCCTTTAGGAGCCGTCTGATCAGGGTCTGCTCTGTTTGCTAATGGAATCGATATATCTGTCTCTGTACTGTCTAAAATGGTTACAATCTTCCACCTTCTATATTTCATTATAACTATTTTGTTCATGAATTTTCTGTAGGAACTGGAATTTGAAATAAACATAGAACAGGGAAATGTCTAATTGAACATTAAATACACAACTAGTACAGAACCGACTACAAATAGGGAGGCAACTCTTACTACCATAGTCACCTGGAATGAAATAAATTTGTCTTTGACATTGTCTCCCTTTACTTTTGCCCAGGTAGCGCGATACTACTGACTAATATAACACGATTTCGCCAAGGAAACGAAACCCTTTACGGTGACTACCACTTAGAATCGTCTCAGAAGTGTGGATTCCAAAGAGTGGTCACAGTATGGGGTTCGATGGAGAAGTGATGACTTTCGTGTTTGAATACACATCTTTATCTGTAGCTCTGGAATATATTTGTTTGAGTCATTTTGCAAAATCAAATTGCAAAATGTACCATTGATCCTATATACAGTAAAACCCCGCTAATGCGACCACCTAAAAGAGTTATAATTATGGGTGCTAGATGCAGGTGGTAGCTTAATGCAAGACACAAGTAATGAAGAAAGCTCCTCATGCATTAAGCAACCACCTGCTTATAAAGACAGCTATGGTTATTCTTTAAGTGGTCGCATTAGAGGGTTTTTACTGTAATACTTAGTGAATATCAATGTAAGAATCAATAATCTCATGAAAACGTACAACACGTATTAACTGGCCTATCAACACAGAATATTTGGTCTTAACCCATTCCCTCATATCGACGACTTTTAACGACACTGTAAAAGTCACTTTGTGAAACCATTGTGATAAATAGAGCATTTGCTCCTGTAGAAGCAAATGCTCTATTTATCACAATAGTTTCAAACTACAAAATTCTAAAACGTTTCCTTCTCTCTAGTTTATGCTCCTTTTCGGTAGATTTATTTAAAGAGGTAGGATATAAAAATAGCCTATGAGGTAATGGGTTAATATAGAAACTTACTGTAGGGCTAGCTTTAAATAATCCTAATACAAACAGAGTAGATCCTGATACGTCTGTTGCTACAGGAACTACGTACCTAAACTGGATTTATGCTGTTTGCAAATGTGTTTCTGTTAGGTAAAGGTTTAACCCTTTCCCTCATATAAACACCCTTTCATGCCTTTGCAAACAGCGTAGATCTAGTTCTGATGGCTCCTGTAGGAACCGCCTATCATGTTATGCTGTATTTGCTTATGACATAATATATATCAGTTTATACAGATTTGTTAAACCAAAAGTTTGCCATGAAAATTTTACATTATCAAAAATCAGCTAATAAATATTCATGATGTCAGTTTTCTTGGATTAATATTGATAAGTTAAATGGGCGTGACAAAACAGTTTAAGTTTAGCTTTCGGAGAATGTTGTAATTTTGGAATATAACTATGCTAAGGACAGTAGGATTGGCTGGAATAAGTAGTTTCATTGATGGGCACGTCCATAACCACTTCTGTGTGCTTGAAACCCCGACACCGGTGCAATTACATTTGTACATTGAGCACTCTTCTAAATATGCAAAGTGTTCCCCGACACCCGGTTCTGGATATCCAGACTGAACATTGACTTTCGATACGTTTAATTGTCGACTGGATTATTTCAACTGGTTGTGTGTTCTCGTTAACTTAGAAATATTATAAATACACTACCGGAACTACAGTAGAACCTGCTTTCAGCGGCCATTCTTTTATTAAACACGAGAGTCTTAAACAACAGATGTTTGCTTAATGCAGGGCAAAGGTAATGCAGAAAGCTCCCATAGGATCGCATTACTTTTAACCCATTCAACAGTGTTCTACAGTAAAACCTCTCTATAACGGCCACTAAATTACAAGTATTTTGTGTTAAAGGCAGGTGGATGCTTAAAGCAAGGTGAAAGTAAAACAGAACGCTCCTATAGGAGCGTTCTGTTTTACTTTCACCTTGCTTTAAGCAACTACCTGCCCAAAATACCAAATAATTAGCACCATTTAGTGGTCGTTATAGAGAGGTTTTACTGTACCATCCATTCATCAACTTCCCTTCAGATACAGTAGAACATGTCTTAAGCGACCGTCAAAAACGGGTTTAATTCTGTGTCTATGGGGCAGGTGGTAGCTTAATGAAGGGCAACAGTAATGCAGAAAGCTCCTACAGGAGCTTTCTGCATTACTTTTGCACCGGATTAAGCAACCACCTGTTTTTTAAGATTTCTGAGCTCAATCAATTCCAAATCGCTTAAGACAGGTTCAACTGTACTTCAATTTCGAGCAATACATTCTCATATCATTTACATATGGTGTCCTTATAATACTAAACATAAACATCGATAATACATGATGTATTACGGTTTTTAAGACATCGGATTACAATGCCATGGCGATATTTTGTGAACAATGTTATACTTGTCATCTAAATAACCAAATTAGGACATATATACAAGTCTGGTATCAGTCCGTCATCTGCATGCATTTGCATGATGAATACATTACATCCACCACTATATAACGATGAGATGTACATGCAGCAAGTTATAGTATAGTAAGATAATCCTTTCCCTGTTGAATATTCGTGTAAGAAATAACGACAGCGTGAATACATATTAACTGATATTTTATAATGACATAAGTACACAGGATACATGTATATTGATATTGGCAGAAACTGTAGAGTCATAATGACATAAGTACACAGGATATATTGATATTGACATAAGTACACAGGATACATGTATATTGATATTGGCAGAAACTGTAGAGTCATAATGACATAAGTACACAGGATATAATGATATTGGTAGAAACTGTAGAGTCATAATGACATAAGTACACAGGATATATTGATATTGGTAGAAACTGTAGAGTCATAATGACATAAGTACACAGGATATATTGATATTGGTAGAAACTGTAGAGTCATAATGACATAAGTACACAGGATATATTGATATTGGTAGAAACTGTAGAGTCATATATAGTATGACCTGATAAGCAAAGAGAGTAGACCCTGATCAGACGGCTCCTACAGGAGCCGTCTGATCAGGATCTACTCTCTTTGCAAAGGCACGAAAAGCGTTTATATGAAGGAAAGGGGTAATAAACAGGTTGAAAGTGCTATCGCCTATATATAGTCAGCTGCAAGTTTCCTGCAAGATATTCATACGCTAGAGTTCATAGTGATTCATAAATCCAAGAGCTAGACATTGATATATGTACGTACATTGTCGTAAAATAGAATATCTAAAAGAAATGTTTTAGTAAGTTCTTAACCCTTTCGCTGCCAATGCCGGATCTGTGATTACCTATGCGAACAGTTTGGATCCAGATGAGACGCCGAGTTACTTGCAGCTGACTATATATAGGCGATAGCTCTTTCAACCTGTTTATTACCCCTTTCCTTCATATAAACGCTTTTCATGGCTTTGCAAAGAGAGTTGACCCTGATCAGACGGCTCCTGTAGGATCCAAACTGTTTGTTACTGTTACTATGTTTTTGAAACAAAAATGTAAAAAATAAAAAATAAATGAAAATTTGTAGCAGACGACAAAGTTAGCAGACGACAGAATTTGGTAGCGAAAGGGTTAAAGGTTTCGTGAAATTAGTTTGTCAAGTAGTTTAGTCATAATTAAACGCATATATTTGCCTTTTAACCATTTACTCCTTAACCCCTACCTTTTCTACGTCTTTGCAACCAGAATACGCAAATTTGAATGCGCAAGTTCATAAACACGCCTTTCTACACCTACTTTTTTACGCCTTTGCAAACAGAGAAAATCTAGATCAGACAGCTACATGTACTATAGGAGCCGTTTGGTCAGGGTCTGCTTAATGAATTATACAGATCTGGGTCCATGCTTATAAAGCTTTTAGTTGAGTCTGAGTTCGTTCTCAAGCTTTTGATTGGTCAGATTTGAGTTCTCAAGCCAAAGGCTCAAATCTGACCAATCAAAAACTTGAGAACGAACTCAGACTCAACTAAAAGCTTTATAAGTATGGACCCTGGTTCTTGAGATTTTATCAGAGCCAGCGTTTTTTCATATGCCACTATAAATATTCAACTAATTAATATTCATACACTCATTATTCAACTAATGAATATTTATACACTCATTATTCAACTAATGAATATCCATACACTCATTATTTTTGCAATGAGTATTCATGTAGTAGAGGGTTAAAAGAATCCATGCGTGCACGTGGTTGGAAAAATCCAAAGTGCCCAAAACACATTAAATTTGATGCCCAACTAAGGTATAAAGCCCTAGAACTAGACATTCTTAGACTTTTCAAATCAAGTCCGTTCCATTTGCGCCCAGTGTCCATATACATGTACTTTTTAAACTATTGTTCTTGATGATGTAATTATTGTTCAAATCTCAGGGAATTTTTATAGTCAGTTTGAACTCTGAAGTATTTCGTTTTGAAACAAACTAAGCTACGGGTCTGGACATGGTGGGTCGTCGGATTCTGAAAGGCTCATAACTTTCCTGCGGTATTTACAGAAGTCCAATATATTTTTCATGGTAAATCCCTTTTAGCCTAGTCACTTATATCTTTTGCAAACGGAGAAGACCCCTCTCATCAGGATCTGCACTGTTTGTCATATTACACTTTTGTTTGGAAAAGTTCCTAGATATTCACCATAAGCTCATTTTAGTTCGACTTGTTTCAATGAGAAGGTAATGAGTGTTGTTAGTGTGCAATGTAAATATACGACATAATGTTAGTGTTTTTAGTGTGTTTGTAAATAGACAAACAGTGTAGATCCAAACCATAAGGCTCCATTGTGAACATCATTATCTGGATCTATACTGTGTGCAATGTAAATAGACGACATAATTTTGTATGGGTGATAAGTGCTGTTAGTGTGTTTGTACTATATTTAGGATATGTTCATCGAATAGACAAACAGTGTAGATCCAAACCATAAGACTCCATTGTGAACCTCATGATCCGGATCTACAATGTGTGCAATGTAAATAGACGACATAATTTTTTATGGGTGATAAGTGCTGTTAGTATGTTTGTACTATATTTAGGATATATTCATCAAATAGGCAAACAGTGTTGATCCAAATCATAAGGCTCCATTGAGAACCTCAAGATCTGGATCTACACTGTATGCAATGTAAATAGACGACATAATTTTAGTGTGTTTTTACTATATTTAGGATGTGTTCATCAAGTAGACAAACAGTGTAGATCCAAACCGTTAGGCTCCATTGTGAACCTCATATCTGTCTTACCATCTAGTCTGTCTGTCTGTCTCCATCTCTACAATATTTGCAAATACAGTCAAGCCTGTCTTAAGCAGACAGTCAAGGAGACAAAAAATTGCTAATGACAAGTGGCTGCCTAACACAGGTTGACTGTCTGTATAATAACTTCACGAAGTTGTTGTTTTTTAAAAAAAGATAAAAAAAAAAAATTAAAAAAAAAAGGTGGCATATTTCAAGACTGACAACCATTTGTTACCAAGATCCACATTTTTCTCATTTTCCCAACAAAATACATATTTTGGTATTTCCACCTTTACCCGATTTTCTGAAAGTAATGCATCATTTTAGTGGTATAGCAAATATTAAAGTAAAATATAAAATAATTTATTATCTATTTCTTTCTGTATCTTGGAGGAAGTTCCTTATTTCTAAAGTACATACATTTATACATCGTAACGATAACGTCCCATTTCATCTGAACCCACTTTGCCTAAATATAAAATTCATCTAGAGTTTTTCGGTTTTGTCTAAAAGTGGTTTGGACCCAACTCATGGGCGGGACCCAAATGGCCCCTCTGATCTGGGGTGTATCACAAAAGCTCCTCACTACAAAAGCTCCTCATACATAAGCCCCTCACTACAAAAGCCCATCATGCAAAAGCCCCTCACTAAAAATTCAAGGTTTACACTATGAAAAAAATAATAATTGAAGTAACTTTAAGTGTTTTGTTAACTGCTGTAAACAGCCAATTAACATTAATCTAATTAACATTAGATTGATTTGTCACAAAGCAAACAATGTTGAGCCAGATCGTGAAGCTTTAAATATGATTTGGGTCTACCCCGTTTGAGATACTCGTAAATATAAGGAATCTCCTCCTTGTGATATACAATGTTTACTTTTATAAGGAGTGTGCTAATTACCTTACTTAATGGATCTTTTCAAACTTGTCATTCAGCAAACAGCGTAGAACCAGATCAGAGCTGTAATTTTGATTTTGGTCTACTTTGTTTGAAAGTTAAGATATGGAATTCGAAAAACGGAAAGATTTGCGTGTTAATTAATTGCGGTAATATTATATAATAGGTTATATACAATATGTGCTAATATTACATTATCCATAGGTATTGAATCTATATTAACTGTAACAAAGCAAACATGGTTGAGCCAGATCATAAAGCTTTAGAAATGATTTGGGTCTACCCTGTTTGGAAGTTAAGAAAAGCAATTAGTTAATTGTGGATATACAAGTTATGCCTTTTTTGTATACAATGTGGTTCTGATCAAATTGCTCCTTGGCATGGGTCTTACACTATTTTCTTTTTATCATATTCCCTTCTAGACTAATTTTAGAAACAACCTCTTTGAATAAATCTACTGAAAAGGAGCATTTGCTAGAAAAAATGTGTTTTTTTAGAACTGCATACTTTTGGAACCTATGTAGTAATTAGAGCATTTGATCAGAATCTACCCTCTTTGCTACTGTGTCAGTTTAATTTAAAGTTAACAAACATAGTGTCAAATTACATTATTGACCTTTACAAACCAGTGGAGAGTTGAGACTGGACGTTTGAATACTTGTGACAAATGGGGTAACAAACATGCAGCAGGATATGAGTAGACATAACTTTTTTAATTAACCCTTTCACCGCCAATGTCGCATGAATGCACCACGACAAATAGTCCAGTCCCAGATCAGACGCCGCCTTTTCAATGCGACGTCTGATCAGGAACTTCACTTTTTGTCTCAATCTCTATTTCTATATGTATGCTTTATTCCTTTGAATTTTTCATTTATTTATCTCATTTCTTTATTGTACCGAATGATTAACAAAATTGGATTGCAGACGACAATTAGAAATTTGGCGCCGAAAGGGTTAAAAGAGTATAAAAGTTAATGCATCTGCTGACACGTTCAGCAGGAAATTAAAATTCGCATATCTTCAGGGTCATTCAAGTTTTCCGTGTGTTTTGATTGGTTTAGCGTAGTTGAAACCGTCTATATCACCGTTCGATTTTCAGATTTTACAATGCCGCTCACACAGTACACAATCGCACCTCAAAGTAATATGTTCAATATTTCATGATCGAGTAGGCCATTCCATGTTTTACAACTGCATGAAATACTTTCAAAACCTAGCAGTTTTCAGGACACCTATCTTATGGATATTGTCTATTAGCACGAGTCGATGTACTTGTAGCCCAAACTACTCTACCCGTATTTTCAGTCATTCTCTTCTAACACTTGCACAATGATAGCATTACATGTATAGAACTTACCAGCATTAGTTCATTCCAAACATTAAACGTGACTGCATTTCAAATGTATATATCAAGCTGCCCATAAACTTTCAGCTTGTCTTCTTTCTGTCTCAACATAAATATGTGTGACTTATTCGTCTTATATTATTTCAAACTGACTTTAACATTTGTTTATTCCAGTCATACTTAAAACATTATTTTGTACTCAAATGTTTCCTCATGTATTATGTTTATAATAAAGTGACATATTTGTACATTGTTCTCTCCTTTTCCAATTCATTGACCTTTTGTATATGCAGTAGCTACTATCCCAAGATAAAATATATACAGTAAAAACTCTCTATAACGGCCTATAAATTACATAAAGTATTTGTCTTAAAGGCAGGTGGCTGCTTAAAGCAAGTTGAAAGTAAAACAGAACGCTCCTATAGAAGCGTTCTGTTCTACGTTCACCTTGCTTTAAGCAGCCACCTGCCCTAAATACCAACTAATTAACACAATTTAGTGGCCGTTATAGAGAGGTTTTACTGTATCACATTTATGATAATTAATCTTCAATATTATTATATGACTGCCTCTGCTCCTAGCACTTCTTGTTCTTTAAATCGATGAACATTAATCCATACAATCGATCAAAGCTACATTTAATTTCATCTATGTTGAACCCATCCTCAACATTTTCAGTACTTTGATTTCTTCCAGGACGAAATTCGCAGTTAATTATATAATAGATGAAAGCATCTTTCAGCAACACGACCTGAATGTAAATCTTCTCGCCTCTGTTGATCAATATGCAACTTTTTTGTTCACTTGTGTTTCCTGAAAGTGATCAATTTCAGCAGACCTCAAGGTTGTCTGACGAATATCCAGGAAACTCCAAGAGCCACTTCAAGAGTCGATTAGACTCTCTTAAAGCTGTGATGAACTATTCCGTGATAAATGAGCCTTATGGTTGTCCTTTTAACCCATTCTCTGACAAATTCAACCATTTCCCCGTTCTATATTTATTCCAAATTTCAATACCTACTGAATAGTTATGGACAACAAATTATAATGAACTGTGGAGGGTGGAACATTGTAGCTCCACAGAGAGTAGATAAACAGATATTTCAAATTCCATTAGCAAAGAGAGTCTGATCTTGGTCTTCTCTGTTTGCAAATGCGCGAAGGCAGAATCCATCCATTATGAATATTTAATTGATTGTACTCCATGCATATTCATGTAAGAAATCATCGCGCATATTAATTAGCTGTACATGTATTTTTATAATAACATAAGACAGCAAGAATATTTATCCAATGCATATAAAGTGTAAAAACATGTCTTTATTATGTCAGAAGCAAACAAAGCAGACCCTGATCAGATGGCTCCTACAGGAGCCGTCTGATCTGGGTCTACTCTGCTTGCAAAGGTGTAGAAAGGCATATCTATGAAGCAAAGGGTTAAAAGCAGGCGATGGCTTAATGCATGGCAAAGGTAATGCAGAAAGCTCCTATAGGAGCTTTCTGCATCACGAGTGTCCTGCATTTAGAAACCACAACCTTTTTTAAAAGTCCAGAATTAGATTTCTTTTGTGTGGTCGTATAAGAGAGACTTAACCCTTTCCCTCATGTAAGCGCATTTTGACGCATCTGCAAACAGAGTAGACCCAGATCAGACGGCTCCTGATCAGAGTCTGCTCTGTTTGCTTATGGTGTAATAAAGATCTGATTCTACAGCTTTTGCCTGACCCAAAATGCCATGTGTTCGCACGCCATTATAAAAAGAATCTTATTAATATTCATGACGTAATTATTTCCTACATGAATATTCATCAGAGAAATGGTTAATTATAACCAATGCTACGTAAAGTATATTCATTTATACACAGCAGAACCTGTCACATACGGCCATCAATAAGAGGTCAAACTTTCGGTCTGTGATGCAGGTGGTTGCTTAATGCAGTTCAAAGTTATACAGAAAGCTCCTATAGGAGCTTTCTGTATTACTTTGCACTGCATTAAGCAACCACCTGCTTTTTAAGGCTGCTATGTCCAATAAATGAATGTCCGCTTAAGACATTCTACTGTACATGTACGTGTGCATTGTATGTAGTATTACATCAGTCATGAATAGGTTTGATTTAACTTTAATTAACGATGTCTAATATAATTTATGTTATATGGTAAATTTCAAGATCAGTTGTTCTGATTGGCTGATTGTATTATAAACATGGCGAAGCTATATGTGTGCGCCCTTCTCTCATTATCGACAGAGTTTCTTTGGTTATTTTATATGCCCCGTGTAAATCACTGATACATCGGACCTCGGTTTATAAAGTCTCATATAAAGGGCTCGGTCCGGCGGGGGATCGAACTCGGGTCCCCTGGTATCAGCAATGGCTAATATTTTAAAAAAAACAAAAACTCTTACACAATTGTTGCCAATGTTATATATAGAAACCTACCACTTACTCCAAAGTTAAAACCATTGTTTGGGCTCGAACAAATAATTGTTACATTATGTACTTAAATAAATGTTCAACGACCTAATCTTTGGGATAAATACAGTAAAACCCTCTCTATTGTAGATTTAACTCTTTCCTTCTTAGACTACTTTAGACCCAACTTCTTTGAATTAATCTACCGAAAAGGAGCATTAACTATAGAAAATGAGAATTTTAGAATTGTGGAGTTTCAAACCATATTGTGTATTTGCTCCTATGGAGGCACAAAAAGGCGTCAGTAGGAGAGAATGGGTTAAGTCATATCCTGTTGTAAAAATGGTGTCCTCTTAAAATCTGTTCTACTACATTTTTTACTTATTTCCGATTCGTTTAACTATTGAGAATGTACTTTATACTTGCATATTCATGAGCACGGGAGTTTTTAGCTATGACAAAAACTGTAGAATCCGATCTCTAGTGTTCCATAAGCAAACATAGCACACCTTGTTCAGATGATTCCTACTAGACGTCTATGTTTGCAAAGACATTAAAATGCGTATCTATGAAACAAAAGGTTAAGATCTGACACTGAATAATTGCTGTGCTCTGTGTCAAGCTCCCAATCTGTCAAATGACAACACCGCTTCCTTTTCTCCGTACCACCAGTATTGATCTGTAAACCTGGCTGTATCGCGCGAGACTTTGCATGCGGAATTTTCAATAACAAGCGTATTTAACGATTCCACATTCTTATAGAGATGAGCGCGAGTAGCTGTAGTCGGGAGAGGTTTTAACCCCCGGAGCCTGTGCGTTGTCGCGAATTGACGAATTGCATGTGAGAACATCTAATCCGTCAGAATCACACCACTGCTTGGCATGGACTAATATCGATCAGATTTAGAACATTCTGAATTAACGAACAGGGAATTGTTTAACAAACAATGTGAAAAAACGGAATATATGTTATTGAAGTATAGATCTGTATCGAGCATAGATTTAGGCCTATACAACATAGTTCAAACTACAGGTTTTCTGATATACATCATCTTCAGTGTTTTGCTGTCACATACCGTGGCTGATTGAAGTCATACTACATACATCGTGGTGAATAAAAGTCAAGTGAAATGGCTCTAAGTTTCTTGTGGATTTAATTAACAACAAAATGTCTGACGGAGCGCCAACAGGACTGGAGCCAACTCTCGTGACGTCACGATGGAGCCTGGTACAGTTTACCCTGTTGGCGGCCTATACAGCGGGTTTCCATGGAGTCACGAGCTTTCCTTATTACATACATAAACATTCAGGTGAGTGATATTGTAATACTCAAAATATAGTACTGTTCTTATCAGGTTAAATGTGGCCTGATAGAAATTTCCAAACAGCTTGGATCTAGATGGGACGCCGAGAAACTCAACCTCTCTCGGCGTCTCATCACTTTGGCTCGCGGTCAAAAGTTTCGAAAAAACTACAATGGATCTGAAGTAGGACAAATGAAACATATCACGTTTCATTGTATGAGTAAATGTACCATAGTGGTAGTTAATTTTGTTTTCAAACACATGCATACATAGTATAACATGTCTTATGCGGCAATCAGAAAGAAGTCTTAATTATGGGTCTGTAAGGCAGGTAGTAGCTTAATGCAGGTCAAAAGTATTGCAGAAAGCTCCTGTATTACTTTTGCCATGTATTAAGCTACCACCCGCTATTTAAGACTCCGCAGTTCAAGAAATGAATGGCCGCGTAGGATACGTTCTGCTCTATGTGCTAGAAGATATATCAAGTGTCACTGTCATCTAAAATAATAAACAACAAAACACCTATACTTATTGGATGACATAATATTATTCATTTAAAAGTTGAAAATGAAAATAACCGTATATAGTAAGGAAAATATATGTTTTTTCCTTCCATCTAGAAATTAAAACAACTGTACGCGTATTGTAAGATATTATACTAACCCTTTCATCTGGAACTGAGAACAAACAGCTATTATAGATATTGCAAAATGTGATTTGTCTATTTCATCATAAAAAATCAAAAACAGCTGTATAAGTATTGGAAGATATACTATACATGTATCTCTTACATCTAAAATTGAAGAATACACATATCTAAGTATTGAATATAACGCTGATTCGATTTTAACCGTTTACCTCATAGAGATACATGTGGGTACATTTGCAAACAAAGTAGATCCAGATTAGATAGTTCCTATAGGAACCGTCTGATCACGGTCTACTCTGTTTGCGTATGAAAAAATCTAAAAACAAATAAATAAACAATTTCCTAACAACCGAAAATCCATATGCTCATACACCATTATGAACATTCATTTTATTTATATCTATGATGTCATTATTTCTAGCATGAATATTCATGAGGTAAAGGGTTAATTATTTACATTCATTGGCTGTCGCCTAAGAACAGCAGGGTAACATTTGTTACAAACTGTTCATCCTTACGTTGTTGATAATTTCTTTTGGAAGAAAATGATTCATATGACATACAGTGTCAAAGCGCTCTCTTAGGATCCCTTTGATCTAAGTCTACAGTGTTTACAAAAATCTTATTATACTCGATTCCAGCACATTAACCCATTTGCGTCCAGTGGATTCTTTCATGTTTATATATTGGATTAGTCCATTTTAGATCTAAGGGATACCTGGCCTAAATTTTCAATTTCGTTTTGTTTTTATATTGAATTTCCAATCAGCAAACAGAGTAGACTCTGATCAGAGTCTATACTGTTTGCCTATGTCCCATATATGGAACGTGGGCACAAATAGGTTAAGGGCTACGGTCGATAGTTCCCCAAGATAGGTCGAGTTGGATATAATACATTCTACTGTCGTACATGTAAAACATGTCAGTTACTCTATTGTTATCTCTCATTAAAATAAAATGCCTGCAGATCCATATACCCATGTTATGCATACAGTAAACCCTGTCCTAAGCGGCCATTCATTTATTGAACATACGATTCTCAAAAAGAAGGAGGTAGCTTAATGCAGGGCAAAAGTAATGTAGATACGTTTGACCTGCATTAAGCTATTACCTGCCTTACAGACCCATAATTAGACTTTTTGATGGCCGCTTAAGACACGTTCTGCTGTACATATATATCTAGTAATCTACTATACAAACAGGAGGGCGTTTTAACCGGTCTCATGTTGAAATAATACATGTCTATAACCCATCGTCTCATCTAAATGCAACCTGTTAGTAAATACATAGGTGTTGGGGTTATTTTTATCTTATTTTACTTTCTTTTATTTATAGCGCAAGCAAACACTTTACTATTTTTTAAGGGGGTTAAATTCAACAAAAACAAACAGTATATGTAATATATGTTATATTGCTACATGGGTCTACAGCGACCTCTAAATGAACAGACATTTGCGGCTTAAAGGCAGGTGGTTGCCTAATATGGGATGGAACCAATGTAGAAACTTCCTGTAGGGGCTTTCGTCCTGTATCAACCCTTCGCTTGCTATTCACGTCAATATACCTACCTGTAAATAGTGAAGACCCAGATGAGACAGCTCCTACAGGAGCTGTCTCATTAGGGTCTGCACTATTTACAAGTTGATTGTGAAACATGCAGTGCACTCCACAGCATTGATTGCACAGCGAAATACTTGTACACAGTGAAGATATATGTAATTATACAACAGGGCATGGGTAAAGAAGGAAAAATGTATTTTAAAATTCAGCAAGCGAAGGGTTAAACATTAACCTGCGGAATATTCAAAATTGGCTTCTTCCTTTCTGGATATTAAATAACAAAACACGGCATCAAAATACATCACTGGGGAAATGATGTTTGTGACAAACAGTGCAGACCCTGATCAAAGGGCTCCCTCGGGAGCCCTTTGATCTGGGTCTACACTGCTTACAAATGTCGTATATAGTCAGTTCCCGCACATTCCACTACGACAGCACTTTAAGACTAAGACCATTTTAGAGAAGTTTTACTGTATATCTTTATAATCAATTCAGAGGGAAACCATCAGTCATTTTCTAACAGTTCCTAATCAGTGTTAGTATCAACTAAGTCCCTCATGAATATTCACGTAATTAATAATGAATATTTATTAGCTGCAAAATTAATAATGAATATTTATTAGCTGCAAAATTAATAATGAATATTTATTAGCTGCTTTTTTGTAATTGTATATGAACACAATATGTTTTTTGCTTTATCCAAAAACTGTAGAAGCATATCTATATACTTCCAGAAGCAAACAGAGCAGACCCTGGTCAGACGTCTGATCTGGATCTATTCTGTTTTCAAAGACATTAACAAGCGTACATATAAGGGAAAAGGTTAAGCATTATACATATCTGTTTCATATTAATATATTTGAACGTGGCAGATACACAAAAGCGAGAACAGATGCATGCGTACTAAACAACAACAGTGCAACCAGTGCCACAATCTACAAAACCATATACAAATCAATACAAATAAATAAACCAAATAACTCGAACCAAAATTTACAATACGGAATCTAAAATGCACGTCGAAAGTAATGCTGAAAGCTCATTAGGAGCTTTCAGCATTACTTTAGACCTGCATTAAGCTGTGAACTTGAGAAATTGTTCCTATTAAAAATCGGATGACTCGAACCTCTGTTATCTCGAAGTCATTTGTATGGCCCCTTGAAGTTCGAGATATCGATGTTCAACTGTATTTGAACGTGGCAGATACACTGAAGCATTAACCCTTTCGCTGCCAATGCCGGATCTGTGATTACCTATGCAAACAGTTTGGATCCAGATGAGACGCCGAGTAACTCGGCGTCTCATCAGGATCCAAACTGTTTGTTACTGTTACTATGTTTTTGAAACAAAAATGAAGAAAATCAAAAGAATGAAAAATTGTAGCGACAATGTTAACAAACGACAGAGTTTGGCAGCGAAAGGGTTAACAGTTGCATGCGTACTAAACAACACATAATCCAACCAGTGCCACCATCTACAACACAAATAAAATAATACACACGTCATAAAGACACATTAAAGCCCATATTGTAGAAACAATCCAATTAGGCGTTCCGGTGACTCAATGTTCCGTGAAATTGAATATCTGGTCGTAAGAATCAATAAACATACATCAGAATTTAATAGTCTGAATTCAATTTTTTTCAAAGAGAAATACTCCTTTGTTGTTTAGCCATTTTCTTCATAGATAATCATAAACGCAGTAGACTCAGATCAGACGACTACTGTAGGTACCATGCTTACGAAATAATATACATGTACATTTTAGATCTGATTCTACAGTTTCTGTCTTTACCAAGAAACCCTG